>CM055607.1:27560734-28160734 GCA_029379385.1 Quillaja saponaria
TTTTACTAGTAAGTAGTAACTCTTAACTGTTTTATTGATGAGAGTTTCTCGTGTTCCGGACAATAAATTCATTGAAACCAAAGGTCTGTGAGCAGCTCTGTAGTATTACCAGTTACTCTTGACTGTTCTGATGCAAGAATTTCCTCAAGTTCTAAGCTAAATTTATTGAAGCTTTGGTTTCTCAAATAAAGTAGCATCAGGCATGTAGAGTGAGATTGTTATCTTGTACAATTCTTTTCAAAATTGTAAATTTAGTCAAGAATGAGCAGTCACAAGTGCAGGTAGTTCCTCTTTTTTTTTTTTGCTTTTTTTTTTGCCATTCAGGCGCAGGTAATTCAAGCAATTAAGTGTGACAATTCTCAAGTTATATTTAGGTTTGGAGATTAATTTGCAAAAGTATCTGCTAATCCAAATTGTAATTTTATCAACATGTTTTTGCTCTATCTTAAAGTGGATTTACCTTATTACCTTGAACATGCTTTACATGGATACCAGTAGATTACCCACTTGTTGATGCCGTTATTGTTTTGAGCTTGTACTTCGATAAGGAACAGTGGCACGTGTCATGTCTAGCATGTCATGTCCAAAAGACCAGACCATAGTAAATGATAAGTTGAGAACAACATTATATTCACCCTTCGAAAGGGATGACTTATCTCTTACTGAAAGCTTCCCCATGAATAAGAACTGTGGCATGCAGTTTTTAATGTAAGAAATAGATATCTATATTCTTCCTTTTTCTAATTTGAAGTTAATCGCTGTGTTTCATATTAAAACATTTTGATACAGGCAATGCTTAATAAGGTGGGTTACACCCTGAGATTAGCCATGGGGTGCTGGTTGAAATGGACGAGCACAGGAAAGATTTAGAGAAAAAAACAAAGCCCATCCTTGATACTTTGAGAAGCTACCAAGACTTGCCTCCGGTAATTTTATATTTCAGTTGTCTAATATTTCATCTAGGTTCTTATAGTTCTGGGGTTATATTCATTTTGATGGTACTTTTTCTTCTTTCTTTATTGTATGGGTGGGTGATTCAGGATAAAGCTTTGGCTGCTTTAGCAATCGAGGATAAGAAAGGCAGTTTGCTGCTGCGGAGAAGTATCTTGAAGATGTACTGCACTCAGCTCTTGCCACTACGGATTAATGCACCACTGGATAAGCTTAGTAATGTTAGATCTCTGCTGGCTTCATAACTTTTGTTTCTTCATTATTATTATTGAACTATGGCAAGCATGGACTTTTCTGATATTATTGATTTTGAAATCAGTTGCCTGTGTTTGGTCTACAACAATGAAATAGGTAATCATAGTTAAATGATGGAAGTTATTACATTGCGGATGACAAATTGTTGATTATGCTTGTAAGAAGAAAGTTGATTGCACTGTTTCCTTTTTCTTGCTCTAAATACCATTTTGTCCATTTCCATTAATCTGTGTAGCATAGCTACAGAAAGACACCAACTCATATTCTTATCTTGTTTCCGTTTTGGTTCAATGATAAATGATTCTTAGATTGAAGACTGTCATGCGTACAGGAAGCTTTCCTTAAACCAAGGCTTTCAGCTCTGAGTATTTGCAATGATAAGGGTTTCTCTTTGAATGTTCTTTTCAATATCGTTGACAATGCTTGAGAACTATGGTTTATGCATTAATCATGTGAAATATATATTGGCCCTGTATGAGTGGGGAAGCCACTCTAGAGTCTTGATAAGCACAACCTCTAGTAGCAATTGGAAATATTTGATATTTGATACATAATAATCTAGTGGGAAAAGAATGCCAATGGATTTGCACCCTTGGCTTGCTGTTTTCTAGATAAGTTCTCTGCTTGGTGAAGTATCATATAAAAACCAATGTACATCATGGTTTGAAAGTGCAAATAGAAAAAGGGGCTGCTTCCAGATAAATAAAAACATAAAGAGCTGAAGTTAGCATTCTAGGCCATTTTTCATTGAAGTTATTTATATACGTTGCTGAATTAAAATTTAATTGAGTTGAGTTATTTTTTTAAACATTCCAGTGTAAGTGTAAGCATATCATTATACATTTTGTTGGAATTGTTTCTCAATTCTTGCGAGCCAATGCTGCTGCAATCCCACCAGCTATAATTCCCACGGCTATGGCAGTAATGCATACACCAATAACACCATCTGGATTCAGAAATATGCATTTTGTGAATGAGGGATGGTAAATGACAAGAAGAACAACAGAAACAGTAGGGTTTCCGAATCTCTGATTAGTTCCAATCTATGGTAAAAGAGAATACAGACCGCCAAACAATGCCCTAGAAGCCGCCAACTACACGAATAACTACCACCTCTATAGTGTCAAACTTCCATATGATATAGCTTCTTCCTTTCTTGCAAAGGGCCGCTTTTCTTGATCATGGAAGCTGTAATTCAAATACTTTCATAATAAGATAAGGATAATATCTCAAGCAATCTGTGAGGCCAAACTACAAGTTCAAGACTTGCATTCTGCAATATTTGACACAGCTGTGAAGGGTCTTACAACAGAAGCATTATAAACAAGATACTGGTTGGCAATACCATTTTATTTTAGTTGCTTATGGAGGAAGAAGGAAACATGAAGCAATCATGTTTGAGTCATATACATAATGTGGGAAGTTTTAATGTGGAGATTGAAATCTTGCAGAAATAATTCTGGCAAACCTTGAAGCAGAACAAGGCATTGTCTTTCAGAGAGTAAATGTGTTACAAAAGGGCACCAATTGGGTGCGTGCATATTTCTCCTTCCCACCTGCAAATTCTAAATCTATTCTCAACTTACTCTTCACCTAAGGGACAAACTATTGTTATTTTTTTAAAAATTAATCCACTTCTCAAGTTCTCTCAAAGACACATTTTAGTTTAATGATCAAGATGAAGTGTTAAACTTGATTGCTTTGCTGGGTAATCTTAATTAATACTAATTCATATGTTCAAAAAAATATAGGGTCAATTACATTTTATCCCATGGAATTACTATATGATTTACAATAATCCTTTATTTGAGTCATAATTAGCAAATAGTCACCAATCATCTAAATTAGACATTAAGTCTAACAATTTAACTCATAACAGACTAAATTGCTCTCATTATAAGTTTTTATTTTTTATGTCTTCTCCTTTTTACATCTTTTTTTCTTTTAATTTTCTATGAAACTAAACTATTTATATTGATTCATTCTTAGCATACATAAATAATATTTGAATCATTCATAATTTTTATTTTTTGTCATAATATTTAAATTATTAATATTATTTTTCTCATTTATATAAATTATACAATTGTTATTTCAATTTTCGTTTTAATGATAATATTTTAATCAAAACTATTATTTTTTTATTATTGTATTACATATTAAAGAATATAATAAAATTGGATAAAAATAGAGATTTTAATTGCTAGTAAAAGAGAAGATAAGTAAAGAAACAAGAGATAGAAAGTGAAAGACATAAAATAAAAAATAAAAACCTCTAACAAGAATAGTTTAGTCTTTTTTAAATTAATTTGCTAGATTTTATAACTAATTTGAATGATTGAAGGTTATTTACTAATTGTGACTAAAATAAGAAATTAAATATCTAATCTGATAGCTTATAGAGATTATTATAAAATTAGTAATAATTCATGAGATAAAGTATAATTGATCTAAAACTATAAAACAATACTAGTATACACATTACTCTAATACACAATTGATATAAAATTAAAAAATTTGACCGGATGACACGTGTTAATATCAAATGTGACGGATCCATCTTATCTTTATAACCCAAACAAAATATTATCTGCTCTTTATAATATATTGCATCTGGGTTGGGCTGGGCTTAAAAAGGTTCATCGTACAAATAGCTGAGTTTGTTGTCAGCTTCAGCCTTCATGTCTTCCTTCCTCTTCTTTTTCTTCCAGAAAGGTGAGAACTGAGACGTCCACTGTGACTGTAACTAGCTGGGCTAAGAAGAAGAGGAGGAGACTGGTCGTGTAGTGCGATGTCGTTTATCTAGATGGAGACCGTTCCAATTTCAACCGATACGTACAAGCTGGGCTTTATTGGAGCAGGGAAAATGGCGGAGAGCATAGCAAGAGGAATCTTCAGATCAGGTGTCTTGCCTCCTACTCGTATAAGCACTGCTGTTCACTCCAACCCTCTTTGCCGCAAGGCCTTCGAGTCTTTTGGTGTCGGTCCAAGTCGTCCCTCGCAACGGAGACGTATATTCCCACTTACCACACTTTTCTTGCCACATGACATTATCTATTTATGTTTTCTTTAATACAATGCTCCCATTGTTACAGGTGATTGAAGAAAGTGATGTCGTCATTTTCTCTGTAAACATCAAGTAGGTAAAATCATGACTACCCATATATCTAAATTTTCGTATAGCAAAAACCCCATTTTTATTTTATTTATATTTCTAGAATGTCAATCCTGAAGATTTATTTTTCTAGTTCCTGAGTTTAGTTGAAGATTGTGTTGCGTCATAAATATTAACCAATTTTGTGAAATTGGAAGAATTACTTAGGCGATAGGTTTTCATTTATCAATTTTATTGCTGATTTCTGAATTTCCTTACTCCTTATAATATTGATAATATTATGATGTTGCAGTCAAAGCCGCGATCTTGCAGTTGAAGCCACTAATTACAAAAAAGAAGCTTTTCTGGTTTCAGTTGCTGCTGGAGTCAAGTTGAAGGAACTTCAGGTTTCTAAATAAGAAATTATTTTTTTCGCCTTGATCCAGTCTTTGTAACTTTAAAATGTTGTTTTCTGCGGTATCTAAAATGTTGGGTGAAGAATAGCATTCCTATTGAAAGGGATTAGTTCATTTGCAGATCTATTCAAATGGATTAATATTTGTGTGTTCTTACTTCTTCGCTGTATTTGAGGAGGACTTCTTGTCCTTCAGCCTTGTGTTTTCCTTCTTTCTTAATTAAATATTTTTATTTAACAATGTTAACTTATTCTGGAAAAGTTAGTGCTACTTCTGATTTTAGTGCATATTGGCTTCTTGTATACTTTGTTTTATTTAGTTTAGAAAAAGGGAAGAAAAGGATACTATGTTTCAGTGAAGTAAATCTTGATATATACCAGTGGATTAAATACTGCTTCAAGTTATGTTATTTATATCATTTTGAGCATTACAGTTGTCATTTGTCATGGTGCATATATATTGCTGAGGACCATCTACGCCTTTATACAGAGTCATGGACTTGGTGCATTTTACTTCCCACTTGCAGACAGAAGTATTGTTCCAGATTTTCAGTTGTAGTTTCTAGATTCATACTTTGCATATTGAATAAATTCATTCTTACATAATGTATAGGAGTGGGCCAGTCACAGCCGATTTATATGGGTAATGCCTAACCAGTGTTGTCACGGGCGCCGGAGTGCCCGCCTAGGTGCTTAGGCGAGGCGAGGTGGAGACCCACCGCCTGAAGACCCCTCAAGAGAGTCGGCAGTGTAGAGGCGCGTGCCTCTTCTGCCTTAGGAGCCACCTTAGTCAAGTCAAGAAGCGGCAGAGGCGAGCGCATGCAGATCTGGTGAGCTTTGCGACTTTTGATTTTTTGATTCCTTGGCCTTAAATCGAAAGCTAATCTTTGCTAGGACGATGGTAGATCTGCCGGGAAAACTGTCAGAATCTGGAGAGATAGCGGTAGAACAACAAGGGAGTTGTCAGCGGCAAGAAGAAGAAGAGGAGGAGAAGAAATGACTCTTTTTTTTTAAAAAATTTATTTTTAGTCCTTATTTGTTATTAATGGCACTCTTTTTTGTTTTCTTTTTAATAATTTATTTTTTTTGTACTTATTCATCAATTTTCAATTTTTTTTAGTTTTTGTTTTTTTTTAGTCATTCCTTTTGTATTATATAATTATTATATATTATATACTTTTGTTAATTAAAATTAATTCATTAGATATAGATATATCAATTTATTACATGCTTTATTAATTAAAAACTTAATTCATTAAATATAATTTATAAATGTTAAAAAAATAATTTTTGGTAATTAATTTTTCAATTTAGTTCATTATATTTTTTAATTAGAAACTTAATTCATTAGATATAACTTATATAATCATTTGTTTATGCAATCTTGGCTAATTTTATATAATTTAGTAGTATTTTGAGAATTATCGTCTTTTTATTTTGTACTTAGTTTTTTCAGCTAAAGATCTTGGTTGAAAATTCCCGTTGTTAAGAAACTTAGAAGGGAGGAAGGAATTTGCTTATCTTTTGATATACTTATAATAATAGCCTTTGTTTGGATTTTTGGCTAGAATTTTCCCTTACGGGACAGAAAAATTTAGATAATAATTGAATCACTTTTTCACATTTCTGCTGCGTTTCTGTATTGGCTAATTGATACTTCAGTGGATGTTAATTATTTCTTTATTTTGCTGTTTTGGGGTTGGAAGATTTATTTTCCTACAACAAGACTAAAGGATATTGGGAATAACTGAAGGTTAGGAAATCAGAGATTTGAGTTATGGCTAATTGATATTTAAATGGATATATTATTTAAATAACTGAAGACTAAAGGATATTAGAAAATGTGAGTTATCAGAATAGGTGCATTTGGAGTAAGACATCCTCTGAAAGGGTTAAATTTGTTGGTGGACACAACTTAAGTGTATTAGGTCCCAATTAAATGAATGCATTCCCTACTTTCCTAGGAGGACTCCTTGCTCGCCACTCGTCTACTTTCTTTCCCTCTTGATAAAGTTTCTTTTTCTATCAGAAAACATAACATGATTCTCTTTCATTGCACTAATGCAATGTATATATCTGTGTAAGAGCATGAAAACATGCTTCACTGCCTTTGAGACCTTTCTCTATTTTTGTGGTCTGTTGCATGTTTGATGTCCTCACTTTTTCTCTCTCTTGTTCTTGGTTGCATTCTTGAAGTAGTAGTGCATAACTATAGTTTACATATCTAACTTGAACTGAATTAGTTATGAGCTTGGAGGAGCTGCAACAGAAGAATATGGAAATCTTATTGCCAAATTATTTGGATCACTTGGCAAAATATGTAAAGCTGATGAGAAATTTTTTGATGCAATAAGAGGACTGAGGTATGTACATCTAATAGTATGTTTCAGACAAACAATATTGGGTACCTAATAAAAAAATGTGATCACATTTTAATTAATTACTTGCGCCCTTGTTTGTACTTTCTACCCATGTTCCTCTTGCTGAAAGTTACTGAATTAGGCAAGCTTTTATGCACTCCACAGATCTGCAATGGTATTTCGAGAAAAACTTTTTATTTTCTTTAAAGAATTGAAGATGTTATTTTTCTTGAAATTTTACAGCGGCGGTGGTCCAGCATATATTTATTTAGCAATAGAGGATTTGGCTGATGGAGGAGTAGCTGCAGAGTTACCACGGGACCTTTCACTGAGTCTAGCGTCTCAGGCTGTAAGTGAAGCAATAATGCAGGCTATCTGTTTTATAATTTGCATTGTAACTCAGTTACATTTCCTCTCCGAATTTTACAACTTACATGATGTCCTCTTATTCACTTTGCCCTTCTTCACTCGGATAAGAGGGGTAAAAGAAGAAAATAAAGAAAGATATGAAATAGGGCTTGTCATCTTAAGACTTTTTTTGAAAGCCCTAAATCTTAGCAACTCTTCTAATATTGCAGCTGCAGAAGTAATGATTTTAGGAGCATACCCGTTGCACTGTATCAGGCAAATCTTCTATTGGTGTAAGTAAAGGAGCTTAGGCCTTAGGAGGGTTGTAAACGATAAGGTATTTTGAATGTTATTAACCTGATGAGCATCTACTCATATTAACCCTAGACGTGGAATCATGTCTGATTTTCCCTACTATTTAAAGGTCTTCAATAAGTCGTTCCATCTATATCAACTTATTTGCCAGATTTATTACTAAAATCTTGATATTTATTTTTTAAGAAAATTAATAAATTGATACAAATGATTGGATATGCTATTGGGAAAACTCATCTCTAATCAATTCATAAGCGTGTTATTAGCGAATTACAACCTTAATGTATTTGCTGCATTTCAGCTGGTATAGTCTATTTCCTTCTTTTTTGGAAGAAAGGATTACAAAGAATTTTGCATAGTCTGAATTTTTTTTTTCTTTCCCTCATTTTTTTCTTCTTTTTTAAGGTTTTAGGAGCAGCATCAATGGCCACTAATGCTGGGAAGAATACAGGACAGCTTAAAGATGATGTTACTTCACCTGGTGGAACTACTATTGCTGGTATTCACGAATTGGAGAAGGGTGGATTCCGTGGAACATTGATGAATGCTGTTGTTGCTGCTGCTAAGCGTAGCCGAGAACTTTCCTAGAGCTACTTTCCAACTATTATTGAAGGTAATTTTGCTAAAATTATTTTTAATGGATCAACTCTGCCCCTTCTATTTTCGTTGTTAATTGTAATTAAAGACGTCTTTAACAGGTTAAATATTTGTAAGGACACTGCTTTAGCTGTACGACTTAGTACCCTCGTGTTTATTATGTACCATTTAACATCTCCATGTGGGGAGCTTCTGATTGATATTTGATATCACCGGTTCCCATTATGCAAGGAATTAAATTTATAATCATAACAAAACTTAATTGTGATCCATTTCTGGATGCAACTACAAACTACGTGGAATGGACTATATTGGCTTTGTTTTGGTTTTGGTTTTATTACGTCAAATTACAATGTAATTATGTTTTGTATGCCTATAATTTTCAATTCAAAAACTCGAATTATGAAGAAAGCAATGTTGTTTTTTATTTTAGAGATAATGAATTTTTCCCTTCAGAGGACAAAGTTCCACTAATTTTAAACAGGACAAAACTGAATTTTATGAAGCTAAAACCCCACAAAGGTGTTTCACCGAACTCGAAAAAATGACAATCATCCAATCAAAGACAAAGTTGTTTTGTTGAACGGAGGAAGGATACAGGTGGCAGCTAGTGCTTTACTGTATACAAATTGCTTTTCGTACTAAAAGCTTCTGGAAAACAAAAGAATTCTTGCCAGATGACGCGGAATAGTTATCAGGGTTTGCCTATGTAATGTAGTTCAAAAGACAGTTTTGATGGCTTGTTATTGAGATATTTGAGTTTGTGGTTTTTTTCCTTATCATTTGGTTATTCTTCCTATTCATTATGGAGTTTGCTTTAAGCTATGACATAATTTACACAAAAATCATTGAATGAGGGGAAACAAAAACCTTCAGGGGGTTTCATCATAAAGCAAGGGAGCTGTGCCCCCTCTGGTCCCTGCCATGCTCCATACCTGTCCCACTGTCCATGAAATGGGAGAAAAAAAGAAAAAGGTAATCGATTGTGCAATGTTAAGTAGGGATAAGAACCTGTGATCATTACTTTTGAATCGGTTTAATCTGTTATTCCTTTGTAACAACCATTTATGCTATTCTTTTACCATGCATCAAGCTATGCAAAAAATGTATTATTTGCTTACTTTTGATGAATATGTAAACAAGGTCTAAATTGATATGCAAATTGCAAACAATAAAAGACCATAAAAATAGTTGGTTGTTGTGTCTCAACTTTAGTTCGGAGTGAGGCAGAGTTAAACCATGTTACCAACTATCAACAAAGAGGCTCCTGGGAAGAAAAAATTTGATCAAGTTGGAAGCCATGCTTCTGGTAGTAACCATGATGAATGGTTGATTTCCATTATGGAGATGAATGACCCTTTGGGTTACAGCCAAGTGCAAAGACCAAAAATACAGAAAGTCCCAGAGATGCTTCGCGAGACGGATTCCAACCAGAAATGCTATGATCCTCTAGTGATTTCCATTGGTCCGTACCACCATGGTGAGTCTAAGCTGCAGGCTGTGGAGAAGATCAAGCCATTTATAGCGAAGCAGTATGTACTCGACAGTGGAATACCAGTTAATGATTTTTACAGTAAAGTTATGGAGGTAGCTGACGATGCAAGGAACTGCTATGCTGAGGGCTCGCTTAACGATATTGACAATGAGAAATTCAAGAAAATGATGTTCCTTGATGGTTGCTTCATCCTCCAATTCATTCGCTGCTATCTTAACAGCAAACCCAACGAGAGCAATCCCAATGAGAGCAAACCTAATGTGAGCAATCCCAATGAGAGCAATCCCAATGTGAGCAAACCCAATGAGAGCAAACTCATGAAGATGAAGATGAAGATGAAATCTTTCCCCATTGCTCATGTGGTACGAGATTTGTTCAGCAAACCTAATGTGAGCAAACCCAATGAGAGCAAACTCCATGAGATGAAGATGAAATCTCACACCATTGCTTATGTGGTACGAGATTTGTTCTTGCTAGAGAATCAACTTCCTTTCATAGTCTTGGAGAAACTCATGAGTTTGAGGTTCCAAGGCAATGTAGAGATGGAAATGATCAACAAATTTATCATGGGATGTCGAGCCCCAAGAAACCCTCCTAAGAGAAGTATGTGTGGGTTAATTCGTAAATTTGAGAGACCAAAGCAGAAGAATGGGGATCTCCGTGAGCAACAGCAGTCACCTGTGCATCTTCTTGAAATGGTTTGGAGGCAATTCATCGATCCAATGGCTTTGAAATCAGCAGATGTTTCTCAGAGCAATTGGAGCTCATATCGTTCTGCCAAGGAGCTGAGGACGGTAGGCATCCACTTGAAACCAAGCAGGACTCACCATTTTACAAATGTGGAGTTTGTATCAAATGTCCTCTATGCAAAACTAACACTTCCTCGTATAACTATTGATGACTCTACCAAGTCTATGCTTTTGAACTTGGTAGCTTATGAAACGTGCCCTGATGCATCTGATGAGTTTAGTGTCACCTCCTACGTATGCTTCATGGATTCACTTATTGATACTCCGGAGGATGTGAAGGAGCTGCGATCAAATGGTATATTGCTAAACTTCTTAGGCAGCGATGAGCAGGTTGCAGATCTATTCAATGAGATAGCTAATGATTTGGTTCCAAATCCTATGGCTTATAGCAATGCCAAAGAGCAAATTGAGAAGCACTACAACAGCCGCTTTAAAAAAATGGATAGCTGAATCGCTTCATACCCATTTCAGTAGTCCCTGGACATTTCTTGCATTCGTTGGTGCAATCTTTGCCATTGCTCTAAGTGTCATCCAGACTTACTATACAATACAGCCGGTTGGAGAATGAAGCACCCGATCCAGTTCACCTCGACCACCACGTACCCACTTCTTGAGAGTTGAGACACAGCATTAAGTCTGCAATACATCACCTCATTACCTGTTTAGGAGTTAACTAATAAGAGCCTTCAGCTCCTATGTTCTATGTTTCCTTTCCCTTCTATTTTTTGTTGTTTTTTTTTTTTTTTTTCCTTCAGAGTTTCAAGGGTTGATCTCCCATATGAATATTATGATAAATAAATTCAACAAGATTGAGCTATGTTTTCACCAAGTTTTATGCATTTGATCAATCTTCTTTTTCATTTGACTCATTCTAATATACAATTAATAATTCAATTGATTATTCGAAGATAAGAAATTAATTTCAAGAAATATTTTATAGATGTCCGATCTGAGTCATGCACTTTCTTGTCTAATTAGAGTTGTTGAATAAATAGCATAGGAAAATGGTTGTATCCTGAATCAAAAACTGTACCCACTACATTTATTTATATAAATGGTCACACATAAACCACCCTATCTAAACAATGCGGGACTATACATACACTACTCTAACACTCCCCTATAACGAAGTCCCCAAAAACTTAGTAAACAAATTTGTCAACTGATTCTTTGATTTCACATATGCAATTTTGATTGTATTATTTAAGAGCTTTTCTCTAACAAAATGATAATTAATTAGCACTGAATCTAGCAACAATGCCCTGCTTCTTACTATTCCACGAAACAAAAGTTTCACCCTAAAAAGATATACTACCCTACATAAACCTCCTATCAATTAGACAACCAATGAAATCTGCATCACTATATCCCTGAACTGAAATGTGAAAATGTTTTTGAACTAAAGTGTGTCCATGATCATGTTCTTGAACCAAATTATAATTCTTATACATCAATCTATTTCCTGGTGCAATTTTGAGCTATATCATAATATGAATAATTGCATCCTGTTGTGTAGTTTAAAATTGAGCAAGAAATTGACTAACACTGCAAAAGAGATTTAAGGTCGAGTTACATGTTAGATAGTTCAGCTTTCCCAAAAGTTGTCTATATCGCTCTACATCTACTAATAGCTCCCTCTCATTTGGTATAAGCTTAGCATTGGGATCCATAGGAGTATCAACAGGCTTTGCCCCTCAACATACCTATATAACTCAACAAATCAAGGCAATGATTCCTCTCATAGATACATATACCCAACCTTCACATAACAAACTCAATGTGCAAGAAATTCTTTAATTGTCCCAAATCTTTAAGTATGAAATTTGAGCCGTAAATACAACTTCAACCGTTGAATTTTTTGGCTGTAAAATTAAGTAATTAATAAATTTGTAAAATTTTAGTGTATACAATCTTTAGTAAACATCTTCCTTGCTACAAGTAAGTCGTGAGTTTAAAAATAAGATTATATTGTTATCAAGTATGGAAAGAGAAAAAATAAATTTATAAAATTTTAGTGTGTACAGTCTTTATTTTTTATTATTTATTTTATTTTTTTGAGAAGGTCAACAGTCTTTATTAAACATCATTTAAAACTAAGTTTTTTGAAATTAAATAGGACTCTGAGATATCCTATATTGGCCACTTTTGACTTCTCTCTTTTTGAAGTTTCTGTCGAATAAGCTTCAAACTGAGCCTTTTCAATTCCTTTATTCTAAATGTTTCACATTCACCTCCACTTTCATTTAGTCTTCCTTTTCCTTTATTCTAAATGTTTCACATTCTCCTCCACTTTCATTTAGTCTTTTATTCTGTGCGACATTTCACATATTTAGATGTCATTTTTGAGACTACCCATCTTTAAAATAAACTATTTTTTTTGGCACACGTATTAACATGTAAATCGTGTTTATGATATTTATATATATATATTCACCAATAATTAATTACATATCAAAAAATTATTCTTAATAAAAAAAAAATCAATGACATTAGACAAATAGATAAATGATTTTTTTTAAATTATAAAATAGAGAAAAAAAATTAAAACAACAATATTATAGTTATAAAAACTTTACTATTAATATATTTTTTAATTCATAGAATTTTCTAAAAATTTTAATTTATAAAATTGGGATGAATTAAAAAATATTATAATTATTTATAACTTATCAAATAAATAATTGAGAAATTTAATCTTAATTACTACTGATATATAGTTATTGAAAAATTATAAATTTACTAATATTGAAATTAGGAAAAAAAAATCAATAGTCATAAAATAATTACAATTCTATTAAACTTTGTAATTATTAGAAACTTATTAAATAAAAAATTGAAAAATTCAATCTTAACTACTATTGACATATAAATTATAATTTTTTTTATAAGTTAAAATAATAATATTATATTCATTAAATTATATGCTTAATATTTCTTTTAATTCAAAATTTTGATAATAACTAAAAAAATTTATGATATTTAGGAACTTATTAAACAAAAATTTGAGAAATTCAATCCTAATTACTATTGGGTATAATTACTGGGATGTGTGAATATTGAGAAAAATTAGTAAAAAAAATCATTAGTTCTATAACTATTACAACCTCATTAATATTAAAATGGAGAATAATTAGAATTTTTTTTTTTTCTAAAAAATATTAATATTCTACTTAAAGTAAAATAAGAACTATGGTAACTACAAAATAATAACAGCTCATAAAAATATTTATAGAAATAAAAAATTTATGCTACTAAGTCACTTTTATATATAGTATGGATATGTTTGAAGTTTTGAAATTTAGGCCATAACTATATCCATTTAACTTCTATGGTTGTCATAAAATAATTAAGTAAATGCATCTGCTTAATCCGTTCAAGCAGAGGTTAGTTTATTTTTCACATCAAAGATGTATAGGTAAGCAAGAAACCAACATAAAAAGGAAAACAGGTATGCTATGGCCTTGAGGATGAAAAAAGAAAGAAGAAAAAAGAATACTTCTTCCTTAAAAGCTATATGCTTTTGTAGTCCAAATTAATTTCCCAGTAGGATAGATCCTGCAAAGTTCTAGTATAAATTGGTACTACAATAATCATGAGTTCAGCTAATTAGCTCAGTCACTTAACTTATTTAAGCTTTAGCTGCTTGCTACAAGGCGGCAAGACAGAAATTAATATTTGAAATCTTGCCTCATTTTCACTATCTGGTTGGATTGTTTAAAAACTATAATTTGTGACTATAGTCTTAAAAATAGATTTATGTGCAACTTATCAATGAGACATTACTTTATGTTGTTTTAAAAATAAACTAATTTCTATTCAGTTTTGATTTTTAATTAAAATTAAATTCATTTTTATTCAGTTTTGATTTTTAATTGAAATTACATTAATTTTTTATTCAATTTTGATTTTTAGTTAAAATAAAATATATCTTTTTATTTTTATTGTAAAGAACATAATAAATTAAAAAAATAATACTTAAACTGAATTGACAATTATCATTAACAAAATAAGACTAATAATTAGCAAATAGTAATTAAATCAAAATGACACTAACCATTAAAAATTATAAAATAAGACTAATAATTATTTTAAACTAAAAAAATTCAACAATGACCCGCTCTAGTAAGAGAATTTTTTTATACTATCACTGACCTTTGCCATTGATCCCTAGTGTGTCGAGCATTCGATTGATCTTCATATAGTTCATATATCAGAAGTTCTCTTTCTCTAAGGTATTCCTCTCGTAAATGATCCGACAAAAGAGCAGTATCATTACCATAAGATTGAAACTCTAAATCACTAGAAGTTTCACTTCTGATGAACTTATGTATAACTATGATAGCAATTGCGATACTTATTGTTTAAAGGAATATGTGAGCATGTCTCTAAAGTGTTTTTTTTCTCCAAAATATCCTATCAATTGCATACCTCAAGTTATGTTATTTATGTCATTTTGAGCATTACAGTCAATATATAGGTGAGGACCATCTACGTCTTCATAGTTCATACACAATTACAGAGTCATGGACTTGGTGCATTTTACTTCCTACTTGCATACATATGAATTGTTCCGGATTTTCAGTCGTAGTTTCTACATTCAGACTTTGCTTATTGAATTAAATTCATTCTTCAAAAATGTATAGGAGTGGGCCTATCACAGCAGATTTATAAGGGTAATGCCTAACACACTGGCTGCTATAGGCGAGGCAGCTTCAGGTGCTAATTTTAAGCTATCTTTAAAAAAGGATTTATGTTTTTTATTTCGTACTTAGTTTTTTCAGTTAAAAGATCTTGGTTGAATATTCTTTTTGTTAGGAAACTTAGAAGGGATGAAGGAATTTCAAATTTGTTTATTTTTTGATTTACTTATAATAGAGAGTGATTGAGCATAGGCTTAGGCTTAGGAATGAGACTTTAAGTTTTTGAGAATCATTTTGGCTTTATGCCTGAAAGATATACAATAGAAGCTATTTTCTTACTTAGGAGATTAATGGAGAAATATAGAAAAAAGAAAAAGGATCTTCACATGGCCTTTATTAATTTAGAAAAAACATATGATAGGGTGCTAAGACAAGTCTTGTGATAAGTTCTTGAGAAAAAGAAAATCTCAACTAAATATGTAGAAATTGTTAAAGATATATATGAGAGAGTACTGACTAGGGTGTGGACCGTAGATGGTATGACTGGATAGCTCCCAATCACGATAATAGTTCACTAAGGTTCATCCTTAAGCTCATACCTATTTGCTTTAGTCATGGATGAACTTACTTATAATATTCAAGATAGGGCTCCATTTTGTTTGTTGATGATATCGTGTTGATAGACGAAACTAGAGAAGGTTTGAATTCTAAACTAGAAATGTAGAGGAACGCGTTAGAATCTAAAGACCTTAGGACGAGTCAGACAAAAATCGAGTATATGGAGTGTAATTTCAATGAAACTAGAGTAGGCCTAAATGAAATAACTTTGGACGATCAGGCAATCCCTATAAGAAATGTGTTTAAGTATTTAGATTCATTTATACAAAAAAGATAGTGTAATTAAGCATGATATAAACCATAAGATCAAGGCAGGGTGGGTGAAGTGGCATAATGCTTTTGGAGTTTTATGTGATCATAAAATCCAGAATATATTGAAAGGAAAATTTTATAAGACGGCAGTAAGGCCGGCTATATTGTATGGTACAGAATGTTGGGCAATTAAGAAGCAATACTCATAAGATGGGAGTGGCCGAAATAAAAATATTGAGATAGATGACCGGATATACAAGAAAGGATAAAATAAGGAATGATGATATTTGGAAGAAGGTGAAAGTAGCACTTATTGAGGAGAAAATAAGGGAGAATAGCTTACGTTGGTTTGGACATATTCAACGTCGGCCAATGGACGAGATAGTTAAGAAAGATGACTTGGTACATGTGTCAGGTGTTAGACGTGGTAGGGGGAGACCGAAACTTACATAGGGCAGTCATCGAGAAAGATATGACTGCTTTAGTCATTACTAAAAATGATGCTCTAGATCGTTGCAAATGAAAGAAAATGATTCATATAGTCGACACCAACTAATTTGAGATTTAAGACTTAGTTAAGTTGAATTGCCTTTGTTTGGATTTTTGGCTAAAAATTTTCCCATGAATAATACATTTTGATACTTTGAGAAGCTACCAAGACTTGCCTAAATATCATTTGTCCATTTCCATTAATCTCCATAGAAGAGCTCCAAAAAGACACCAATTCAAGTTCTTATCTTGTTTCCGTTTTGGTTCAATGATAAACGATTGTTAGATTGAAGACATTCACAAGTACTGTAAGCTCTCATTGAACCAAAGGCTTTCAGCTCTGAGCATTAGCAATTGAAGTTATTACCTTTATCAGTTCGATCTTCAATTGCCTTCTTGAGAATAAGAGCCTGCCTCCAATCAGGGGCAATCTACAATACCCAAAAGTTTCAATGGACAAATATCCACCAAAAAACAAGATGAGAGAAGGTTAATCCTACTCATAAGGCATCACAACTTGCAGCATTCATATTTTGTCATTCTTTTACCACCACTTGCCACACATTAAAAAAAGTGAGAAGGATCAGATATTTTCAGTAGACCAGCAGAAGCAAAGCTCTAACACTACAAAATAAAAAAAATACCTACAAATATAAGGAATGATAAATGACATGAAGAACAACAGACACAGTAGGGTTTCTGAATCTCTGATTAGTTTCTATCTATAATAAGAGAGAATACAGACCGCCAAACAATGCTCTAGAAGCTGCCAATATAGTTTCCAATTGTCATAAGATATAGCTTCTCTCTTTCTTGCAAAGGACTGCTTTTCTTGATCATGGAAGCTGCAATTCAAATACTTTTCATACCAAGAATTAATGACAATATCTCAAGCAATCTGTAAGGCCAAACTACAAGTTCAAGACTTGCATTCTGCAATATATAACATAGCTGTGACGGGTCTTACAACAGAAGCATTAGAAACAAGCTATTGGTTGGCAATAACATTTGATTTTAGTTGCATATGGAGGAAGAGGGAAACATGAAGCAATCATGTTTGAATTAAATACATAATGTGAGAAGCTTTTGGACTTCTGAGAGGTCCAGTGTTAAGAGATATCCAGTGTTACATTCAGGTGTTAGAGATTATTAATGGGTTAGAAATATGGGGTAGGACACCTCATGATGTTACCTAACCATTTTTTTGTTGTTGCTCAGATACAATTACGCCAGGGTAGGGTTATTGCTTAAAGGAAGACATATAGATATTAGCTGCAATGTACAGAATACCTAGTGAGAAATCAAATCTTGCAATTTAAGTGTTCATGGCATGGGGTCTTAGGGTAAATGACTTGATGATTAAATTAAATAGAAGTATAACAATATCACTGACACCAATTCTTCCAGAACATAGACAAGGACATAGCCAGAATCGTGCCAAAAAGAGGGAAGTCATCAAAGAAAAGCACCAATATGGAGATTGAAATCTTGCAGAAAAAATTCTGACGCACCTTGAAGCAGAACAAGGCATTGTCTTTCAGAGTAAATGTGTTACAAAAGGACACCAATTGGGTGCATATTATATATGCTAGAACTGTGCAAAAATAGATTGCCCAGGAGGAAAAAAAGAAAAAGAACACACTCTATCAAACTATAAATAGAAAAGAATCTAAATGATTAAAGCAAAGAAATACATAACTAATCTACGAAATAATTTTTTTTTACCTCCAAGCTAGGCTACCCCACGCTGCACGTTGCCTTGAATGAACCATTGCCCATGACAACCTCATTATGCTTTCATTATTACGTTCATCAGAGTTACCATTAGAAGCCTCTGCAACTTCTCTCTCACATCCCTTCAAATAATCAATTACACAAACAGATTAGACCAAAGACAATAAAATAAATAGCAGTGTTCAAAACATGAACACGTACATAACTACCGCTGAGTTATCTGCAGTTCTACAAGTGAGCATAACTGTCAAAACTAATCTATTTCAATCAACAAAATAATTCCCAATTTCCCATAAGAAATTAGTAAATTATTTTCTTGGGGTGGCTATGCAAAGTGGAGATTGAATTCTGGATTAGTGCCACTAAGGATCCTAGAAAGATGAAATTGAAAATTGAAATGCTAATATACATACTATTAGTTCAAAATCCAAACTCATCAAGTAAATATTTATCCATGGTAATATTGAAATTTAGATGGTGTAAAAACTCAAAACACAAAAGCGTAAATAACCGCTTACTACCTTCAATTTTATTTCAGTCAAGTCATTTTCTCAGGAAACAAATAACAAAAGTTGATGGAAAATGGAAGATTATAAGCATACGACGATGAAGTCGCGCTCGCACCAAGGGATCTGATCTCCACAGCTGAAGAATTGGCACAACCTCATTTGGCGACCAACTGACCAACAATATAAGTATCCTCCGAAAAACCTTCTAATACACTTCGAACAGATAATTATATTTTGGAAATCTATTACTAACTCAATCTTACAAAGGATAATTATCTGTTCCTAGGTATTCAGTTCATCTTCCGAGGATCCGAGCAACCCCTCAGGTCGACGAATCTATCAGATATCAGAGATATTGAATAGTAGACTGATGAATAAAAATAAATAAGTACTCTTTTAAGAGTCATAATTAATTTTTTACTTTCAACTCTTCCACTTCCTTACACTTTTCATCTTCAAAACTTCTATTGTTTTATTAATATATAATTTTATTATTATTTTTCAACACTTAAACTTCACCATTTTTTTTAGTTTGCTAACATCTATTTATATTTCTATACTATACTAAAAGAAGATGTCCTCCGTTTAATTTTAATCCAAAATACCACGATTTACCCTTATATACAAAACTTGCCTCCTGCAATTTGAGTGGCTTTTATGTCAGTTACACCAAATAGAACTGCTGAACAGTTCCAATACAGTACAAGCAATTGCCTCAAATTCAAAGATGCGTCTCTCTTTTCCCGTGATTTTCTGCTCTTCTCTATCTATCTTCTGTTATATGGTTATTGTTTCATCAAATTAATACAAGATGAAGGTAGTTATGTGTCTCAATAGCCTGATCTCAGTGAAGATTGTCACGAATCCGGAGGAAATTTTCCGTCAGAGAAATGTTGGATGGTTACAGAAGGAGTAAGAGGAGATGAAGAGACCAGAAAGACGGAGTCAACACAGGGCGGCCAGGTTAGTAAAGATAAACTACCAAGTAGATGAACTACGACCACCGCCACCCCAATCCAACCTACCCATGTCTACCATGCTTCCCATGTGACACCACTGCCGAACTTCAATCAAAGAGGTAATGTCCACCCCCTATATCCCAACCAAAAAAAAAGAAAAAGAAAAAGGAAATGAATAACTTTTCATTTAGAGCAGCAAACAACACAATGTTTTTACATTGAAAAAGCTTAATTTTTTCCTATACCCACATAACAGAATACTCAAAAAGACTTTTTTTTTTTTTTTTTACATTTTCCCGGCACAGATTTGAAAACAAACTCACATCAGAAAAATGAAAGTGAAGTTAACTCTTGGGTGTGAATTAAGAAGTCGTTGGAATTGTGGACGTAGAAGCCCTGACCAAATTTGTCTCAGCAGAAGGCTTTACTTCTTCATTACTGGTGGAAGAAGGTTTTACTTCATGTTGTGCCATCAAACAAATATCACCGACTTTTTTTAATTGTAGTTTATTAAGTATTGGAACTTTTTTACAATAAACACTATTTTTTCTATTGATTTCTGTTCATTTTTCTGGGTGTGCAACTGTGTATAATACTCTTGGATTGCAGTATTATTATCTATCCACGTGGTCTTTGAAATTTATGGTTCAAGTCTATTAAGCATGTATGATTTGGCAAGTTTTGTTCTTAATAATGATGTTAGCTTATCGTTATATCACCAATTAAACTATTTCAATGTGTCAGAGTGATCTTCTTAATTTATTGTTGCACAACGAATCACATGGTAGGGCCTAGAAATTTTTTATTTTTTTTAAGTAGTTGGACTTTATTTTAACTTTAGTTTGTGCTAAATAGATTGTTCAAAGTTAATTGTTGTTGTAATGTTCAGGATCTTTTGTTATTGGATCTTTTCTCAACTTATAGACCTATTTGACAAGTTGAGTGCATTGGGTGTTAAAGATGAAGATTTGGTGATGATGGTCTCAGCAAAATATTAAGACTATTGTCATCATTGTTTAGTATGAATAATGATATTTATAAATTTTCCTTCTAGGCTACCTCCTGCCACTTAGTAGTTATGCTTTCTTCTTTGATGATTTCCTGTTGTTGGACATGTGATAAAATTATGTGTCGTTCCATTTATTTTATTTTTTCAAATTACTCCACTATTTATTTATTGGATTCTATGACCTAACTAATTTTCTTTAATTTCCTTTGTTTGTTTTATTTGGTGCATTGCCTTAAGTTAACCATGAGTTGGTTATACAAAAAGAATATAATGTCTGAAGAGGTTGCAGAACTGTCTGTGCTCTCACTAGAAACAATTAATGGTGCATTATAAAGTTGAGCTTTCCTTCTGCCTATGGATATTCTATTTGTTCTTCTTCTGTCCGGTATTTTTTCTTTGATGGTGGCAAAATAGTCTATTGTTTGAATTTTTTTTTGTCTTTTGGTAGTAATCTTAGTTTCTTTCCTTTTTAATTACAGTAATGTCTTCTTATACAACTTTAGTTTCATATACAACTATATGATGTCTTCTCGAATGAGTTTTATGTACATGTAGATCCGTAGATGAGGGATTTAATTATGTTGATATTAACTGATACTTTGCATTTGATATGGATCAAATTAGGATAAGAAATATTTAGATTGATTGGCTATCAAAATAGTTATTTATCAAGGCTTAGACTCATTAAAATTTTCCTGTGATTTGATTGAAAAGGATAGTGGAATTGTGATTTTGGATGGATATGTGTCCAATAAAAATGATGCTTACGGTAATCAGATTTAGGATTTGATCATCCTCTATCAATAATCTAATCAATTAAACATATTACCTGACTTCTTTTTCTGGTTGGTTGTGGTTTGAGTGTTCATCTATCAAGATTAGGATAATGTGAATTTGTGTTTGTGATTATGCATGTTTTCTAAGGCTCTTGCAATGGAAAATTTTGAAATCCTATCACTTTTCTTAACTGGATCATTCTATTTCTTTATTTGATAGTTTTTTGTGTTTGTTACATGCTTAATTATAAGTTATTTGTGAATTTGATACTCATTGCCTACTGCATTTGCAAAGGTAACCAAAACAAAATGAAGCTTGAACCATTATGTCACAGAATGGAGGAATATGTGGCTCTGCATAGAGCTGACGATATTATATACTTTAAAGAGGTTGATTGAAGTTTTTGAAATTTACTTTGTTAGGGTTGACATGAATATAAGGATTTTTAAATTGGGTAGAAAAGTGATAGGATTTTAATTCTTCCACATTCAACGGTGTGACATGAATTTAAGATAGAATTGTGAATGGGCTCCTGTGATATTCTTTTATCTGCTAAGGCATTAGAGTATTCTTGAAACTCTAACTTCTTTAAACAAAATGACCATGAACAGGATCTTGTGATATTATTTTATCCATTAAGGCGTTAGAGTATTCTTGAAACTCTAATTTCTTTAAACAAAATGAACATGAACGAGATCCTGTGATATTCTTTTATATGTTGAGAAGCATTGATATTAATTCTTCTTCATCATGATGGAATGAGCTTCACTTTGATCACTCTATTACTGTCATGAACATATAATGTTGCATGTACTTGAAAATTTCTTAAAGCTATGACTTTCTTTTTCTTTTTAGGTCATGGAAACTTCAATCTTACGAAAATAATTGTTTTTTTCCTCGAGGTAAACATATCTTCACACTTTTTGTAGTTGATATTGAAAATTTTTAACTTGAAAGTTTCTTTTATGCAGCGAAACTCATTAGTGTATAATGCAAGTCCTAAAAGTTCATGTACTATAAAATAATCATGTTGTATGCTGCCTTTATTGCTTTACATTTTTTTATTAAAATCTTGCATTTAGTATTCTGTCATAATTCTCTTTTGTTGTTTGTTTTCTCATCCTATTAACTCAAATAGTAGTGAAAGATACTGCTCAGTTTAATCTGTCAACTTTTTAATGGTAGGCTGAAGCTTCTTGAAATGGACTGTATTTTGTGGATGTATATCTGAAAATAGTTGGTGAATATTGTTTCCTATAGAAAATATATATGGCCATAGTGGATATCGAATGTTTCTGCTTTCAGAATGATGAATTATATATTATATTACAATGTAATAAAAGTATAAAACATAAAATAAGGGAATAGTTGACAAAATGTGCAAGAAGCAGATCCAGAGAAAAAATAAAATAAAATGATTGGCCATGATTTTTGAATATGAAATTCATGGTTGAGAGACAGACAGGCACATGGTTAGCAGTGTACCAGAATATGAGCTGCTACTTGACATTATCTACGAGGAGAATTGGTTTTTTATTTTACCCTTATCAAGATTGACTCATGATTTTCCATGAGCATATGACCATCAAGATACTTTAAATGGGATTTGCAAAGTAATGAAAGATGAGGATATTGGAAGGGGCAAAGGAGAGATGTAGCTCAAGAATAAAAAGTTGAGGGAAAACAACTCAGGTAGATGCTTAGATTGATTATAGTTGCATGTAAGGTATTAAAATCCATGTCAACTGTTTGACTTGCTTCATATGTATTATTTTCAAGAATAGGCTGGCTGCTACAACTTTTTATCTGATAATAAGTAAGTTGAAGATCTTCTTAATGATAAATTTGGGAAACACATTTCATTTTATTACTATCTTTTTGTCAGTTGAAAGTCCATGTGGCCTTGGCATCAAGAGAAAGCAACAACTTGAAGATGTGATCCTATTGAAGAAGTTGAAAATAAGTCAGATATAAGCATGCTCTGATTCATTTGTATTCTCTTTCAATCTTTTGAATCAGAAAAATGTTCCAGATATTTCAATGGAAGGGAAGGGGCTTTTTTTCTTTTCCTTCTGTTTTTTTTTTTTTTTTTTTTTTTTTTCTTTTCACTTTTTTTTTGGTTCCATTTTCTTCCCAAGTCCTTCTAAGAAAAAAATAAAAAATAAATAACACTTTTCTTTCAGATATTTGCTTTGTACAAATTTGGCTTCTCAATCCTAAATATTTTGCTTTTGATAGTTTAACCTTGAACCTCAGCCTTGCCAAGCATTTTCTGAATGCCAGGTGCTGTTTGAGCCAAGACTTTTGGCAGTTACGAGCTTTCCAAATACTAGAATGGATGTTAGTTAGCAAATTTACTGTCATTCAAGAACAACTTTTATTACTTTTACTATTTTATTGGCCTTGCACAGATATTTGGGGGAAGGGAAATGACTCCCGCAACATATCACACACCAAATTACATGCAGATACATGAGTAGGAATCTGAAGTGGATAAGAGAAGATCAGGCTATTGTGGCTGCTCCATGCAAGAGGATAAAATAATTTTTTTTAGTTCTTATTAATATTTTTTCTTTCCTAACTTTTTCCTTTTCCTTAAGCCAGCTATCTAATATTTTGTTTTCTTTTTCCTTCTTGGTGGTGGGTTTTTAATCCCTTGCTGCCAAGTGCCAACCTGTAAAAATGAGTGGAAATGAGAATGCAAATACACTGGATTTTGTAATGAGTACTTTGAGGATTTGCAAAAAAGAAAATATTTAATATAGCAAAAAGGAAAATAATAAAATGAAAGTGTACTTTCGCAAAAATGTACATGTTTTTGATCAAATATATTTGGTAAATGTAAATAGTTAACTCTTAAATAGTTAAGTTAGATAGTATATTAACATTATACATATAATATGTAATGCACATTAATACTAAGAACATATATTGAAATGAAAGCATAAGAGCAAAATAATAAATAATTAACTCTTAAATATAAATACACTTGCATATTTATTCATTAAGTACACTTGCATAGTGTATAAGGTTATTTTATTATACTAGTGAATAAGAACATGTATCATTAATTGTTACATTTTTACTTTTGCAACTACAAATTCTAGAGTTGTTAAACTGTTTTCTAAAGTAAATCATAAATAATAAAATTTTCAAGTGAATGTTAAATATGGATAAAATTTTACTCGATTAAGCTCAAAAACAAAAAACCAACAGAAATTGCTAATAAACTTAAAAGTGTAAAGTAAAAAATGAAACTGTTAAAATTAAAAGATGTGCAATTACACTATAGTGAACATCACAAATTAGTAATTGATCATGACAATTCTCTGGTATACAAAGCTGGTACAACTCAACACTAATTTAGAAATTTACACATTTTCCTAAACAATATGTGTAAAGTTTTTATAATAAAAGAAAGCATATGAGCTAGCGCGTAAAGATATCAACAGTAGCATATATATATTTATTAGCAGTAAATTATGCAAAAAAAAGGATCGTAGAAAATCAAATATAAATTTTAATGTTTTCTTTATAAGAAATCCCAACGTAATATTGTTAAATGATATATAAATATATTAAGACAATCACTAGAACATTTTTTCTTTTTTCGTGAAACTTTTGTCTCAAAAAGGTCTTTTCATTTTCCTTTCATTTTAATTTTTTTTTAATAATCAAATACCTTAAATGTTTTTTTTTTTTATTTTAAATTTAGGAGACATGTGTAATATTCTTTTATTATACTAGCATCCTCATGTACATGTTCATATATATATATATGAGGAAAGATGTGTGAAATTCTTTTATACTAGCATCATCGCGTGCTCAAATGTTTTTTTTTGAAGTGAAAATGTGCAAAATTCTTTCTGGCTCATACTCCTTATCAAATTATCAAGTTTTCTCAGAATGTACTCCTCTATAAGGGATGTACTTTTCTATAAGGGTGTAAGTTTTTCATACTCGCGAGCGTCCTCTATTAGTGTGCAAAATTCTAGAGATGACAAACTACTCATGTAACGAGCACTATTATATAAATAATTAAGAGTTTTTTGTCTCTAGAATTTTACACATTAATAAAGAATGCTCTTGATTATGAAAAATTTACACCCTTATAGAGAAGTATGTTTTGATAAAACTTGATAATCTAATACAGGAGTATGCACCAAAAAGAAGTTTACACATTCTTCTTAAAAAAAAAAAAATCATCTGAGCACATGTAAGAGCGAGTGTGAGGATGCTAGTCTCATATATTTTTATTCCTTTTGACGTCCAAACCTTCAATTTCCCATTACTTCTCATGTTTTCACTATATAAAGGTGATTTATTTCACCGTTTGTTATGATTTTTTTTCACTCTATAAAACAAAAAGCACGTATTCTATTTCGAAACCCACTATTCATTTTTTTTTAGAAGAATACATTATTTTAAGGTATGTGAAACTAAAATGTATATATGTATTTATATATATATATATATATAAATTATACAATAAGTATTATTTCATATACAAGTAAGTGTCAATTGGTGGGTTTATTTTGTTCAATATTATATGGGCACGGCTTGAATTTATTCAGTTCTCTGCCATGAACGAATAAGGTTGAGTCTGGCTAACTGCAATATCTAATTATTTATAAATGTGTTTCTTAAATTCTTCATAGACCAAAAGTTATATGGCATCTTCAATTGCCCCACCTTGATGTTCTACTTCAAGATTTTTTTTAAATTTATTACTGGTATTCTTTTAAATTTGGAATCCTTAAAATCATTAAAAAAATGCATGTTTTAATAATCATGTTGATGGTTTATTTGTTTACAGGTTCCTTTTGATCTATCCTGCATTACAAATGAGTCGAGTGTTAGATCTACCATGCATTATAATGTGTCAAGCACTTGGAGCCTATTGGAAAACTTTTTTTTTCTTGGTGCAAGTGGTTAGAACAAGCACTTTTCAGAAGATCCTTCATTATCATGATAAACTTATGTAATCATTGACTGCTTGATTGAGTTAGGAAGAGTTTGGGGTGGAAGTGCTTCTAATCTAATATTATCTAAAAAAAATTATTTGCTTTTCTCATGTGTCATTTATTTTATTCTTCTTTATTCCATTTTGAGAAAAAATAATTTTTTTTGTTTAGGAGATGGGAGTGTTAGTGGTAATGCATTAATGTTTATCCAGATTCTTTACATATGGTCGTTAGTTTTTGGATTTTAAAGTTTGCAATATGTATGACAATATATGTGATGATTGAAATTGTCTAGGACCTAAAGAGGGGTACACCTATTTGATTTGTGTGATGTATAGTACACATCAAGTTCAATCAATTATGGAAATACATGTAACTTAATTAATTTATGTGCTATCTCTTCATTTTACATATTTACTTAATGAGCATATAAATATGTTATCTCTTTTTCTTTTCTTTTTTCTTTAACTTACTTGATATTATGAATGTTGTGCCTCTTTATTTTCCTCCTTCGTTTATTGGATGCTTCCCACTTATATGAATGTGCCAATAATTTTCTCATTCACTTACTATCCATATGCATATTTCTCTGAATAACTAATGCTTTCTAATATTCTGTCTTCTATCTTCTATCCTTCATGTGACTGATTTTTTTCAACCACGTGTTTAATGACGACACTCTTGATCAAGTATATAAAAATTTAAGTTGCCACTAAACATTTCAGTCTCATTAGCTAGATTGATTCTCTGAGGCTCACATGCAAGCGAATAATAGTTTCATATTAGCAGTCCCTAAACTACTATTCATTTGGCCATTTTTTCTAAAAAAAAACAAAGATACTGAAGTTTGTGAGAAAAAAATAAAAGTACCGACAAGAAAATATTTTTACCATTTACAGCATGAAATGCCTATGCACAAAATATATCAGATCACAATGGTAATAGTAAAATTTGTATCTTGACATATATTATCTACAAGGTAGGTATATTTAGTTGTATTAGGTTCTTTTACTTATTTGTATATATATATTTTTTTTAATATTCAACTTTGTATTTTTGATGAACTGAAAGTGTAATATGTACTCCATATTAGGTAAGTGGATCTCATTAAAAATTAATCCCATTGAGACCATAACTAAGATGATAATAATGCAATAAATTAATTGATTTTTTAGTAATCGTTAGTATGCTATCTCATAAATATTCACAATTTTATTATGATAATTGATTTTTCATACTTCTTTATTTTAAATAAGATTATAAGATACAATAATATAAAATTCTATTTTAATTGAAGTAGTGGTGATAAAATAATAAAATGATTAACATTCGGTGCAATTGCACCGATTACTTGCTAGTTATAAATACGATGGAGGGATGGGAATTTGAGTACAGTATATCTAATTAAACATTTTTTTAGATGATTTTTTTAATGTCTTTTTAATATAAATAATTCATTTAAAAAAAATCACTCACTGCCAAAATAAAATAACATGTCGCACCCTCCACTCTTCCATCCACGGTTCCTCTATGTATATATATATATATATTTATTTAATTTTTTAATAACTACTGAGGCACCTTTATTATCTCTTAACCATTTATATTTTCTCCTTCGCACTTACAAAATCAAACTCTTATCTCTTGTATTTTCTCTCATCCACTTGTGTTTAAAAAAAGAAAAAGAAAAAAAATCTCACTTACAATTTTTATTTTTTTTTATAAAAACTAATCCACTTCTTAAGTTCTGTCAAAGACACATTTTAGTTCAATGACCAAGATGAAGTGTTAAACTTCATTGCTTTGTTGGATAATCTTAATTAATACTAATCTATAATTCATATGTTAAAAAATAAAAATTAATACCAGAATGTGGTCACCAGATTACTCTAATATGCTATTCTTGTGAATCTAATTTTGTTAACAGGATGACACATGTTAATACTTAATATTGAAATGATTTTGATATCAAATATCATGGATCCATCTTAAATATTACTTGATAAATTTGTCCTGCACGGTATGTTTTATTTTAACTAATTTAAATTTTTATATTATATTATATATATATATTTTTTAATTTGTGAGAATATAATATTATAACCCACATTATTGATTTTATTATTTGATTTATGTTTTTTTAATGAATTCAATATGTGTTCTATTTGATTATATTATAAATTTTAAAAGAATTTTTTTTATATTTTTTCTTCATTGGTGTTTCTTATAATATGTGAATAATATTTTTTTTATTTCAAAAATAAAAAAGTCAATACAATATAATTTGATAGAGTAAAATTTAGTTAAACCTTGGTGTAATATTACATTGTGATAATTGCTATGCTAATAAATTGGAATAATAAACTTAAAAAATGGAGAAAAATAAGAAAGAATAAATGATCTTTAAACTTTTACTAAAATATTTCTTATTTTTTTCTCTTTCATAATTAATTTTCATTAATTACCGTAATTAATTTAAAAAATTACTATAAAAAGAACCTACTCACATTATATCACCTCCCCAAATAACTCATATAATTTTCTCTCCCATTTGTGGGAGAGGAATTAGAAGACTACTCCAATTCCATTGTCAAATACAAATTTTCTCATAGAGCCGATGACGAATCTAAATTTGGCTATCTAGCTCATCAACGTATGACATCTTCAATGGATGAGAAAATATTTGAAATCATCAACAGAAAAATTTAGAAATATGTGGATGAATGACTGAAATTTTCTCCCGAATAACAATAATCCCATTAGACAATAATTATTACTATGCTTATAAATTGGAATACTAAACTGTAAAAATGGAAAAAAAAAAAAAAAAAAAAAAAAAAAGAAGGAATAAATTATCTTTAACCCTTTAATAAAATATCTCCTTTTTTTTCTTTTTTCTCTTTCATAATGAATTTCATTAACTATTGTAAATTTTTTTAAAAATTAATGGAAAAAGAACTCACTCACATTCTCTCGGCTCCCTAAATACCTTCCATAGTTTCCTCTCCCAACAGTGGGAGATGAATTAGAATACTACTCCAATTCCATATTCCTAGCACAAATTTTTTTATGAAGCCGATGATGATATAATCTAAATTTAGCTATCTAGCTTATCAATATAGGCATCTTCAACGATGAAAAAATAATTGAAATCATCAACGTAAAACTTGAGAAATATGTGGATGAATGACGAAAATCTTCTCCCAAATAACAATAATCCCATCAGACAATATATAATTTTTAACCGTTTCAAGACATTGAAGTTCTTTCTTCTTCAATTGCAAATTATTTGAAACATCATCGTTAATCAAATTAGTAATCTCATGAAAGCGATTATCGGAGTTTGAGAAAATCTAAAGCATATCCACGATAAGATAGAGGATGGTTAAGAGAGAGGCTAGCCAAGGTATTTATAGTTCATTGATTCCTTCTTCCTAGTTATCATATTTAAAACCGTTCAATTTCTATTGAATTCATGTAGATATATAAAGAGTCAAGAATGGACAGAGTCAGCTAAGCTAAGTAAAGGAAGAAGAGAATGTGTGAATAAGAAAAAGTATAAGTTTTTTCTTGACTATGCTAATAAATTGAAGTACTAAACTATGAAAATGGAGAAAAATAAGGAGGGATAAAATTCTTTAACCATTTACTAAAATATCTCCTATTTTTTTCTATTTCATAACTAAAAATTAGTGCCAAAAGAATCACATTTCCAAATATCTCCCATAACAATATCAACATTTTCAACAATGACAAATATTGATGTGTCAATATTTTAGAAGTTGATGAGACAGTGTGTAATGCTTCAGGGTCAGTTTTATTATATACTAGATAAATTCGATTTCATGCGATGCACAGATAATTTTATTTTATTTTATTTTTTTACTTTAATAACTTGATTAAAAAAATATTATTATTTTTACATTTAATATTTTATTTTGACAAGTTTACTATAAATACTAATATTTCAAATTATTTATTTATTAATTTTAATTTTAATAGGTATAAAATTAAAATTTTATGATGGTACCTTTAATTTAAAAAAAAAAAAAGTGTTTGCACATTACAGTTTTTTTCGGGGAATGTGCCCAAAAGAAAAACCAAGGTGCCTTCAAAAATAGTTGTCATTCATCATTTTCAATCAAGCCCTTTCTCTCTAAAACTTAATATCTGCAAGTGTTTCTACTAAACACATCCTCTAGTTTTGACTGCCCTATTAAATTTAACGACACTTATCTCTGAAATCTATTTCTTTTTGGAGTTTTGTTCTAAAGCTATAAGTATTAATAAAATCCAGATGCTGTGTAAATCATGAAGTTATAAAATCTCTTAAAAATTCTAGTCAAATCACTAAACAAAGTACAAGAGCATGGAAAAAGAAAGAAATGTCAGATGGTCTACATAATAGAATAAGCACTTTTTTTAAAAAATTGTTACGATAAGCTAGGTCTCGTTATTTCTTCCACTGCATGTTGTTGTGTTCCTCATTGAGAATAAGAGGCGTGCATTTTTGTAATTATTTTTATTGAATTCATGAAGGCACAATAAAGTAATGATAATGAAGAGGAGAAGAAGCAGCGTTGTTGTTGTTGTTGTTTTTTTTTTTTTAAACATAATGATAACGGGAATAGAAAAGGGATGAAAAGAAGAAGATGCTTGCATTGTCAGCATTGTATTCTCTTAATTAATTATAAGAACTCAAAAGTAAAGATGATGTGTCATCATATTAGAAGTTGATATGACAACCTGTAATATTTCAAGATTAATTTTATCATATATTATAAAATATAGATAGATATAATCATATATTATCAAATAAAAATATATTATCTGCTTTTTCTAACCCAAGCTCTAATATATTGCATTTGGGTTGGGCTGGGCTTAAGAAGAAGTTCCTTACATGGTAGGAATAAGTGAGTTTGTGAATTTTTTACCATAATAAAGTTCTTCTAAAAATAAATGAGTTAAACATGGTTCTTGTAAAATTTTTGACTAAAATCAGGTTGTTTGAGAATTCTGGTGGGAGAGCTAGATGTTAATTAAATTCGATTGTCTCAATCCCTAAAACCCCAATTTTCTGTCTCCTTGTTCGATCCTGTGCTTGAGAAGCCCGATTGATTACTTCTTCCTCTTCCTCTTCGACCTAATGCCCTCTAACCTAGCTTCCTTGAATTCCCTTTGCAAAGCTTCCTCAGCAGCTTGCTCCTTAGTCTAGTCTATCTATAGTTTATATTCCCAGGCTCAGCATAAGCATACCTTCATTAGTTGTCTAGCAACTCGGTGATTTGATTCTAGCATTATTGAAACCTTGTAAATCAGTAAAGCTACTAGTAATATCTTTTCCTAAGGTATTAATTTTTGGAGCATTGTTGCTATTATTATTATGTCTAGAATTCTGGGTACAGGGTTTTTTGCTCCTTTCAATTTGAATTTGGAAATTTTTTATTTAAGTTTTTTGAATTATAATGAAGTGAAGTATTTTTCAAATTTTGTTCATTATGAGGATTATCAGGCTGCTGGTGTGGCAAGGTGCAATTCCAAGGAACAATTCAAGGGTTTAATCACTTGCAACGTATTGTGGACCAAGGTTAGTTGGTGATGTATCTCCTACATGGTGGTTTTTGCTTATAATTGTTTAGTTCTAATTGGAAAAGAAAAAGTGAACCCATTGAGAAGCTTGGCCAGAAGTTTAATAAGGGTGAATGGGTGATAAGGATCTGTCTAAAATCTATAGACTGGGCCTTTCTTGGGCTCTAATAGAGGAGCATGTGTTTGATAATGCTTTCATATGTTTCCTTCCTTATTCTTCATTACTTTCTAACAATAATGCAAGTTTTAGACTAACAATCTCATATTCTAAATATAACAGACTTTCTTCAGCTCTTTACATTGCAGGAAACAATTTTATTGATTAGCTTCGTAATCAAAGGAGTGAAGGCTCTGGTAGTTGGCTTTCTATATAGGCAATTTCCTCAACTTATATTCTTTTTATATATGTGGAATGACATTGGAATTTCATGCACATTAGAATTTGTAATTAGCTAGTTCTCTAATAAGTTATGTATCCAGAAAACTTCAACTATCTGAAAGGTTTTTGGCCATTGCTAGATAGTAGGATGTAACTTAGACTAAACAATGATTTCAAACACAAAGGACAACAAACAAAACTACTGCATCAACAATGTAACTCTATCTATTATCCAGGAATATCAATGCTTTATTTTTGCTACTTTACAATTTTAACCTCATAGAAAATGTTCCCTGGTTTGCCTTTATTAAATATTGTTGCATTCTTTCTAATTCCTATGGATTTATTGCGTATTATCTGCTAATGTATGCCAAATTAAGTGTCACTGCTAATGTGATTCGTTGTTAAGGTAGGAAAAATGGGTATTTCAGTGGGGTCTTTTTTTTTCCTAGGTTTCTCTTCAAATGGGCTTTTTAGTGAAATTTATATTAATTACTCAATTAATGCCTTCTTACCTAAGTCATTATATAGCCTCTAGCATTAGGTGAGGAGTGCTATATATAGCAGTTGACTTTAGTGTAATGATTTCTTTACCTACTAATATGATGAGATATGCCTTCTTGAATAAGATGTCTAACAGTGACAGAGTATGAAGCATGGACACGTATGTAAGCAAACTTGAAAAAAAAAAAAAAAAAAAAAGAACTTTCTTCTTTTACTATTCCCAATATAAAACTTGTGCTACCATATCAATAAAACTCTAGCTAACATAAAAATTAAGAAAGTAGAAATGGGTGGATTTTTAGCCAGCATGGAAAAATATAGGAGTCCAATGAAAATTGGGTTGCTCTGATTCAGTTTGTACTTTATGAAGTTGAATTTCATTATTTATGTATTTAATTTGCATGAGGAACTCATAATTTGTCTCTCTTTTGTTAATTTTTTTTTTTTCAAGCACACATATATTTTTCCCACCTTTTGGAACTAGAATGTTGGTGTTGGCAATTGGGTTACTTTGAATTGCATGAGAACTTGCTCCATAGTTCCCTCCTTTCCCAGAAGGATTGCCGAATATCTTGGCAGAAAATCTATTGTATCATTTCCAGGGTTTCAAATTAAATTGGCTAGTTTTAGTTCTCCCTCAGAAACATTTAACCTTGAGTTGCCCATCTTTTATTATTCATTAAGATGCCAACTTAAAAGAGGGTGGGGTTTTATTTTTTGTATCTCTAACTTTTTGTGTTCACCACCACTATTTTTGTCAGTTTATCATAGTCATCTTTTCCTTACTCTTTTTACCCCACTCCAACTTTTTTTCCCCTTTTTTATTTATTTGTTAGAAGTTATAACTGTTTATAAAATTGGTTTCCTTCTTTAGCCATCTTCCACCCGCATAATTCACATTTCTTACCTCCTCTGTCCAATTTCTTTCAGTAATTGTAATTGTATTAAAGCAAATCTCTGTGTTATTGTCTTCACATATTCGATGCATACTTATAACACAAAACAGTACACAAAAGTGATCACATCTTACCTTCATATATAAATTGTTATTGATGTACATTAGTTCCTTTACTTTTTTCATTTATTCAAGAATCAATAATAATATATTATTTTGGAAAAAAAAAAAAAAAAAAAAGCAAACAAATTTGCTTTCCCAAGACTAAGGTTAGTGATATATATCCTAGATGGAGGTTTTTGCTTCTAATGGTGGTTTAATCACTAAAGTAACATTGAAATGCATGTCTCTAACATTAGTTTCTCTTTATTCTTGTTATTGTCAGTACTATTATTGTTATTATTATTTTGGGTATATGAAGAAACAACCCCTTTTCTTAAGTGTTTTCAGAAGTTTAATTTTCTATTGCGTTTCATATTATAGTTTTTTTTTTCTTTTGTTTTGAAGAAATTCTGATTGCTGTGCTTTACAATATTAGACTATCATGTAAGGAATGAAGATATAAGAATGTTGCTTAGAATGTTTTAGATATTATTGTTTTAAGGTTAATTACTCAAAACAGGAACAGGGACAGAGACAAGAGCGGCTCAAGAAGCTGTCGATGGTGGTACCGCTAGTAATAATTTAAGCCCGCACCAAGCAAGACTCCAATCTGCTACTACAACTGCTTCAATATATGAGAAATCTCAATTTGCATGGAATACTCATAGTTTGTCTCTCTTCATTACCTGACTCTTTGTTCCGCAGAGAAGATGCAATAGTGTGGAACATGCAATGGCACGTGATATTGTAAACTTATTTGGGAAAGGGTAAAAACTTGGTGAGAGAATCATATCTCTTAATCCAATGATGTAGATAACAAGTGAATTAGAGCTATCGAAAGTGATTTTTGTTGTAGAGAATTAATGACAATTAAGTACATGTATGGTTCCATAGTTGAGTTTTTGGTGGTAGCAGAAATGTTCTTGCTTTGATGCTATGAGGATAATGTCTTAATAGAGCCATTTCTCCTAAGGTCCTATATGGAAAGCAGAAGTTGGGGCCATTTACCAACCTTTACATGATCGGAAGCTAATTCTAACATTCAATTCCAAGTCTAATTTGAAACAATGTTGATACGCTATTTCAAATTTATAGTTATTTTATATGTAATAAAATATGTGAAAACATGTGTACATTTGAAATATCAAGTCATACCTATTATCCATGAGCTTGGATTTTTTTATTTTTTTTTATCAATTCCAACTAATGGATCAGTCATGTAATTGCCAGACTCTATAGCTTGTAATGGAGTCCTTATTGTTTTACATTACTATTCATCATACTAGGATTACAATAGCTATTGTTTCTTTGCTTGGAACGAACTATTTTTTATTTTTTTTATTTTAGTTTTTATCTTTGGCTTCTTGTTCCTCTTTCTCCTTTTCTGTCTAATGAGAAAAAATCAGTTGTCTTTTTACTACCTCTAAATGCTTGGTGATATCATTTACTTGATATTTTTAACTTTTTTACTTGTTCATGCTTGCAATCGAGTGTTTGTTATTATACCTGTAATGATTATTTCAATACGCACGTGATTATCTTTCATGAAGAATCAAAATATGCCTCCATCTTTTTTCTTTTTCTTTTTTTCGCACTTTAATTTCTCATTTTAATTTTAATTTTTATTGGAGTAACTTTTATAAATAAGAATATACCTCCATCATTGGCTTCATTTCAATCTGTTTGTCAAATTTTTCTGCATGCTTTTTTCAAATAAAATCAGAAAACATGGATGATTAAAAATATTGTTCTCCATAAAGCAAACTAATTATTCTCTATAAAGCAAGCTGATTATTCTTCATAAAGAAAACAAAATCTCTTTCTTTCTTGTTGCTACAAATATGTGAAGAAACAACCATCCACATAGGACACTCTCCCAAATGACTTATGATAGTCAATATCCATAAAGCAAACTAATTATTTTCACCTCTTTTTGAAAGTAAAAAGTTGGGGTTGGCAATTGGTGTTACTCTTATTTGCATGAGAACTTGCTCCGTACTTTTATCTGACATCAACTTCATTCAGTTTAGAGCGTTATGAATCTTGAGTTTAAGGAGTTTCCAAACTTCAAGACTTCTACCAATAAGAAATGTTCATAATTCAATCATTGATGCAATGGAGCATTTGTTACTTACATAGTAATATTCCTGTAATGATTACTTTAATACGCATATGATTACTCTTTAATGGTAAATTAAAGTATGCTTCCATCACTTTATGTTCTTGAATGCATCAATTTTTGATATTGGTATATTAAGGTATAGTTAAAAATCTTCATATGTGATTCTATTGTTTATTGAACATGTAAATTTGTTTATACTTCTTTATATTGATATGGTATTAGGATATAGTTGTGAGCTTTAATAACTTTCAAGTTTTATATTCATATAAGATAGATAGGATAAGAAATTTTTATGACTTAGAATCTGCATTTCTATAGGGTTATAAATTGTAATACTTAAATTTTAAGATAGCAAATTAGTCAACTTTGAATGGCATTTACCCTATATGTGATGTTTGAGAAATACCAAAATTTTAATTTTTAGGTTATTTTAAATTATTAATTCACTAAAATTTTGTATTTCAAGATTTCTCATTATATTTGAACAACGTTAAATATCAAGAAATCACACAAATTAACAGTGAGATGGAAAAAAAAAAATGTTGAATTTGTAGGTTCAACCCACAAATTAAAATTTATGTTTAGAATCTACAAAGTTTGCCAAAAATATCTTTTAAATTTATGGGTGCAACTTAGAAAATTTTAATTTGTGGGTTCAACCTATGAATTTTGTCAAAAACATTTTGCTGTTCGGTGTTTATCTTTGAAAGAGCGATGTTTAACTCTTATTTTTCAGACAACCTTACTCTAGTCAATTTCTCTGAGTTTGTCAACTTCGTGCCCTCCTTCCTCTTCTTTTCTTCTCCTTCTTCTCCCTTCTTGCGGAAACGTGAAAGATGATCATTAGTGTACCTATATTATGTACTGGCCTGACTAAACACTTGATGACAATTGTTAATTGTAGTGACAAAGGCCTACAGGCTTCATGGTGTCTTGGCCCAGATCTAAGAAGCATTTAGGAAAGGGTTTTAAGGGAAAAAAAAAAAAAAGGCTTTGGGACAAATATGGATATAAACCAAATAATATTCCAGTTATCTTGTCTGGAAAAAGGGAAGAAAAGGATACTTTGTTTCAGTGAAGCAAATCTTGATATGTACCAGTGGATTAAATACTGTTTCAAGTTATGTTATTTACGTCATTTTGAGCATTACAGTTGTCATTTGTTATGCTGCATATATATTGCTAAGGACCATCTACGCCTTTATACAGAGTCATGGACTCGGTGCATTTTACTTCCCAATTGCATACAGATGTATTGTTCCAGACTTTCAGTCTTAGTTTCTGGATTCAAACTTTGTACATTAAATTAAATTCACTCGAGTTGGCCTGTCACAGCTGATTTATAAGGGTAACGCCTAAAACTCGGGCTGCTGTAGGCGAGGCAGCATTAGGTACCAATTTTATGCTATCTTTCAAAAGCAAATTATGTTTTTTATTTCGTACTTAGTTTTTTCAGCTAAAGATCTTGGTTGAAAATTCCCTTTGTTAAGAAACTTGGAAGGGATGAAGGAATTTGCTTAACTTTTGATTTACTTATAATAATAGCCTTTGTTGGGATTTTTGGCTAGAAATTTTCCTTACGTGACAGAAAAATTTAATATTAATAATTGATTCACTTTTTCACATTTCTGCTACTTTTCTGTATTGGCTAATTGATACTTCAGTGGATATGTTATTTACTTATTTTGCTGGGTTGGGGTTGGAGATTTATTTTACTACAACAAGACTAAAGGATATTGAGAATAACTGAAGGATATTTTCATACATCAGAGATTTTGAGTTTTGGCTAATTGATACTTCAGTGAATATAATATTCATTTAACTGAAGAGTGAAGCCTAAAGGATATTAGAAAATGTGAGTTATCAGAATAGGTGCATTTGGAGTAAGACATTTACTGACAGGGGGTGAAATTTTTTGGTGGATACAACTTAAGTGTATTAGGTCCCCAATTAAATAAATATGTTCCGTACTTTGCTTTTATGCAGTTTTGAGTTACATACGATGGACTTTTATAGTTCATTCAAATCAGAGAATTGGGTTTTTTCACACTTTTAAGGTTAGTAAAGAACACTTTCAAATATCCCAAGCTTATCTTCCCTTTGATTACAAATTGTAGTCTATATGTGGCTAGATGAAATTTTGGAATTTTGTCTGTACCAAGAAGAAAAAGAAAAATTGGAAGTTTGTTTTTTTGTGTCGACGTTCTTATGATGTAGTGTTCTCTTTCTGTTGTGTGTGTCTGTGCTTTTGTGTATCTGTATCTGAAAACACAGAGATGTAACGCAGAAACATTATGTGATTCTCATGTGTTTTGTTGTTACATGCAGTGTGATTGATCCCTCTTGATAAATTTCTTTTTCCATCCAAAACATAATGTGATTCTCTTTCATTGCAGTAATGCAATGTATAAATCTGTGTAAGAGCATGAAAACATTCTTCACTGCCTTGAGACCTTTTTCTCTATTTTTGTTGTCTGTTGCATGTTTTATGTCCTCACTTTTTCTCTCTCCCTTTCTTGGTTGCATTCTTGAAAGTAGTAGTGCGTCACTATAGTTTACATTATCTCACTTAAACTAAATTAGTTATGAGCTTGGGAGGAGCTGCAACAGAAGAAGATGGAAATCTTATTGCCAAATTATTTGGATCACTTGGCAAAATATAGAAAGCTGCTGAGAAATTTTTTGATGCAATAACTGGATTGAGGTATGTACATCTAATAGTATGTTGATGACAAACATATTTGGTACCTAATGAGAAAATGCGATCACATTTTAATTAATTACTTGCCTTTGTTTGTACTTTTTACCCATGTTCCCCTTACTGAAAGTTCCTGAATTAGACAAGCTTTTAAGCACTACACAAATCTGCAATGGTATTTGTTGAAAATAATAAACTTTATTTTCCTATGATAAATTGTTAGTGGAAGTAAGAAAGATATGAGTTGTTTTGATGTAATGGGTTTTAAGAGGTAGTTAATTTCTTATAATGGGTGGCTATAAATTATTGTGTGCTAGTGGAAGTTTTTTTTTTGTCGTTAACATGTAATAAAATTATAGTATTGGGTTGGAGTCTTTAATGTCTAGGGTAATGGGTGTTAAAATCATATTATTATGTGTCTTATAAATACTTATTGTATGTTTTCAATTTGATATTAAGAAAAGAAGAGAAGTTATTTTTTGAGTATTCCAATTTCTTTCATCCTCTTTAATCTATGTATTGTGCTCACCACATTTCTATCAAAGTGGTATCAAAGCCTAGTTCTCTAATTTGGTGAGTTTGAGAGATGTATACTAGATCAGGAATGCTCTCATTTCAATTTCCTCGTTTTAATTAAAGACAACTATGACAATTGGTGTCTTCATATAAAAGCTTTGCTTGGTGGACAAGATACGTGGGAGAAGAGAAAGAATATGACCAACCACAAGATGAAGCTGCTTTGTCCGCGGCTCAAAATGATGTCTTACAAAAAGCTAGGAAGAAGGATCAATAAGTTCTCACCCTCATCTATCAAGGGTTGGATGAGTCCATGTTTGAGAAGGTGGCACTAGAAACTACTGCCAAGGAAGCTTGGGAGATTTTGCAAAGCTCTCTCCAAGGAGTTGAAAAAGTGAAGAAGATTCGACTCCAAACATTGAAAGGAGATTTTGAAGTCTTGCATATGAAGGAATTCGAGTCAATTTCATATTATTTTTCAAGAATGCTAGCCACCATTAACTAATTGAAAAGATATGGAGAAAAAGTAGAATATGTTCGTGTGGTGGAGAAAATCCTTCGCTCTTTGCAACCAAAATTTGATTACATTGTTATTGCAATCAAAGAATCAAAAGACTTAGATACCATGTCTATTAAGCAACTCATGGGATCATTACAAGCCCATAAAGAAAGCTTTAAGAAGAAGGAAGAGAAGCCGCTTGAACAAGATCTCTAAGCCAAGGTTTTTTTTAAAGAAAAAGATGATGTACAAGAAAGAAACCAAAAAGGTTGTGATCGTGGTCATGGTCATGGTCATGGTCGTGGACAAGGAAGAGGAAGAAGAGGATATCATTTTGGGAATAATAATGAAGGAAGAGGCCAACAATCATCAAGAGGCCATGGAAGAGGAAGAGAAAATTACGCAAGACCAAATGAGAAGAAGTATGACAAGAGCAATGTTGAATGCTATAATTGTCATAAATTTGGTCATTTTGCTTCGAAATGTCGCAATACTAATGTTGTTGAAGAGAATGCTAATCTACTTAAATACAAAGAAGAAGTGAAAAAGCCAACTTTGTTACTAGCATTCAAAGGAGATGAAAAGGAGGTGATTAAGAGTTCATGGTCCATTGACAATGGTGCAAGCAATAATATGTATGGAGACAAAAACAAATTTGTGGAGATTGATAAAAAAGTGAGTGAATTTGTGGCCTTTGGAGACTCTTCCAAAATTCCAATCAAAGGAAAAGGTACCATTTTAATTTATTTGAAAGATGGTGGTCATAAGCTCATTTATGATGTTTATTATGTTCCAAAATTAAAAAGTAACATTTTAAGTTTGGGACAACTTTTGGAGAAGAGTTATGAAATCCATATGGAAGATAAAAACCTTTGGCTTAAAGACCAAGATGCTAATCTTATTGCTAAAGTATGTTCATTTTGAATCTCCAAAAAGATGGTGCCAAATGTTTGAAGATGTGTGCAAAAGATTCAACATGGTGTTGGCATATGCGGTTGGGTCATTTGAATTTTGGAGGACTCAAGAATTTAGGAGAGAATAAGATGGTGTCTGGGTTGCCATTCATTAACCACCCAAATCAATTGTGTAAAGCATGCCTCCTTGAAAAACATGCAGGGAAGATTTTTCCTAAAGAAGCCACGAGAGCAACCGAGCCACTTCAGCTTATTCATATTGATAATGTGTGTGGACCAATCAAGCCATGCTCATTTGGTAAAAATCATTATTTTTTGCTTTTCATTAATGATTATACTCGCAAAACATGGTTTTATGTTTTGAAGAAAAAATCAGAGGCTTTTGACATGTTCAAAAAGTTTAAAGCTCTTGTTGAAAAAGATAGTGGTCATGTAATTAAATCTTCAAGGTCCGATAGAGGAGGCAAATTCATTTCAAATGAATTCAATATCTTTTATGAAACACAAGAAATTCGTCGTCCTTTAACGGTTCCTAGGACACCACAATAAAATGGTGTAGCAGAAAGGAAGAATAGAACAATTTTTAGTATGGCCCGATGTTTATTGAAATCTAAGAATATGCCTAAAATTTTTTGGGCAAAAGCTGTTTCTTGTGCAATTTATTTGTCCAACAGATGTCCAACCAAAGGTGTGGAGAATCAAACACCTCAAGAAGCTTGGAGTGGAAAGAAGCTAAATGTCTCTCACTTGCGAATTTTTGGAAGTATTGCCTATGCCCATGTACCAGATCAAGAGAGATCTAAACTTGGTGATCGAAGTGTGAAGTATGTATTTATTGGCTATGCTTCAAATTCCAAAAAGTACAAGCTTTATAACCCAAGGAATGGAAAAATCATAGTTAGTAGAGATGTTGAGTTCAATGAAGATGAAACATGGGATTGGGATGTTCAAGAAGAAGAAAGCTACAATTTTTTTCCTTACTTTGAAGAAGAACAAGATATAGAAGCACCATTGGAAGCCATTACTCCACCTCCATCACCAACTCCTTCATCAGAAAAAAGTTCAAGTGAAGGGTTACCAAAAAACAAGAAGTCTTTTTGATCTTTATGAAAATACAAAAGTGATAGAAGATGTTAATTTATTTTGTCTTGTTGCAGATAGTGAACCATTGTTTTTTTGAATAAACTGAAAATGACAAGAAGTGGAGACAAGCAATGGATGAGGAGATAAAAGCTATTGAAAAAAATGATACTTGGGAGTTGAAAAATCTTCCAAAATATCATAAAGCTATTGGTGTGAAATGGGTGTACAAGGCAAAGAAAAATGTAAAAGGAGAAGTTAAGAAGTACAAAGCGAGGCTAGTTGCGAAAGGCTATGCACAAAGCAGGGGATCGATCATGAAAAGGTATTTGCTCTTGTTGCTAGCTTAGAAACAATATGATTGTTAATCTCTTTTGCAGCCCATAAGCATTGGAAGATTTATCAATTGGATATAAAATCTGCTTTCTTCCATGGTTTTCTTGAAAAAAAGGTTTATGTTGAGCAACCTAAGGGTTATGTAATTGAAGGGCAAGAAGACAAAGTTTTGAAGCTAAAAAAGGCTTTGTATGACCCAAAACAAGCACCAATGGCATGGAATAATCGAATTGACAAGTATTTTCAAGAAAACGAGTTTGTTAGATGTCCACATGAATATGCACTTTATGTGAAGGCACTTGAAAAAGGTGATGTTTTATTTGTTTACCTTTATGTGGATGATCTAATTTTTACGGGAAATAATCCAATCATGTTTGAAGATTTCAAGAAGGCAATGACTTATGAATTTAAGATGACTGACATGGGGCTAATGTGTTACTACTTGGGCTTTTGAAGTGAAGCAAAATGATGGTGGAATTTTTATTTCACCAGAAGGCTATGCAAAAGATATTCTTAAGAAATTTCAAATGCTTGATAGCAACTCTGTTAATACACCCATGGAATGTGGAGTGAAGTTGTCGAAGCATGATGTTAGAGAGAAGGTAGATCCCACATTATTTAGAAGTCTTGTTGGAAGTTTGAGATACTTGACTTGCACAAGGCTAGACATTCTTTATGTCGTTGAAGTAGTGAGTCGTTACATGGAATCTCCTCATTCTACTCACATGAAAACGGCTAAAAGAATTCTTCGCTACCTGAGAGGTACACTTGACTATGGCCTATTTTATTCTTCTTGACATATTATTGATCATGTGGGATATTGTGATAGTGATTTTGCCGAGATTTGGACTATAGAAAAAGCACCACAAGTTTTGTATTTTTCATGGGAAATAATGTAATTTCTTGGGTTTCAAATAAGCAGTCAATTGTTACTCTTTCAACTTGTGAGGCTGAATATATTGCTGCTACCTCTTGTACTTGTCATGCCATTTGGTTAAGAAGATTGTTGAAGGAGCTACAAGAGCCACAAAAAAAACCAACCCAAATTTTTGTTGACAACAAGTCTGCATTAGCTTTGGCAAATAACCCCATCTTCCATGATAGAAGCAAGCATATAGACACAAGGTATCATTTCATCTGTGAGTGTATTGTCAAGAAAGAAGTGGAAGTCAAATTTGTGAATTCTCTTGATCAAGTAGCAGATATTTTCACAAAACCACTTAAATTTGAAGTCTTTCAAGGATTGAGAGAATTGCTTGGAGTTAGAAAGGAAAATTAAGTTTAAGGGGAAGTGTTGAAAATAATAAACTTTATTGTCCTATGATAAATTGTTAGTGGAAGTTAAAAAGGTGTGAGTTATTTTGATGTAATGGATTTTAAGAGATAGTTAATTTCTTATAATGGTGGCTATAAATTATTGTGTGCTAGTGGAAGTTTTTTTTTGCTAATGTGTAGTAAAATTGTAGTAATGGGTTGGAGTCCTTAATGTCTAGGATAATGGGTGTTAAAGTCATATTAGTGCACATTTAGTTGTTTGACTTTAGAGTTGCTATTATGATTCTTATAAATACCTATTGTATGTTTTCAATTTCATATTAAGCAAAGTAGAACTTGTCTTTTGAGTATTCTAATATATTCGTCATCTTTAATTTTATGTGTTGTGCTTCCCACATTTCTATCAGGTTTTACATCAAATTACAATGTAATTATGTTTTGTGTGGCTATAATTTTCAATTCAAAAAGTAGAAATATGTAGAAAACCATGTTATTTTTATTTTAAAGATGGTGAACTTTTACCATCAGAAGACAAAGTTCCAGTAATTTTAATCAGGACAAACAGAAGTTCATGAAGCTAAACCCAAAAAAAATCACTGAACTTGAAAAAATGACAATCATCCTACCAAAGATTAAGTAGTTTTGTTGAACGTAGGAAGGATACAGGTGGGAGCTGGTGCTTTACTGTATACAAATTGCTTTTTGTACTAAAAGCTTAAGGAAAACAATAGAATTCTTACCAGATGACGTGGAAGATAGTTATCAGTCACATTCTGATCACATTCACTACCACACTTGCATTTGGCATGTGGATTGTTGTTACTTGATAGTATCCTGTCTCATTTAGTAAAAGATGTTTTGCAGAACTAAGTATTTGTTTCATAAAATGTCGCATGCCTGAAGAGTTCTACAGAAAATTTTCATTTATGGAACACATGGTCATCTACCACACGTGTTTGGCAGGGAAGCCTGCAATTGGTACTGCCTCATATGCATGTTACATCCTTTTCTGAAGTCCTTTTGTAAAATTGTCTGTTAGATTGCATCAATCTAAGAATTTTTAAGGAACTATTAGGCTTCTTTTAAATGCTTCTCTCATTGTGATAGTATTAATTATTGATAAAGGCAGGCTCATTAAAGGATTGTTTGAATATGCAGGTTCTAGGAGAGTAAACTAAAAATGAGGTAGAATTTCTGTGGCATTTCATGGAAGGAATTCTTTTAGATAGCATGCTCTATGTTACCTTGGTGGAAATAGTGACTGATAACTAGCTGGGGAAACACCTGTGAATTTGTACTCGGAAGTTGGTTGAAAGCTTCGACTATTTCAAGTTGAAATCAGGCAGGTGCATGACGTCTCTTTCATGTATATTGTCAACAGAAATTGCCATTAGTTTCAACGACTCTAGTGATTTAAGAAATGCCTCTTGTCTGCTTTGTTCCATCTTATGAGTTATGAAAAAAGGATTTTGAGGAAAATTTCTGCTCAAGCAGGAGTTACGAATGTTGAATTCAATACCTGAAACAAAGTTCATGTTCTTGCGTCAACGTTGTAGTACAAAAATTGATTGCAAAAATGGATAGTGAATTCTAGCTACTTCTCAATGGAATTCCTGGGACGTGCAACACTATTAATTGCTTATTCAAGTGTATATGATGAGTGCACAACTTTAGCTCATACTAGTAATATGGTATTCACTAATTGGAGAATGGTGGTGATGTAGGCTATTGAAGTAATATTTTTACTTGATTTGTATTTAATGATAGGGGTGTCAATTATGCAATTAGGATTAGGGTTATTAAATTTATAAAATTGAGAATTGAAATTAATTATGTATTATTATTATATCATTATGGAATTTTATCATAATTATGGTTATTTAGGGTTTCTTGTCTAGGTCATATTTGGGTTTGCCTATATAGTTCAAAAAAGATCTTTTGAATATTAATGACTTGTTATCGAGATATTTGAGTTTGTGGTTACTTTTCTTATCATCTGGTTATTCTTCCTATTCATTATGGAGTTTTCTTTAAGCTATGACATAATTTACACAAAAATTTTTGAATGAGGGGAAACATAAACCTTCAGGGGGTTTCATCACAAAGAAAGGGAGCTGTGCCCCCTCTGGTCCCTGCAATGCCCCATACCTGTCCCACTGTCCATGAAATGGGAAAAAAAATCGATTGTGCAATGTGAAGTAGGGATAAGAACCTGTGATCATTACTTTTGAACTTTGAACTGGTTTAATCTATTAGTCCTTTGAAGCAACCATATTTATGCTATTCTTTTACCATGCATCGAGCAATGTATACAATGTACTGTTTGCTTACTTTTGATGAATATATAAATAAGGCCTAATTTGATATGCAAATTGCAAATAACAAAAGACCATAAAAATAGTTGGTTTTTGTGTCTGAACTTTAGTTCGAAGTGAGGCAGAGTTAAACCATGTCCCCTATCGACATAGAGGTTTCTGGGAAGGCTTGGAATAATGAGTGGGTGAATTCCATTATGGAGACGATTGACCCTTTAGGTTACAATCAGATGCGGGGACCAAAAATACCGAGAGTCCCAGAGACGCTTCGTGATTCCAACGAGAAATGCTACGATCCGCTAGCGGTTTCCATTGGTCCTTATCACCATGGTGAGTCTAAGCTTCAGACTGTGGAGAAGCTCAAGCCATTTATGGCGAAGCAGTATGTCCTTAACAGTGGAATACCAGTCGATGATTTTTACTGTAAAGTTGTGGAGGTAGCTGACAATGCAAGGAATTGCTATGCTAAGGACTCGCTTAACGATATTGACAATGAGAAATTCAAGAAAATGATGTTCCTTGATGGTTGCTTCATCCTCTAATTTATTTACTGCAGTGTCAACAACAATCTCAATAAGATGAAGATGAAAACTCACACCATGGCTTTTGTGGTACGAGACTTGTTCTTGCTAGAGAATCAACTTCCATTCAGAGTCTTGGAGACACTCATGAGTTTGAGGTTCAAAGACAATGAAGGGAAGGATATGATCAAAACATTTGTCAGGGGATGTCATAGCCTAAGAAACCCTCTTAAGAAAAATATACTTGAGTTAATATATCGTAAATTTGTTGAGGGACCAAATATGAAGTATGTGGATCAGTTTGAGGAACGGTCACCTGTGCATCTTCTTGAAATCGTTTGGAGGCAATTCATCGACCCATAGGCTTTGAAGAAACTAGTTGTTTCTTAGAGCAATTGGAGCCCATATCGTTCTGCCAAGGAGCTGAGGACGGGAGGCATCCACTTGAGGCCAAGCAGGACTCACCGTTTTACAAATGTGGAGTTTGTATCGAATTTCCTCTCTGCAAAACTAACACTTCCTCGTATAACCATTGATGACTCTACCAAGTCCGTGCTTTTGAACTTGATAGCTTATGAAACAAGCCATTATGCATCTAATGAGTTTTTTGTCACCTCCTACGTATGCTTCATGGATTCACTCATTCATAATTAGGAGGATGTGAAGGAGCTGCGATCAAATGGTTTATTGTTAAACTTCTTAGGCAATGATGAGAAGGTTGCAGATCTATTCAATGAGATGGCTAGTGATTTGGTTCCAAATCCTATAGTTTATGGAAATGTCAGAGAGCAAATTGAGAAGCACTATAACAGCAACTTTAAAATATATGTAGCTGAATGGCTTCATAACCATTTCAGAAGTCCCTGGACATTTCTTGCACTCTTTGTTGCAATCTCTGCCATTGTTCTGAGTGTCATCCAGACTTACTATGCAGTACATCCGGTTAGAGAATGAAGCACTCCCATCCAGTTCACCTTGACCACCACGTACCCACTCCTTGAGAGTTGAGACACAGCATTTAGTCTGAAATATATCACCTCATAACCTGCTTTGGAGTTAAGCAAAAAGAGCCTTCAGCTCCAATGTTCTCTCAGAAGACACACATTTTAGTTTAATGATCAAGATGAAGTGTTAAACATGATTCCTTTGTTGCGTAATCTTAATCAATACTAATTCACAATTCATATGTTAAAAAAGTAATAATTAATCCTATTAGGTCACCAGATCACTAATACACAGTTAATGTGAAACTAATTTTTTTGACGGGATGACACAAGTTAATACTGAAGTGATCCTGACATCAAACTTCACCTATTGCCTTAAATGTTATATGCTTTATTACTAAAAAAAGAAAAATAATCTGCTTTTTCTAACCCAAACTCTAATGTATTGCATCTGGGCTGAACTGGGCTTAAGAAGGTTCCGCTTATGGTACAAATAGCTGAGTTTGTTATCAGCTTCATGTACTCCTTAAATAGATTCAAATACATTTGTATTTGTATTTGTATTTGAGTTCAACTATCGAATTTGAATTCTAATTCAAATACCTCTTCAAATTTAAAATAATATTTATTGAAGGACATTAAGGAAATTAGAAGACAATACATCATAATTTGGTGTCAATCTAGTTAATTTCCTCTTCATATGTTTATTTCCATGATTGTATATTTGACTTTTTCATGTATAGCTAGTATAGCTTAATTGTAGTGAGTCTTCTAGCATAATTGTAGGACCCATGTACTATGTTTATAGCCTATTCTTGCATCAATGAAATTAAGGTAGAGAATAATTTCTCTCATCATGGTATCAGAGCAGGTTACAGTAACCTTGCGCAAATAATATTTTATTTTATTTTATTTTTTCATTTTAGGCATGGCAGGAGAGCATGATGATCAGGTTAGGAAGGGAATCATAGTTGCTGCTAGTAGCCAACAAGGCAAAGCAACAAAGGTCGATTCGCCATGCTATCTTCATCCCTCCGATCATCCAGGCCTAGTATTTGTAATGCATCCATTGACAGAAAATGGTGAGAATTGCTTTACCTGGAGAAGAAGCATGATGACCACATTTGAATTAAAAAACAAAGTGGCGTTCATGGACAATTCCATCACCAAGCCAAACGTCAATTCTCCAGACTTTCAATTATGGGTGCAGTACAAGGCCATAGTTCTGTCTTGGCTCACCAATTCTCTTGCCAAGGAGATCCAAAGCAGTGCAGCCTATATAGAAATAGCTAGTCAGCTGTGGACAGATTTCTATAAGCGATTTACTCACGGAATTGCACCAAGAATATATGAATTGAAACAAACCACTACGCTCTTGCAACAAGAAAATGCTCATATTTCAACATACTATGGGAAAGTGAAGGGGGTTTAGGGTGAACTACAAGCCCTAAATCCAATTCCAGTTTGCTCATGCGGATGTACCTATGGAGTAGTAAGGAAAATGCAGTCAATGAGGGAGGCTGAAAAGGTGTATAGTTTTTTGACAGGTGTAGAATATGCTTTCACAATAGTTCGTTCACAAATTTTGAGTGTGGATCCATTACCCACTCTTGGTCGATCCTATGCTATAGCTGCGTAAGAGGAGAAACAAAATTGGTAGCAGGATCTCACTCACTAATGATTGAAGCAACAACATTATTAGCGAAAGGGAAGAAAACTAGTGGCCATGATAATAATGAACAACAGCAGTGGTGCAGCCACTGCAACAAACTGAATCATAGCAAGGAAACTTGCTATCAACTTATGGGGTACCCATCTCACTTTACCAGTAAGTCAATGTAGCATCGCTTGATGCACGATTTAGAGGATCCACGCATATTAGCATAAGCACTACTCTCATGACTATTGTCGATGTAAAAGGTGTTCAGAATCAATCACCGACCCCAGGGTTGACAATCGTACAACCACTGTTATCAAATGCTTTAGGCGCACCTAGGCACAAGGCGCAGGCTTGTGCCTTAGTAAAGTTAGGCACAAATTATAAAAAAATCTACATACAATAATTCTAAGCTTATAGCAAGAAAAACTAACACCATTAAGTTATGACATAGAAAAAAGTATCCATAGGCAAGAAATGGAAGTAAGTAGAAAGTAAATGTTGATAAAAACGACCTAGGTAAAGTAAATATGTCAAGCAAGTAGTCCACTAAGCTAACAAGTAAAATTGAATTCATACTTTCTTAAAGATGGCAGAGATAGCTAAGGTTTAATGTTGATTATTATTGTTGAGTATCCTCAATTTATGTATATATATATATATATATACATAAATTGGAATTTCATGTTGTGATAAGAATTGACTTAAGTATGAAATTTAATGGTATAACGTTCTTAATGTTTTATGGATATATATATTTATAGATATATATCTAGAGAGCAAATAAATAGAAAGTACTATATAGATATATATATATATATATATATATATGGTATAGTATATAAATATATAAAAGTTAGAATGCTTAGAAGGTAGATATTTATATTATTTTAAGTGGAAAATTGTGACACGTACAAGTGGGCAGGAAGTTTTCTTTCTTTTAGTTTTTTTATTGGTTCTCACTTTGACTTGGGGTAGCTGTCTTATTCCGTCTTCAATTCTCCTTCTTCCACCTCCTTCAATGTGTGAGATGTTGCCTTTGTTCCCTGTGTTGACGAACAAAGCTGCAATTGGAGGGTTGCCTCACTGAGTTCATGGTAGTGCACTAAATTTCTGTTTCTTTGCTCTTAGTTTATCAATTTCATCCATGTCTTCACCTAGTGGTTGATAAATTCTTGCAAGTTAAGTGAGTGGGCGTGGGCTTGACCGGTTTTTAGGGGTGTTTGCTGTGCGGTTTTGGTGAGGGATGGAGCCAAGGAAAGATCAGACCTCTAACTTAAGTTGAGGTCTAGGTTGTTTACAAGTATAGGATGGTGACGAAAATGGTTAAGGCTGCTTGGTTATGGTTTCTCCTGTGTGTTGTCTGCTTGCCGTCAGGAATGAAGCAACGTGGGTATGGACGGTGCTGTTGGCTAGAGGTTGGGGTTGTAGGGTAAACTACCGCAAGATGGAGAAAACTTGGAGCAAGCCCTGTTCTTGCTGCAGCAGGGGTGAAGTATGGGCTTCATGCTCTGTTTTGGCAGCCAAATAGACAAATCAATTCCTACACCATCAATAACGTTTAGTTCATCCCTAACCCTAACCCTAACCCTAACCCTAACCCTAACCCTAACTCCAGAATATTTTGACAAGTCAATGACACGTGTGAACGCAAGAGAGAGAGAGAGAATGACAAGTAAGACTAGTAAACGATGAGTGGTTAATTACTACCTTTAAGGGCTAAATTAGTATGTGTAATTATATGTTTATTTGAATATGCATGATATATGGAAAATAAACAAGTAGAGTACTTTAGTAATTTATTTGAATTATGTTTGTTTGAGATTGATGGCTGTGTTTGACATTGGTTGTGGTTGATAAGGGCCAACTCGTGAACATTTTCTGGAAAATGAATTTTATCTTTGAAATTAAAATCGAGGTGCACCTTGGATAACCTAATTTGAAATCATGAGAAATCTTGATTCTGATAAATATTTTCTAAAAAAATTGAGTGTTCAGTCCCGGTGGGATAGATTATGTACAGAGAATTAATTTGGTGTGCGGGAATGTAAATGTCCTGCAGGAGGTGATACTGGTGTGTGGAGCTGGGTTACTCGTTGGCCCTTTAATTGCGTTGTGTGATATTGTTGAGCTAGCTTAAATTGTGATTCTGTGTATTATATGAATTGTGAATTTGTGAAACTTACAATGTATACTTGTAATGTGAAATGTTATGTGAATCATGTTACATGATGTTAATATATATATTATACGTTTGTGTTGAGTGGTGCTAGTACCCTTTGGGTACGATTTTCACTCACGGATTCCGTAGGACTCACCCATTTCTTATGGTTATATTTTTTTTTAGTAGCAGGATCTCAAAAAAAGTTAACCATTAATACGAGGTTTTGCTAAGGATTTGATGACAAGATATGCCTCGGAATCTCATACTTGGAGTTAATGATGAAAGTTTGCAGTCACATTAGCACTGTGGGTGTCAATGTGATATAATGTAATATTTTAGTACTTGTTTTGTTGATGGTGTGAACGGAGCAGAGCTCCTTATTGTCTTTGTATTGTGTTGAGTAATAAAAAGAGTTTATAGGATTGTATTTTAAGGCATGTTCCATATTGTAAGGGATATCTGCAGAAATTTTCAGTAAGTTGTGATTTGTTGTAATCAACAAGTTTTAATGTTAACTTTTGTTTTTATAATTTCTTGGTTTTATTTATTGGTGAGTCAAGAGTCATGGTCGTTCCTTTACTTGAGTCAGGGTTACGGATGTTTGGTTACCATTCCTCCGGCCAGTCATACCTTCATGAGGGGTGTGACAAAAACAGGGCAAAGATAGTTAAAGTTTAAGCCACACAAATGCTTTGCTTTTTGTATACAATAACAGAGATTAGACTAAGCAGAAGATGATGATGAAGAAGACTTAGTAACTAAAAAAATGATAGATAATAGGCAGACTTACACTGAAATTATGCTTTGTTTTTTGGCCAGGGAAACTCGGACTCAGTAGGCTGTTTAGTATCAAGATTTTAGTTCAGCTGTTGTGTTAATTTTATTTTTATTTTTATTTTTTTAATGTTTTAAGGACCTCTATTAAGACTATTCCCAATGTTTAACTTTTCCTATTTATAAGGAAACTAAAAAACTAAAGAGTTTTTTTAAAAAAAATAACTTTCAACACCTTAAGTACGCCTCATGGTGTCTCAAAACATAAAAAAGGCGCGTGCCTAGTGAGCCTAGACAGCACCTTAGTATCAGTGCCCCCCTTTAGAGGTGCAGAGGCGAGGGAGTTTGAGCCTTGCGCCTAAGGCGTGCCTTTAATAACACTACATACAACACCAGCAGTTGGTCACACTCTTGGGTAGGAACACTGGACCCATAACAAACCCGACAACCAACTTTTCCGATAAGGAAAAGGCACCCTAGATAATTGATACAGGTGCCATCAATCATATAACTTGTGACCTGAATTCTCTAATTGAGGCCGTAGTTAATTCTCATATACCTCATATGCAGATTCTTAATGGAGATAGTATTCTAGTGCAAGATTTAGGCAGGATAAAATCAAGACGATACTTCCTCTGTTAGATACATATACCCAACCTTTATCTAATAAGCTTAATGCTCAAGAAATACATTAATTGACCCAAATATTTTGAAAAACTTCGACTGTTGAACTCTTTGACTATCATCACATATAATTACAATGTTATTAACATACCCAACCAATAATATCTTACCATTGAAAGTATGTGGGCAGAAAACAAAGTGATCAACATTACACCTTTAAGAACCAAAACTAAATACAACTTCACTGAATATAAGAAACCAAGATCTGGAAAATTGTTTCAAACCATACAAAAAATTATTCAACCTACAAACTCCTCCAAAGCAACAAATCCTAGAGGTTGTTTCATAAAATCTTCATCAATATCACCATGTAAAAATGCATTTTTAATATCTAACTAATGTAGTGGCCAATCAAAAATAACAACTGGAGAAATGAAAGCTATACCAAATGTAATTTTAACAACTAGAGAAAATGTTTCAAAATAATCTAAACCATATATCTAAGCGTAACCTTTTACCACCAAGTGAGCTATCAAGTGATCAACGTAGCCATCACGATGAACATTCATTGTATATACCCAATGATAACCAACAATGGACTTATCAAGGGTTGCACGTCTTATATTTGACCCTTCACAACTCAGTCAACAGGATGATGAGAATGGTCAAGAAGTTGATGAAGATTGAGGAGATGATTTTTTTTTTAATTTACTAATTGATATATATTTTAAATATTGCTAGGATGGTTTTCTTTAAAATAATATTTTATTTATTTAAAACTTTGATTTTAAATATAAAATTTGTTTTGAACAAGTATTTACATTATAAATTAACAAATTAAATAAATATAAAAAATTAAATATTTCAATCTATGTTTTCCATATCATCAATTGTGTCAGCAATGTGCAGACGCATATAACCAACATTCTTTGGGTTTATTTTTCTGTGTTTGCAATACAGAAACTGAAGTATTTGCATATACTCTGCAGAAATAATATTTTGTCAACAGTTATTTGCATCTAGATTTTGTGATGCGACGCAGACACAGAAATACAGACACATATAGTATTACCTAAGTTTAAGGTATCTGTTCCTGTTTATTTGATTGATTATATACTATTTTTTCTTGTAATGTGAACAACAAATTTGTGTTTAAAAGTAACAGATTAGAAAACGTATATAAAAATAACAATTATATTATATTTGTAAAAAAAAAAAAGAGTACAACTTCTAAATTAATATTCTTTACAAGAAAAGAATGTTTTCCTTTTATTCAATCTTCTTGAAAACTTTGCTTGATCGAAGAACTATGTACCTTGATAGTGTATGAATTGATGAATATCTTTCAAAATGATGTTGTGGATAATCGTTGAGAAAGTTTTTGTGATCTCTGTGGGCATTGAGTTTGATTATAGGGATTTGTGTCTTCCTTAAACCTCTGTTATTTGAGAGAGGAAAATAAAGGAGTTGCAAGAATTTTTGTGCTTTGAGTTTTCTATCTCTTTTCCAAAACCAATGTGAGACCTTTTATAAGAGAGGTGATGTAGACAAATTTTGGTTGATTGGAGGTAATTCAGATTGATTGATTGATGGTTGTAATTGATTTGTGGATGACTAAAAATGATTGACATACTTAAGGATGATTAGAACATGATTAAAATTAATTTAAGAATATTAAAGAGTGATTGGGTTCAATTTGATCCAATCAATATTTAATTATCTACTTAATTATAATTTGTCTTCAATCTGCATTTAATCACTAAGGTAATGATAATTTGTCTTCAATTAACATCTAATTATTTAAGTACTTTTGTCTCCAATCAATATTCAAGTATACAAGTGATTGACTAATAAATATTTGATTTAGCCCAATTGTAATTTTGAATCCAAATCACCATTTATTTGACTAATTGTAATTGATTAATCAATATAAAATTTTATCTTTCAATATATATTAACTAAAATTAAGTAATTAATAAATTTGTAAAATTTTAGTCTAAACAGTCTTTATTAAACATCTTCCTTGCTGCAAGTAAGTCGTGAGTTTAAAAATAAGATTATATTGTTATTCTTGAGTTTAAAAATAAGATTATATTGTTATCAAGTATGGAAAGAGAAAAAATAATTTATAAAATTTTAGTGCCTGCAGTCTTTATTTTTTATTTTTTTATTTATTTCTTCTTTTTTTTTTTTTTTTTTTTTTTTTTTTTTTTTTTTTTTTGAGAAGGTCTACAGTCTTTATTAAACATCATTTAAAACTTGGTTTTTTTGAAATTAAATAAGACTATGAGATATCCTATATTGGCCACTCATCTTTTTGACTTCTCTCTTTTTGAAGTTTCTGTCAAATAAGCTTCAAACTGAGCTTTTTCAATTCCTTTATTCTAAATGTTTCACATTCACCTTCATATAGTCTTCCTTTTCCTTTATTCTAAATGTTTCACATTCTCCTCCACTTTCATTTAGTCTTTTATCCTGTGAGCCAGGAGATAGGATGCATATCTTTGCTTGTTCCATGCATTTCTGATATTCGGATGTGTCATCTTTGAGACTACTCATCTTTAGAATAAATTAGACATTGGCGGGCAACTGTATATGATATTAACATATATATTTATCAATAATTAATATACATATCAAGAAATTATTCTTAATTAAAAATTAAAAAAAAATCAATGAAATTAGATAAAATGTAAATAAAATAATTGTAAATTTTTTTTTAAAATTCTATAAATAAAAGAAAATTTAACACATTATTATTTTAATTAGAATAATTATACTCTTAATATTTTATTTTTTTTAATTCATAGAATTTTCTAAAAAATTTAATTTATAAAATTGGGATGAATTAACATAATTATTAATAACTAATTAAATAAAAAAATTGAGAAATTTAATCTTAATTACTATTGATATATAGTTATTGACAAATTATAGATTCATTAATATGAAGAACTAAGAAAGATTTCTAGAAAAAATAGCCTATTTGAAATAAAATAACAACTAAAAAGTATTCATGTAATAGTAAAAACTTATAAAAGTATTTAAAAAAGAAATTTTTTTCTAATATATACTTTTATATTCATAAACAAATAGATGAATCTAACAAAAAAAATTAAATTCATAAATTTATTTATTTTTTTAATTCTTAAGATGGAAGAAAAATTAAAAGTTAAAATACAATTTTATAATTATAGTAATTATACTTTTAATCTATTTTTTTAATTCATAGTATTGTCTTCTTTTTAAAAAAAAAAAATTAATATCTAAATTTGAGAAAAACTAAAAAAATATTATAATTATTAGAAACTTATTAAATAAAAAAAATTGAAAAATTCCATGTTAACTACTATAAATCATAAAAAAAAAAAAAAATTTAATGAATTAAAAGTTAAAGCAACAATATTATAATCATAAAAATTATACTCTCAAAAGTTCTTTTAATTCATAAATTTGATAAGAACTAAAAAATTATGATATTTAAGAATTTATTAAACAAAAAAATTGAGAAATTCAATCTTAATTACTATTAGCATATAATTATTAAAAAATTTAAAGATTTGTGAATATTGAGAAGAATTAGTATAAAAAATAAAAAAATCAATATTTTTAAAACAATTACAATTGTATTGATATTAAAATTTAAAAAAAAATTAATAGTCTGTTTAAAGTAAAATAGTAACTCTAGGTAACTATGTAACAATAACAACTCATAAAGATATTAACTATCATTAAACCACTATTATATACAGTATAGATGGTTATGAAATTTTAAAATTTAGGCCATAACTATTTCCATTTAACTTCTATGGTTGTAATAAAATAATTCTAAGTAAATGCATCTGCTTAATATGTTCAAGCCGAGGTTAGTAGATTTTTTCACATCAAAGATGTATAGGCAAGCAAGAAACCATCATAAAAAGGTAAGCAGATATGCTATTTACCTTGAGGATGAAGAAAGGAAAAAGAAAAACAAGTTGTTTCTTTTTTTAGGTTGTGGTTTGAACACTTTAACCTGGGGTTAAGGAGAGGCCTAAGACCTCGTCTATGCTCTGGCTTGTTTGTTTCTTTCTTGTAACTATATGGTTGTCTTGTCCAAATTAAATCCCCCGTTAAAGTGGATCGTACCAAGTTGTAGTATAAAGTAGTACTAAAAATGGGCATGTAATAATCATGAGTTCAGCTAATTAGCTCAGTCACTTACCTTATTTAAGCTCTAGCTGCTTCCTAGTAATTTCTACTAACAAATTGATATATTGTAAATCAACCATGAGTGAGATCAATGAGCCATCCGATTTTTTCTCAGCCGTCTATGCAGCACTCCAGCATCAATGCCCACGGTCCAGAACTTGATGTTCTCAGCAAAACCAGAAAAACGTTTTTTGAACGTATAATGGGGGCAAAAGATCAAGATAGAGGGAATGCAACAGCAGAGATACCAAGGATCCCAAAAACACTTCAGGATGTGGAATCCATCAAAGATTTTTATGTTCCAAAAGTGGTCTCTATCGGTCCTTACCACCATGGCAAGAAAGAAGAGTACCAGCGCATGGAGAGCCTCAAAATCAGAATGGCCTGGAAGTTTATCAGACATTTTGACATTAACGATGTTTACGAGAGTGTAGCCACAGTTTCAGACAGTGTCAAGAATCAGTATGAAAATGAAACCACAGCAGAAAATTTCCAAGATGAGAAGTTCAGGCAAATCATGTTCCTGGATGGTTGCTTCATTTGTCAATTCTTGTGTGATGAATACTTTGGACTTTCCACCATGAATCCAGATGATATTGATGCTGTGTCGGTTGACATAATGTTACTTGAGAACCAGCTACCTTTCGAAGTTCTGCGGAAGTTATTGGGGGTGAGATTCAATGCAGGAGATCATCAAGCATTGGTACCGGTTTTAGCATTTATTCAGTATATGTCATTTGTTCCACCTGCTCAAAATATTTCAGACCCACCCATGGAATTAGTATCAGATCAGACACCTGTACATCTTCTCCATCTCTTTTGGAAGTATGTTGCTTGCAGGAAAGGAGGAATACAGAGAAGATCAGTTAGTTCCCCTGAACAAGAGGAAAGTTCAAATTTGGTTGAAGAAGAAGATCTAGGGGATACTAACATTATTCAATATGGTGCCAATGAGTTGAAAAACTCAGCTATTTACTTCGAAAGAATCAACAGTGGTGGTGTTACACACACAACTTTCCAATCTAAGTGCATCTCTGGATGGTTAAGGCTTCCTCCAATAGATGTGGATGACACAACCGAATGTATGCTTCTAAACTTGGCTGCTTACGAAGCTTACGGAAGCAATTTTATTACTAATGCTGCTGATAAAGATGATAAGTTCGCTATTACCTCTTTCATGTTCTTCATGACTGATCTTCTTGACAATTCTGAAGGTGTAAAGGTTTTGCAAGCAGCACATATACTTAACAATAACCTTGAGAGTCAAAATAATGAAGAAGTGGTTAAACTCTTCCATCAAGCCACCCGATACTTTACACAAGACAACTCAGTTCAATATCAGAAGATTCGAAAAGAAATCTCGTGCCACTGTAAAGATAGAGTGAAGATCAAGGTGGGAACTTGGATGGATGAGGTAAGAAAGACATATTTTAGTAGTCCCTGGGCTGCAATTGCTGTTTTTGCCTCAGCCCTGGCTCTTGCTCTCACTGCAGCTCAGACTTACTTCGCAATCTATCCGCGGAACCAAAACCGCGAGTAGACTTTCAGGAGTAATTCATTCATCAATGGTAACTAGCTTCCGAATATGGAGATAACCTAGTAATGCTTTAAGGTCTAGTAGGTTATTAGAACATGAAACAAATTGCTTTCGACTCCTTCATTCCAAGCATGCCAAACTTAGTTTTTCCTTCTCACTTATTTATAGTATTCTTTGTGCAATTATTGATTAGCTTATTATCTGTAGAGGGTCGTGCTTAATCAAGATTGGGGAGCCAAACGATGGTTTAACCGAGAATGTGAGAATAAATATGTGGCAAAATCAAGCTGTTGCTTTGGCTTTTGGCTTTTTGTCTTTTTATTGGTTTCCAACATTTGTTGTAGCAAAGGTTTGATATTTTTAATATAGCACTTACTGAAGTATACCCACATGGAAGATTTTACTGGAAATGACTGGAATCTTATGCCACAAAGAAATTGTGATTAGTTCTATAGGTTTCCAGTGGGACAAACAGAATCCCCCTATCGAATGGCTCCACGGTTGGAATACGCTGGTAAACTCCTTCCATTAGAACTTACCTGCTTCCCTTAGAACCATACTTGAGAGTTTCCTACATCATACGACTGAGCCATCAATTCTTTTTGCATCTCATTTTTGTTATTGACCATATCAAATTAAATAAAATTTCTCCTAGATCGATTCCCTTTTTGGCTTTTTTCTTTTTCTCGAATTTACCAAAAGAAATGAGGTTAATTACGTGAGTTTCAAATTTAAATTTTGATTAATAACTTAATCAGTTTTATAATTTTATCTATTCTCCTACCTCCAAAAGAATTAAAGCATCGGCATTTCCACTGTCTTCAAACCTTTCATTATTTGGTTATTATTCACTGTGAAAAGCAAAATGTGCTACAGAAATTGTTGAAATGAACTTCTATATGCCAAATCCAGGAAAAAGAAAAGAAGTTCTAAGAAACATTTTTATTAATAAATACGTCAAATGCGTATATGAATACAAGATATAAAGCTAAAATCTAATGAATTTTAAGGACGGTTCAGAGTTTCCCTGAGCTAAGGATTTCATATAGAATAGAGAAATAAAAACTATTGTATTGTATTGACAAGCATTATTGTCAGTCAAAACGCACCAACGTAATTAGCATACAACAAACAGATATACGGCCATCTTAATCTTCATCCTGTACCAAGTTGTTGATCATGTTTACCAAAGGAAGAGTTCCCTTTGCCATTATCTCAAACCTAGATCTATTAGAAGCATGAGAGAACAGAGAGAGACCAAAAAATAAAGCTCCGGAAGAAACAATCTTGATGACAAGAATCCATGCCAATAATGAGGTTCTAGATCAAAAAATGCATCAAAAAACCTTCTTGTGCCAGGTAAATCAAGCTTCAGTAAGATATCCATACCAAAACAGAAAAATTCCCTTTGTCTCCTCCTCTGTATGGGCCATAAATCTTTCCATACTTCTGCAGACAGTTTATTTCCTGAGAGACCTCTACCAGAATCTAGGCACTTAACAATGGAATTGGCAACAATTGGAGCTGCAGCGAGGGTCCTTGCCACCATATACCCAGTTGATGGATGCACCATCCCAGCTGTACCACCAATTCCAACAACTCTTTGGGGGAGAACTGGGAGGGGGCCACCCATTGGAATGACACAATGCTCATCCTCTTCAATGCTTTTCACGTTGATGCCTAGATGCTTCAGTCTCGCCACCATTCTTTCCTGAATATCCTTCATAGGTAATCCAGGCCGAGCAACTAAGGAAGTTTCTTCAAGAAATATCCTATTGGATGAGAAGGGCATTGCATATAGAAATGTGGGTATCTTACTATTTCTCTCTTTTAGCTCCATATTGCTGTCCAAATGTGAATCTCTCCAGTCCATAAAAAGCATTTTGTCTACATCAAATGGGTGTTCTTCAACCTCAGCCAAAATCAAATATTATAATGTTTCTGAACTAAAATGTGTCCACGATCATGTCCTCGAACAAAAGTACGGCCATAATTCTTATATATCAATCTATTTCTTGGTGCAATTTTGAGATATAACATAATACAAATAATTGCAACCCAATGAGTAATTCAGGGTTGAGCAAGAAATTGACTAACCACTCTAGCTGCAAAAGAGATATCAAGATGGGTTACCTGTTAAATAGTTCAACTTTCTCAAAAGTCATCTATGTCCTTGTACATCTACTTAGAGCTCCCCCGCAACAACAAATCCTAGAGGTTGCTACATAAAAACTTAATCAAGATCACCATGTAAGAATGCATTTTTGATCTCCAACTAACGTAGTGACCTATCAAAGATAGTAGCAAGAGAGATGAAAACTGTGATAGATGTAATTTTAGCAACTGGAAAAAATGTTACATAATAATCTAAACCATATATCTAAGCATAACCTTTTGCCAACAAGTGAGCTATCAAGTGATTAGATGAACATTCATTGTATATACCTAATGACAACTGTCACACCCCTCATGAAGGCATGACTGGCAGAAGAAATGGTAACCAAACCTCCATAACCCTGACTCAAATAAAGGAATGACCATGACTCTTGACTCACCAATGAATAAAACCAATAAATTATAAAGACAAAAATTAACATTTAAAAGTTTGTTGATTACAACAAATCACAACTCACTGATAATTTCAGCAGAGGTCCCTTACGATATGGAACGTGCCTTAAAATACAATCCTATAAACTCTTTTTTTATTACTCAACATAATACAAAGACCATAAGGAGCTTTGCTCCGTTCACATCATCAACAAAACAAGTACTAGAATATTACATCATACCACATTTGGCACTCACAGTTCTAATGTGACTGCAAACTTTCATCCTTAACTCCAAGTATGAGATTCCGAGACATACCTTGTCGTCAAATCCTTAGCAAAACCTCATATTAGCGGTTAACTTCTTTTGAGGTCCTGCTACTAAGAAAATATAACCACAGGAAATGGGTGAGTCCTAAGGACTCAGTGAGTGAAAAATCATACCCAAAGGGTACTAGCATCACACAACACAAGCATATCACATATATATTAACATCATATAATATGATTCACATAACATTTCACATTACACGTACACATTGTAGGTTTCACAAATTCACAATTCATATGATACACAAGATCACAAATTTATCAAAGCAATGATATCAAACAAAACAACCAAAGGGCTAACAAGTAACCCAGCCCCGCACACCAATATCGTCCCCTACTGGGCATTTACGTGCCCGCACACCAAATTAATTTCGCGTACACAATCCATCCCACCGGGCTGAGCACTTAATTTTTAAAAATATATATCAGAATCATGATTTCTCACAATTCTTAAATCAGAGTATCCTAGGTGCACCTGGATCTTAATTTCAAAGATGAAAATCATTTTCCAGAAAATGTCCACGAGTTGGCCCTTATCAAACACAATCAATGTTAATCACAGTAACCAATATCAAGCAAACATTATTCAAGCAAATTACTAAAATACTCCACTAGCTTACTTTCCATATATCACACATATTCAAATAAACATATAATCACACATATTAATCTAGCCCCTAAAGGCAGCAATTAACCACTTACCTGTTACAAATTTCATTCGTCACTCACACTTGCGTCCACGCGTCTCATCAAGTTCACATTAGAATTCGGAACTGAAATTCATAATTCCAAATACTACTTAGTTCATAAACATTATTGTTATACTTTTTTACTTACTAAACTTATATATAGGTTTATTTAGGTAAGTTTTCCTTTAAGCTATTTCATGTCAATTAATATGGATTTAGACTTTAGGTGATAAGGTTAACAATGAAGAGGCCTTTTAGATATCTTGACAAAGCATATGGTAGGAGAAACCTTAGAAAAGAATAAAAAGCATTTAGTGAGTTAAAAATGTTAAAACTGTCCAAACTTAAGGTTTGGACCAGTGTTCACTTTAATGGTCATAATTTTCTCCAGGAAATTCTGAATCCAGTTTCGTAAAATTTATAAAATACTAGACACGTGCAGATTTCCAATGGTATATCATTTGTAATTTTTGGATTTGTATATCAATACAATTTATTGTTTGAAGTTACATCAAATTGTGCAACACGTAGGATTTTTGACAGTTTTGTCCTTACCTTAGTTAATTGAACATAACTTTTCCTAGGAAAAACAAAATCCGATTCCGTTTATTGGGTTTATTAATAGAAAAAGTATATATATCTTTCTTATTTAGAAACTTTTCCTAAAATCAATCTTGAACTCACTCAATTTCTTACACGAACCAAAAACAGGGCACCACAAATTCTGCCTGACCCAGCCGGAGTTTAACAGCTATAACTCATAACATATGTGGAACCAAGCTACAAAATTTTGCAGACAATATATCAAGACTATAAACTACATTTTATATTTTGAACTCTTAATTTAATTCTGCTCCGAAGACACTCGAAATACCAAATTTCCTTTACTCACGAAATCTGTCTCCTACACCCCTTCAAAACCACTTAACTTTCACTTCCTAACACTTCAACCACAACTAACACTCTTTTGTCCATACCCATTAATCCATAATATTAATCAACCATCACTTACTATTACTTATGAACTTTTTATTCATTAATTTAAATTTTTTGTAGCTTAACACTAACCTAGTCCAATTTCATGTTTCCTAGTTCATTATTCAATAATGGAATCCTACATAAGTTAATTTCCCTGTATACATATTAATATTTAACTTCTATTAGCTATCATATTAAGAATTTAAAGGTAAGTTATTTTTATAAGGATATATGTATTACTAGTTCAACATGAGCCTATAGTTTCCATTTTACTTCAATTCTAAATTCCAAAATTATCAAACTACCAACAATCTTAAAGGAATTAAAAGATTAAACTAGAAAATTACCACACAACCAAGAGGCTAGTTGCAATCCACAAGAAACTTTGCTGCCCTCCCACCATCCTCTCACGGCAAGCAAGTATTCTTTGCTGAAATTCATAAGTTGATGAAGACAACCCAAGTAACAAAAGAAGAAGAACTAACTAGCTGCCAGGATGAAGTTCTCAAGGCCAGAAAAAATAAGACCACTCCTCAGTAACATGACAGAACAAAGGCTGGACTTGAAAGGCTTATGGAAATGAAAGGAACGGCTAAGAAAAGAAGAGGACTTGGCTGCTATGAAGGAAGGATGCGGCAAAATCAGAAGGAAAACAAAACAAAATAGAAAGCTTCATCCACCAACTCCAATTCAATGAACAAAACAAGAAGGAAAACAAGGCACACCACAAGAGATTTCAAAATTTCTGCCCAACCATACCTCACGACCACTTGATTCAAGGAAAAGAAATGGAACCTCACACACAAACAAAGAGGAAAGAAGATGATTCCCTCGATTACATATGAAAGACACTAGAATTTTCTAGAGCCAAGGAGTAAGGCGGTGGTAAAAGCAAGAAGGATTCAGCCACTTCCTCACAACTAAAAATTGGAGTAAAACCGGGGAGGAGGAACATTCGGGAGAGAGAGAGAGAGAAAAGGCAAAAAAAAAATCTCCAGCCACCAAGAAAAATAAGAATAAAAATAATAGGAAAAGAAGGCATGGTCAAAGTCAACATAATTTAACTTGTATTTATAACTTAATATATATATATACATATTCCAAATGTTTAAGTTGTTTATATATTTGCTGTACACATAACTAAAATTACACCTATAACTTTCACATGTTTAAATCATATATATATATATATATATATATATATATGTATGTATGTATGTATATTTATGTATCTTGTACGTTTATTATCCACTCGTTTAAATTTATTTGATTATATTGCCAATTAATTTACGGAAATACTTATATAACATTCTAAAATTGTATACTAACATATAACACGTTACTTAATTAATTCATTTATTTTATAATATAAACTAACACCTTGCATCTAAAACTCGATTACTCGATTTAGTACAAGGTTATAAGGGTTATAACAACAACCAAGAGTTGACTTATCAAAAGTTGCACATCCTATATATGGCCTTTCACAGCTCAGTCAGCAAGATGACGAGCATGGTCGAGAACTTGATGAAGATTTAGGAGATGATTTTTTAATGTACTATTTGACATAATTTTAAATATTGCTAGGATGGTTTTCTTTAAAATAATATTTTATTTATATAAAATTTTGATTTTAAATATAAAGTTTGTTTTGAACAGGTATTTACATGTATAAATAAAAAATTAAAAGTTTCAATCTATGTATGTCATATAATCAATCACATCTGCATGACCATCACTCCTTAGGTTCATTTAACTATTTTTTAGCATTTGCACCACAGAAGCTGAAGTATTTGGTTTGCTCTACAAAAATAATATTTTGTCAACAATTATTGGCATCTAGATTTTGTGATGTGACGCAAACGCAAAAATACCGACATATATAGTATTGCCTAAGTTTAGGATATTTATATCTGTTTATCTGCATCCAAAAAATAAACATACGTAGATATTTTGAATATCTGTGTACTATTTTTTCTTGTAATGTGAGCAACTGTCTTTGTGAACAATAAATTTTTGCCTAAAAATAACATACAAGAAAGCGTGTATAAAAATAACAATTCTATTATATTTATTAAAAAAAATGGTACAACTTCTAAATTAATATTCTTTACAAGAAAAGAATGTTTTCCCCTTATTTAATCTCCTTGAAAACTTTGCTTGATTGCAAAACAATGTAGTTTGATCTCATATGAATTGATAAATCTCTTTCAAAACGACATTGTGGATGATTGTTGACAAAGTTTTTGTGATCTCTGGGGGCATTGAGTTTGATTGTAGAGATTTATGGCTTACTTAAATCTATGTTGTTTAAGAGAGAAAAATAAGGGAGTTTAAAGAGTTTTTATGCTTCTATCTTTTTTCCAAAACCAATGAGAGACCTTTTATAGGAGAGGTGATGTAGATAAATTTTTGTTGTTTGGACTTAATTCAAATTGATTGATTGATTGGTGGCTGTAATTGATTTGTGGTTGATTGAAGATGATTGAAAGAAGATTGAAATTAATTTGAGAATATTAAAGGGTGATTGGATTCAATTTGATCCAATCAACATTTAATTATCTACTTAATTACAATTTGTCTTCAAGCAACATTTAATCACTAAGGTAATAACAATTTGTCTTCAATTAACATCTAATTACTTAAGTACTTTTGTCTTCAATCAACACTCAATTATACAAGTGATTGACTAATCAATATTTGATTAGCCAAATTGTAATTTTGAGTCAAAATCACTATTTATTTGACTAATTGTAATTGACTAATCAATATAAAATTTTATATTCCAGTATTAATTAGCTAAAATTAGGTAATTAATAAATTTGTAAAATTTTAGTGTGTACAGTCTTATTAAACATCTTCCTTGTTGCAAATAAAATAAGTCTTGAGATTAAAAACAAGATTATTATTATCCAAGTAAGGAAAGAGAAAAAAAAAGGGAAAATTTAAAGGTCTACATTCTTTATTAAACATCATCTAAAATTTAAGTTTTTTGAAATTAAATCAAACTTTAAGATATCCTATATTGGCCACTCATCTTTTTGATTTCTCTCTTTTGCACTACCGAATGAGCTTGAAACTGAGCTGTTTCTATTCCTTTATTCTAAATGTTTCACATTCACCTCCACTTTCATTTAGTCTTCCTTTTCCTTTATTCTAAATGTTTCACATTCTCCTCCACTTTCATCTAGTCTTTTACTCTGTGGGACAGGAGATAGGATGCAAATATCTTTATTCCTTCCATGCATTTCACATATTTGTATGTCGTCTTTCAGACTACTCATCTTTAGAATAAATTAGCTTTCTTGGCAGCACAACGTATTTATGATATTATATATATATATATCAATAATTAATATACATACCAAAAAATTATTCTTAATAAGAAAAAATATTCAATGACTTAGACAAAATGTAATAAAAAAAAATTTTAATTAATTTTGTTTTATAATTCTATAAATGGAAGAAAAATTAACACACCAATATTTTAATTAGAATAGCTATACTCTTAATATTTTTTAATTCATAGAATTTTCTTTAAATTTTAATTTATAAAATTAGGATGAATTAATATAATTATTTATAACTTATTAATTTTAAAAATTGAGAAATTTAATCTTAATTACTATTGATGTATAGTTATTGAAAAATTATAGATTTATTAATATTGAAAATAATAAGGAAAAAAATTAATAGTTATAAAATAATTACAATCATAATAATATTAAAATGGGAAGAATTAAGAAAGAGGTCTAAAAAAATTAGTCTATTTGAAGTAAAATAACAACTAAAAAGCATTCATGTAATAATAAAAACTCATAAAGGTATTTAAAATGAATAAATTTTTTTTATAGTAAAATACTTTTATATTCATAAAAAAATAGATAAATCTAACAAAAAAAAATTTAATTCATAAATTTATAACTTTTTTTTTTAATTCTTGAGATGGAAGATAAATTAAAAATTAAAATATCAATTTTATAATTATAAAAATTATACTCTTAGTATTTTTTTTATTTTTTTTATTTTTTTTAATTCATAGTATTGTCTTTTAAAAAATTAATTTCTAAATTTGAAAAAAAAAAACTAAAAAGCATTATAATTATTAGAAACTTATTAAATAAAAAATTGAAAATTTTAATATTAACTACTATAAATCATAATTATTTTATTTATTTTTATGAATTAAAAGTTAAAGTAACAATATTATAATTATGAAAATTATCTTCTTAAAAAAAATTTAATTCATAAATCTATTAAGAACTAAAAAATTATGATATTTAGGCACTTATTAAACAAAAAATCTGAGAAATTCAATTTTCATTACTATTGACATATAATTATTGAAAAATTAAAGATTTGTGAATATTGAGAAAAATTAGTAAAAAAAAAATTAATCGTTTTAAAACAATTATAATTCTATTAATATTAAAATAGAAAATAAATTAAAAAATAAATTAAAAACATATTAATAATATTTTTGAAGTAAAATAGCAACTAATGACTACGTAATAATAATAACTTATAAAAGTATTTAACTCTCATTAAGCTACTTTATATATAATATATGTTTATAAAGTTTTGAAATTTAGGTCATGACTATATCCATTTAACTTCTATGTATGTCATAAAATAATTCTAAGTAAATGCATCTGCTTACAAGCCTAGATTAGTTTATTTTTCACATCAAAGATGTATAGGTAAGCAAGAAACCAACATAAAAAGGTGAGCAGGTATGCTATTTACCTTTAGGATAAAAAAAGGAAAAAGAAAAAAAGTTGTTTCTTGTAGCTATATGCCTGTGTTGTCCAAATTAACTCCCCAATAGGATGGATCGTACCAAGTTGTAGTTTAAAGTAGTACTAAAAATGGGCCTATAATAATCATATGAGTTCTGTTGAACCCAAAATGGTCCGGGGTGGATGGGCCACTGGATTTACAGGTGTCATGGTGGTCAAGACTTGTTGCTGCCTACTGGTCAGGTTGATCTCCCAGGTGCTGAGAGCGAGCTGAACAGTCCGAGCTGGTCTAGGATATACGTGAGGACTTTTGGACAAAAGGGTCCAAGTCCCAAAATATTTGGCCAAAATGGTAAATTTTTTACCATAATAGCCAAAAGAGGGTAGATGTTGAAACCGTGTTTTGAAAACACGGTTTCAGGGTCCGACCTGGCGTGCCAGGTCGGACCATCGCACAGGTCACGCACTCGCGCGTGACGCGCGAGTGCAAGATGAAACCGGCTTTTGAAAAGCCGGTTTCATCCCAAAATTTGTCCCCCACTACGGCCACGCGGGGGACAAATTTTGCAGGCTACCCTGCAGCACTGCAGGGTAGCCTGCATACCTATTTCCCAGCCTCCCTTCCCCCCCTCCCGCACACCCCTATCGTGTAATTTCTCTCCCTCTCCTATTAATATATTAATTATATTAATATATTAATTAAATTACAATATACCAATATCATAAATAATTTATTTTACTTCACACCATAATTAATTTGTTTTACTTCACATAACAATTCAATTAAAACATATAAATCTTAAAAAAATTTCATTACCTTACTAAAAATTGATGAATTTTCATAAAAATTTATGAGTTCTTAAAATTTTTCTTAAAATATATGATAATAATCATATTAATTAATAAATTAGCTTATTTTATTTTACATAATAATTATATTAAAACATACAAACCTTCAAATATTTTTTATCATGACCTTTGTAAAAGTTTAATGAGTTTTTAAATTTTTATTGTAAATATTCGGCAAATTTTTAATTTTAATGTTTTATTATATGATATTTTTGAAATTTAAAATATATATTAATTTTTTAATTTATATGAAAATATTTTATAAATTTAAGATATATGATAATTTTAAAATTTTAGAATTTAAGATTTTATCATACATTTTAATTTATCATAAATATTTTTAAAATTCATGATATCTTTTAAATATAAAGTATATGTTAATTTATATATTTATAGTTTAAAATGTTCCATGAAATTTTAAAGTGTATAATAATTATATGAAATTAAAAATATATGAAAAATTTTAAATTTATAGTGTATGACAGTTTTTAAATTTATAAATTTTGTATTTGTACAATTTAAGATTTTTGTTAATTTTTTAATTCTATAATGTATGATAAATTTTTTTACTAAAGTTTATGATATTTTAAAATGTTAAAATTCATGATATTGTAAATTATTAAGTTTTACTAAATTTTTTTAATTTAAAGTATATAAATTTTAAACTTATTTGAAATGATTTAGAAAGAATAAAAAACATTAAATTATTTTAAAAATTAATGGAACACACTTATATTAACTCATTCTAATTATTACATGCTTTATTATAAATTTTAATTTACAAGTATAACTAAATTAAAACATAAACCAGGAAGACTTTTCCTATTACAAGTAACAAACACAAAAATTAAAAATTAAAAAACTTATATAAGGATTTCGAGAAATACTGATCTACAAAAAATGACCTCCTGTACCACATGGGCGTGGTCTTCTCCTCCTTGCCGGGTTTCGCCTAGCTGGTACATCAGCCCTGTCACCAAGATCGTCTGAGGGAGGTATGTCATCAACACCGCTAAATCCTTCCTCAGCTTGCACACCTGAACCCATACCCGGGTCATATGATGCAGGTGTATTACCATACTGAAAGTATGGCACCTGCGGTATGGGAGAGTTAAAAACCTCGCTTGATTGCAGTGCAAAGTCCGGCATAAGCTGATGATACATAGATGAACTACTGGCCATATAAGGAGGTGGAGGAGGTGGAGACATATGTGCCGGAGATGGAATATACACATCTGATGGTCGGACATCAGCATCAACACGTCCATAAGAAACCGACGGTCCAGGGACATCAGTTCTACTGCGTCTGCGACGTTGTGATGACAATGATGATGATGACGTCGAATGAGTAGAATGGGAAGGAGCTGGATCAGCATGGATAAGACCAACTCGTGTAAGATATCTCCTACTGATACGTCTATACCACTCATTGTACTCTGTTGTATGAGCAGCATGACCATGTGCAACTCCCAGAACATCACCTATCTGGACCAGATTGTATCTCATGCCCCAAATGGCTATGTGGTTAGCATGTAGCCAACGGTAGTCAGTGACGCCCCGTCCCCGAAGATCAAATTTGTGCAAGGTTTGATCGGCCTCAATGTCAGTAGGGTTTTCTGGTATAGGTTGTTGATATCCAAACTGATGCATTACCCTATCCACTTTCTGATACTCAACAATATGAAAACATATTAAGGGTACTTTAGCACCCCAAATATGCTGGTCTCGATAACAATAGTCTGGTATCAGGTGTCTCACCCCATCATCAATGTAGGGTAATGATATGAACTGCAATCCAAAAACTGTGTCAATGTTTTAATAAATAAAACCTTGAAACATGTCATTGTTAAATAACTTGTTGATATAAGATACACTTGTAATTACCTGGTCTGATGACATCCTGTCCAGCATCTCTCTATACCAAGACACCACATTATGGCCGATTTGAGTTACTTTGAACTTTACTCTCCACCTGGAAGTAATTAAAAATGTTAATTACAAGTCATTTACGTACCACACATCCTAGTAGCCAAATGCATAAAACTAATAATTTTACAAACCTCGCGCCTAAAGGACAAAGATTATCCCACGGAATGTCTGTCTCCCTCCTCGGTGCGAGAAATGGTAGTCGCTCCCATGCCCATACCTGGAGTAATATCAAAGGTCCAGCAATTTCAGAAGCATCAAGGTGAGTGGCATGACACATCTCCCTGTACAACCATGCCAGGGAGGCACTCCCCCAGCTGTACTGTCCTGCGGCATATAGGTTTTCCAACAGAGATAAGAAACAAATGTGCACATGTGTACTCGTCTTACTGGTGAACAACAATCCACCCATCAGCTGTAATATATAAGCTCGTGCATATCTCTGCGCTGTAATGTCATCACCATCGGCTGGAAAATTCTGAAATGTCAATCCTAACCAGCTCATTTTCAATGTGTTACCCTTAACAGCTGTAGCAGGGGGCACAATTCCCAATAATCGCTCGCACTCAGTTGCGACGTCAGCACCAACTAGGCCAGAGACAGGCTCACCGTCAACAGGTAAACCGAACAGAATACTAACATCCTGTAGTGTGATGGTGGCTTCACCGTGCGGCAGATGAAATGTGTGAGTCTCTGGCCTCCATCGCTCTACTAAAGCTGTCACAAGGTGCCAATCAAGCGAAATAAACCCCACCCTGATCACACCGCCAAAACCTGCCATGGTCATGTACTCCAATACTCGAGGATTAATATTATTAATATTATTAAGAAGTTCTCGGCCGAACACCGCCTCCCTCCGACGGCATCTGAGGACATAGGCCTCGCTCTAAATTGCCAAAAACATATTAGTAAGAACATTTTCGCTAATAAAATTTCCCCGAAAAATTATTTATAGTAATTTGATTTGTTAATTACAAACCTCGTGATCCGCGAAAACTCTAACGGATCGATGGCTATCGTGTAATCTAAGGACTGAAACATCTACTGGGGCAACGGGATCCATGAATCTGCATAACAAAAGACAAACAGTCTATAATGTTAATATGCATACACGACAATAATGTTTATTAATGTCAAAATAATTTTACATGACATGTGGGGGACATAATACCTAATATCTACATAATAAAAAAGTAGAAACAAATACATAAATAGGAAAACTCTTACATTAAAGTAAAGAGTGCGATAATGGAACTTGTCTTTTAATATCGTGTAATGTTAGGACAATTTTTACGATTGTGTCCTTCCTGCCTACATAAACCACACCTAAGTTGCCTCGAGGACTCTGTAATGTCCATCTCATTATGAAATCGATGTGTTTTCGGCCTACCCTTCTTTCGCAATTTGGACATGTCAGGAACCACATGGGGGAACTGGAATTCTGGCCAATAGTCATCGTGCATCACTGGGTTGAATTGTGGAGTGTATACAAGCTCCTGATTTCTCAGTTTATACCACTCTCCAATAAAGTCGGTATAGTTCAGATGCATGCTTGCACAAGCTGCTATAACATGTGAGCATGGGAGAATGTATTGCTGGGGTTTATTGCATGTGCACGTTCTTTCATTTAAACGCACAGTATGCTGGTTGCCGCCCTTTCGGGCTTGCCATCCACGAAATTGAGTCTTTATTTCAATTATCCCCAAACCGGTATGAAACTGTCTCAACTCGTGTCCACCTGCTCTCTCTGCCCAATTTTGGATTTTTTCTATAGTGTCGGTTGTGTATTGATTGCCAGCACCAAGTTGAGCATTAATGTACGCCCGATGTTCCACGAAATATTTGACACACCGGTAAAATGTCAACCGCACCAGTGCAGTGATTGGGACTTGTCGCGCTCCCTTCAAGACATTGTTCATACACTCCCCCAAGTTTGTGGTCATGAAGTCAAAGCGGTGACCTCCATCATGTGCCAATGCCCACTGCTCCAAAGGAATTCTACCAATCCATGCAGCATACTCAGAGTCCAACTGAACAAATTTTTTGAAATATTTATCAAATTTCCGTTTTTGAGTTTGACTCGCAGTGTGAATGAGGAGATTTTTTGCTTTCATATTCTTGTGGGTCTTATGAAAGTTGCTTGCAATATGCCTAACACAAAAACGGTGATAACCATAAGGCTCAGTCCAGCCATTCCGAGGATCTGAAGCAGCAGCAATGATCCCGGCATGACGATCAGATATTAAGCAAATACCCACCCGTTGCGTTACATGCATGCGAATCAAACTTAAAAACCATCCCCAACTATCTGTGTTCTCCTCCTCAACAACTGCAAATGCAACTGGAACTAAACTGTTGTTACCATCAACACCAGTTGCAACCAACAATTTGCCCGTATACTTTCCACATAGGAATGTGCCGTCAATCTGAAGAACTGGTCTACAATGATGGAAGGCCTCGATAGATGGCCCAAAAGTCCAGAATACTCGTTGAAAAATAACTTGTCCAGGATGATTAGTTGGGTTCACTTTCCATTCGAAACGCGTGCCGGGATTAGTGACACAAAGTGCATTTAAATATCTGGGAAGCTCATTGTAGGATTCCTCCCAATTACCAAACACAAGATTTATTGCTTTCTTCTTCGCTTTGAATATTTTGCTCAAACTTGGACTATAATGGAAGTGATCTTTTATCATTGTAAGCAACACAGCTCCTGGTGTAGTTGGGTCTTCATTGATAGTATTTTTGATATATTCAGCAATGATCCCCTTGTCCAGATTATAATGATCCTGAGTCATTCCACTGTAAACACAGCTGTGAGCGACATCCAATTTCGTAATCTGAAACTTTTCAAATTTTTTACTAAAATGTCCTCGCAACCTCCACTTGCATCCCTGTTCGTGGAGCTTACACCTGATATCCCATGTGTCCTTTTTGGACTCAACGACTACGAAAGCCACGTGGTTCATAATGTGCCAGTATTTAATAGTATTTTTTAACTCGGCCTTCGTGCTGAACAACATGCCATTGTAAAATTCATTATGCAACTCCCATTGTGCATTTGGAACAATAACAGGATTTACGGCACGTGCCCCGGCAATGTTCACGTCCGTGTAAAAGGGATTCGGCACATATTCGGCAAATAAATCTTCTTCAGGAGCCTCGATAATATCATCATCATCCACTTCAATGTTAAAATGCGGATCAACGTTCAAATCAGGGATATCTTCTCCATCGCCAATATCTTCTCCAGGCGCTTCTGAGTCAGTAATAGGTGAATACGGCCTAAGAGATGCTGATGCCTCTCCTGCAACATGAGAACTGAGCTGATCGTATTGGCGCCTACTGGTGGGAGATTCCATGAATATGTTTTCAGGAATCGGGTCAAGTGTGTTGTGACTCTGAACACGAGACAGAGACTCATCATGAAGTGCGTGCCTATGTAAATAAATCTCTAAAATAAATCCAGGGCCTTGCGCACTGGCATGCTGTAACATGCTGTACAAGTCCTCATCATCAGCTACTGCAACCGGACTATAGTGGGTTGAATTATTTATAGTACTCGGACATCGACAAATTATAGTCAGGTACTCTCTTCTTCTATCAACCTTTAAAGACTTGCATAAACGAGCATGAAACTCTGCATACTTGATACGCTTGGGTACACGAATGCACTTAACGGGACCTGAATCGTATTCAAGCCCGTTCGAACCAGTACGCAGCTCACCATTAATGTAACACATAATTCCAATTTCTTCCATTATCAAACTTGCACCTTCAAAAATCTTTAAAATATTATAAAATTTCCTCATTATATTGTTAATGAATTCACAGTATTTTCATAGATTAACTATAGACAACTACTAATAGTAAATGATTCAAATTATAATACTCATATTATAATTTACTATTATAATACACAAATTATAAAATAAAATTACTATTTCTTACAAAATAATAAAATCACTTTTTATCATAGGTGTATTACTTACCATAATTATAACATAAATATATTACTTAACATAATTAATTATATTCAAATATATTTATAAAAAATCTCATTACATATTAAAACATAAATATAATATCTATAAATATCATATCATACAAATAGTCAAATTATATATTTATCATAAATATATTACTATAAATTTCCCCAAATAAAATTTATTTATAAATTAGTCACAAATTTTTAAATAAAATTACGAATACTAACACAATAATAAAATCACATTTTATCATAGGTATATTACTTACCAAAATTATTATGAATTAAATAATTTATATTTTCGTTTAAAATATATTAATTAATTTAAAACTATCAAAATTACTAACTAATTTAAAATTATCAAAATTACTAATAAATATATTAATTACATTAAAACATGCAAATAAAAAAATTATTATTTATTTCAAAACTCATTAAATTATTATTTTAAGGCAAACAAAATTACTAATTAATTTAAACGTCACAAAATTACTAATTTAATTAAGTGTCACATAATTACTATTTTAAACTTATAAATATTATTTATTAATATGTGAATTAAAAAGTTAATAATTTATCATGTCATAAATATACTAATTATTACAATTATCATAATAATTACAATTACAACAAATTTTTAATTATAACAAATAATAAAAATTAATATTTCAACAATTATAATATAAAACTACTGTAAATATAGATACATGCATATAATAATAATAAATATAACTTTCTATAAAATAAATATAACTTTATGACTTACCAGGTAAGAAGCAAATGAGCAAAAAGTACCAATACCGGCAACGTGATTTCAACAATAATCCTAACAAAACATAAATAAATTTAGAATAACAAAACATATATATCGTGTTACATTAAATAATTTGTATAATTTATATTTATATTTTCTTTTTAAAATTTCTAATAATATACGTAATTTAAATAATTAATAAGTAAATATCACTAATTTATATAAATAATATAAATTAAATAGTATACATAATAAATTTTTTAATAAGAAAATAATTTAATTTAATTAATAAAAATAAATTTTTAAAATTAAAATTTGAATAACTTACCTTGTAAATCGAAAGAAAGAAGATGAAGGTGGTGAAATGAAGCTGCTTATGTATTTGCCTCTATATTTATAGAGGAGGGGAGACTGACTATAATTTGGGGGGGGGGGGGTCGCCCACGGGCTATTTGGGGGGGGGGGGGGGCGCCCCTGCATGCGCGACGCGGGGGGGGGGGGTCGCCCCTGCATGCGCGACGCGAGGGGGGGGGGGTAAGGGTAGCCCTGCAGGCTACCCTGCAGCGTGCAGGGTAGCCTGCAAAATAGGGCGTCTGAAACCGGCTTTTCAAAAGCCGGTTTCAGACTTTTTTTTGCCCCCCACGGGGCCGACCAGCGGGCCCCGCGGGGGACAAACACTGGTCTGCACTCGCGCGTGACGCGCGAGTGCGTGACCTGTGCGATGGTCCGACCTGGCACGCCAGGTCGGACCCTGAAACCGTGTTTTCAAAACACGGTTTCAACATCTACCCTCTTTTGGCTATTATGGTAAAAAATTTACTATTTTAGCCAAATTTTTTGGGACTTGGACCCTTTTGTCCAAAAATCCATATACGTGACCTGGAGGGATAAGAGAGAAGTCAGAGGTTGGGGATTCTCCCAATAATCCTCCGATGATTAAAACCAATAGAGAGTAAGAGAGTCATTTAGACAGCTTAGAGCGACCTCCTCCGGGGCTTGGGATCTTACTATCTCGAGTTATTACATTATATCTTCTGAGCTAGGCTCTGGGCTCTCTTGTTATATACTCTCTGATCTGCCCGTTGGTGATCTGGCCGTTGGTGGCTCATCATTCTGTCTATTTATCTAGCCGTTGGAGAGTTACTCATCATCTGTCCGTTGGGGAAAATGATGATGTTTTGGTCTCCCCATGAGGTGTGCTCATGAACAGTAACTGATGGGGTATAGGTAGGACCTGGAGGTAGTATGAAACCACACTAACAAGTTCAGCTAATTAGCTCAATCACTTGCCTTATTTAAGCTCTAGCTTCTTGCTAAACTTGCTTGCTTTCTAGTAATTATTTCTACCAACAAATTGAGACAATTGTAAATCAACCATGAGTGAGATCAATGAGCCATCCGATTATTCTCAGCCGTCTATGCAGCACCCCAGCATCAATATCGACGGCCTCAGCACAACCAGAGAAACGTTTTTAGCACGTATAATGGAGGCAAAAGATCAAGATAGAGGGAATGCAACAGCAGAGATACCAAGGATCCCAAAAACACTTCGGGATGTGGAATCCATCAAAGATTTCTATGTTCCAGAAGTGGTCTCTATCGGTCCTTACCACCATGGCAAGAAAGAAGAGTACCAGCGCATGGAGATCCTCAAAATCAGAATGGCCAGGAAGTTTATCAGACATTGTCCAAAAAACATTAACGATGTTTACAAGAGTGTAGCCACAGTTGCAGACAGAGTCAAGAATCAGTATGAAAATGAAACCACAGCAGAAAATTTCCAAGATGAGAAGTTCAGGCAAATCATGTTCCTGGATGGTTGCTTCATTTGTCAATTCTTGTGTGATGAATACTTTGGACTTTCCACCATGAACCTAGATGATATTGATGCTGTGTCGGTTGACATAATGTTACTTGAGAACCAGCTACCTTTCGAAGTTCTGCGGACGTTATTGGGGGTGAGATTCAATGCAGGAGATCATCAAGCATTGGTACCGGTTTTAGCATTTGTACAGTATATGTCATTTGTTCCACCTGCTCAAAATATTTCAGATCCACCCATGGAGTTGGTATCAGATCAGACACCTGTACATCTTCTCCATATCTTTTGGAAGTATGTTGCTTACAGGAAAGGAGGAATACAGAGAAGATCAGTTAGTTCCCCTGAACAAGAGGAAAGTTCAAATTTGGTTGAAGAAGAAGATCTAGGGGATACTAACATTATTCAATATGGTGCCAATGAGTTGAAAAACTCAGCTATTTACTTCGAAAGAATCAACAGTGGTGGTGTTACACACACAACTTTCCAATCTAAGTGCATCTCTGGATGGTTAAGGCTTCCTCAAATAGATGTGGATGACCAAACCGAATGTATGCTTCTAAACTTGGCTGCTTACGAAGCTTACGGAAACAATTTTATTACTAATGCTGCTGATAATGATGATAAGTTCGCCATTACCTCTTTCATGTTCTTCATGACTGAACTTCTTGGCAATTCTGAAGATGTAAAGGTTTTGCAAGCAGCACATATACTTAACAATGACCTTGAGAGTCAAAAAAATGAAGAAGTGGTTAAACTCTTCCGTGAAGCCACCCGATACTTTACACAAGACAACTCAGTTCAATATCAGAAGATTCGAAAAGAAATCTCGCGCCACTGTAAAGATAGAGTGAAGATCAAGGTGGGAACTTGGATGGATGAGGTAAGAGAGACATATTTTGGTAGTCCCTGGACTGTAATTGCTGTTTTTGCCTCAGCCCTGGCTCTCGTTCTCACTGCAGTTCAGACTTACTTCGCAATCTATCCGCTGAATCAAAACCGCGAGTAGACTTTCAGGAGTAATTCATTCATCAATTTTAACTAGCTCCCGAATATGGAGATAACCAAGAAATGCTTTAAGGTCTAGTAGGTTATTAGAACATGAAAAAAATTGCTTTCAACTCCTTCATTCCAAGCATGCCAAACTTAGTTTTTCCTTCTCACTTATTTATAGTATTCTTTGTGCAATTATTGATTAGCTTATTATATGTAGAGGGTCATGCTTAATCAAGATTGGGGAGCCAAACGATGGTTTAACCGAGAATGTGAGAATAAATATGTGGCAAAATCAAGCTGTTGCTTTGGCTTTTGGCTTTTTGTCTTTTTATTGGTTTCCAACATTTGTTGTAGCAAAAGGTTTGATATTTTTAATATAGCACTTACTGAAGTATACCCACATGGAAGATTTTACTGGAAATGACTGGAATATTATGCCACAAAGAAATTGTGATTAGTTCTATAGGTTTCCGATGGGACAAACAGAATCCCCCTATCGAATGGCTCCATGGTTGGAATACGCTGGTAAACTCCTTCCATTAGAACTTACCTGCTTCCCTTAGAACCATACTTGAGAGTTTCCTACATCATACGACTGAGCTATCAATTCTTTTTGCATCTCATTTTTGTTATTTACCATATCAAATTAAATAAAATTTCTCCTAGATCGATTCCTTTTTTGGCTTTTTTCTTTTTCTCCAATTTACCAAAAGAAATGAGGTTAATTACGTGAGTTTCAAATTTAAATTTTGATTAATAACTTAATCAGTTTTATAGTTTTATAGTTTTATCTATTCTCCTACCTCCAAAAGAATTAAAGCATTGGCATTTCCACTGTCTTCAAACCTTTCATTATTTGGTTATTATTCACTGTGAAAAGCAAAATGTGCTACAGAAATTGTTGAAATGAACTTCTATATGCCAAATCCAGGAAAAAGAAAAGAAGTTCTAAGAAACATTTTTACTAATAAATACGTCAAATGCGTATATGAATACAAGATATAAAGCTAAAATCTAATGAATTTTAAGGACGGTTCAGAGTTTCCCTGAGCTAAGGATTTCATATAGAATAGAGAAATAAAAACTATTGTATTGTATTGACAAGCATTATTGTCAGTCAAAACGCACCAACGCAATTAGCATACAACAAACAGATATACGGCCATCTTAATCTTCATCCTGTACCAAGTTGTTGATCATGTTTACCAAAGGAAGAGTTCCTTTTGCCATTATCTCAAACCTAGATCTATTAGAAGCATGAGAGAACAGAGAGAGACCAAAAAATAAAAGCTCCGGAAGAAACAATCTTGATGACAAGAATCCATGCCAATAATGAGGTTCTAGATCAAAAAATGCATCAAAAAACCTTCTTGTGCCAGGTAAATCAAGCTTCAGTAAGATATCCATACCAAAACAGAAAAATTCCCTTTGTCTCCTCCTCTGTATGGGCCATAAATCTTTCCATACTTCTGCAGACAGTTTATTTCCTGAGAGACCTCTACCAGAATCTAGGCACTTAACAATGGAATTGGCAACAATTGGAGCTGCAGCGAGGGTCCTTGCCACCATATACCCAGTTGATGGATGCACCATCCCAGCTGTACCACCAATTCCAACAACTCTTTGGGGGAGAACTGGGAGGGGGCCACCCATTGGAATGACACAATGCTCATCCTCTTCAATGCTTTTCACGTTGATGCCTAGATGCTTCAGTCTCGCCACCATTCTTTCCTGAATATCTTTCATAGGTAATCCAGGCCGAGCAACTAAGGAAGTTTCTTCAAGAAATATCCTATTGGATGAGAAGGGCATTGCATATAGAAATGTGGGTATCTTACTATTTCTCTCTTTTAGCTCCATATTGCTGTCCAAATGTGAATCTCTCCAGTCCATAAAAAGCATTTTGTCTACATCAAATGGGTGTTCTTCAACCTCAGCCAAAATCCCATAAGCAACTTGGTAACCTGGATTATAGGGCTTATCATACTGCACAAGACACCTTGAAAAGCCAGTTGCATCAAGAACTACAGAAGCCTGCACAGTGACGCCATCACTGCAAATCAACATAGATTTAGCCTCCTCATGAATAATCTTGACAACTTTAGCTTGGTGAAACTTAACACCATTGGATATACATTTTTGCAGCATCTTTGACTTCAGCTGCTTCCTATTAACCCTCCCATAAGGTCTATCAAGATTCTTCTTTGACTGATCATCAATAAAAACAACAGCACCAGACCAGGTGGTGTCAAGGCAATCAAGCAAATCCATGGCCTCAAATTCATCCACCCAAACACCATAATTATTAGGCCAAATTAATTTGGGAGACGGATCAATCGAACAAACCGAAAGCCCAGCCTCAGAAACTTGCTGTGCAACAGCAAGCCCTGCAGGGCCACCTCCCACAACTGCAAGGTCAACCACAAGGCCCTTTGATGGATCATACAATGGAAGCTCAAAATCCAAATTCTCCCTCTTAGTTTCCGGAACAAGCTCCAGAAGAGCACTGCTACTGGCCCTCAAACAACCAAACTTACCCCATTCCAGATGTAATTTCCTGGGACCAAATCTAAGCTCCTGGTTTTGAAACTTGGAAGAGGTTGAATAACTCACTTTCTCTGAATACCCGTGAAGTGGATGCAAAAATTCAAGCTTGTTAGGGGTTTTGAGTAAAGTATCCATTAAATTCCTTTGTGGGTTTCAGCTATCTCCCAAATTTCAATAAAAACTAGACTTCTCACCAAATATATGCAGACATTGCGGCAATATCCAAAGTGAAAATGACCAATTTCGCAATAGCGAAAGCAGAATCAAAGGAACCTATAAAATTATCTGAGGTTATACTGGTGAAAGTTCGATTACTTACCATGGAACAAACTGAGAGAGGATAAAGGGAGGTATTCAGTCGACCAACTTCCACGAGCTAAGGAGCGGTCCAAAAAGCTCTGGACTTTGGTAGTGGTAAAGGCGCAAAGCTTGAGGGTTGTGTGGCCCGTCCCCAACAACAAATAATAGTGATCTACGGGGGAATGAATGAATGATTTTGGTAAACATTAAAAATAAAATAATTTTAAAAGAAAAAGAAAATCTTATCCAAAACCATCACATCTTACCTTCTTTCTTTCTGTTTTTTTTTTCCTCTACCATTCTTCCACTTATCTTTCTTTTATTTTAGCCATAAAAATGTACCCAAAAAAAAAAACCAACAATATTTGCGAAGGGAATTTGAGCTTAAGACTCTATTATTAATAGGAGGGCTATACTCGTTAGAGAATATAAAATTTATAAATAATGTATCATGATATTAATAGTTAAATGTTATTATAAAAAAAATTAAATGTTTCCTCTTCAATCTTAACTTTTATACAAGGTGATATACACCTTATATCATGTTATCAAAGCAAAGCATAGTGAAAATTGATATAAATCCATATTTAATTACCTTATTACTTTAACAAGTTTTTTGTTATTTTTTATATTCTCTCCGCATATTCATCTATGGTGTCACCAACTTCACTCTTGAGCATTTTTTTCAAATGGATACCATAATAAGACTACACTTAGCATTGAAAAGCAATGAGAATGACAATTTTAAACCTCAATCTTGTTACAGTTTTTATTTTTGTGATAATTATATTATTTATGTATCCATAGAGTTTTATATGATATATGATTAAAATAATATTTATGATCACATTAATTAAAATTATTTAATTAATTTTTAATTTTATATTTACTAATAAGATGTTTTCCAAGCTCGTGTCACATGGAGCATTTTAATTTTACACCATGCTTACTTGGAAGCAACTTCAAAGCAAAGTCCAATTGTGCAATTTTAGGCTTACCCCCACTGGAAACGGTTTTCATATGTGACATGCATACAACCAAAGTGCAAATAGGCTTAAGCCAATAGGAGACGAAAAGTGAAACACTAGAAACTGAAGAGCGAGAAAGCTTCAGCAAGTGAAGGTAAAGATGGGTAGTTCATCCGGCGACGATTTCTCAGTGCTGGTATTGGCATCAGATCTAGGTATTGATGCCCGGCCCTTCTTAATGAATGAAGAAACTGAGGATGAAGAGCACGAAAGTTGGCACGACTGTTCTCAGTACCTTTGTCCAGACGAAGACTTTTCTGATCTCGAGCAATTGCAGTTCTGTCGTCTTCAAGGCTCGGAAAAAAACGGAAACCGTATTTTCCGCATTGTCGGGAAGTATTATCCTGGTAACTAAAATTACGAGAATCCTAATTTTCTTATTTATTTCTGTTTTCCCCCCTTTCTATTCGGTTGATAATTAGGTTTTGTTTGAATTTTGATATTCTACTGCGAGTTACTTGAACGATTTTGATAATTGATATCGGTGTCAATCTGATTATGATTGGAATAGTGGTCTGCGAAGTGGGTTTATCATATTATGATTGGCATAGTGGTCTGTGAAATGGGTTTATCAGATTATGATTGGAACAGTGATCTGTGAAGTGGGTTTATCAGATTGGGGTTGAAATAGTAGTCTTTGAAGTGGGTTTGACTTAAAAAATTTTAAAATCCAAATGCTTTGTCCTCTTAAGGAGAATGTGAAGATGATATAACCTGATAAGTATCATTTTGCAGTTGTGATAGTTTAGTACTCTTATGATTGGTTTACTAAAATTATTATAGGATCCATGCAAAATAGGAAATGAATAGCTTGTTTCTTTAACATTAGGAAATCAATGGTATTGTGGGTTTCTTTTTCTTTTTTTTTCTTTTTTTTTGGTTACAAGGATCAAAACTAGTATTTTGGGTATTTTTAAAATCATTGCCCCTCCTGTCCATCCAAATTGATCCCATTTTTGTTGAAGAGGATCTCTCCCTAAAGTTGGAGTTCTTTTTCTCCAAATTCACATACAAAACAAGTGGTTAACTCTATAACTAATCTATTCTCATTTATACCTGTTTCTGAACTCAAAAACATAGTGAAGAGGGGATTCATTATCTGGTTTTTCCCATATGAATGTGGAAATAATTATTTCTTCAACATGTAAACATTTTCTGTGGTTTGCCTGTATGTTCTAAATGCCCCAAAATCATTCTTGTTATACTCTCTGCGCTGGTGCACTTTTTAACTGATTGAAGACATTTTTTGGTTAAATTTCTTTCATCTTTTCTGTGAGCTGAATGGCTTCTACATCTTAAGAATGTATTTCTTCTTATATATGTTCTTGTTTTGATGGTCAATTATCTCATCATCCTCATTATATGCCCAGATAAAGTATATATTTTGGGACATCTGTTGGCATGGTTGGATGGAGTTTTATTATTTTATCATACCTGTAATTTCAATTTTCAGTTTTTATCTGAATTAGATACTAGTGTCATTTTTTGTAGTTAAGTTGTATGAGCTACATATGGTGAAGAAATATTGATACCTGTATTCCTGTAATTCTTTTGATCTTGGACCATTCTCCACAACTTTTCTTTGTGAGAACAACTATTCTGAATGACTGCAATTTTCATTTTGCACCAATGTGATGTGAGTTACCTACTATTTGTATCGTATGCAGCTCCAGTTGTGAGTGCAGAGCGGCTGAAGAAGTATATTTTCCACAAAATATGCAGTGAGCTGCCAGAAGGGCCATTCTGTATTGTTTACATGCATAGTACCGTGCAAAGAGATGATAACTCCCCTGGCATAACTATCTTAAGGTGGATTTATGAAGAACTACCCGCCAACTTCAAGGACAGGCTTCAGACTCTTTATTTCATTCATCCTGGGTTGCGCTCGAGGCTAGTCTTTGCCACTTTTGGTCGTTTCCTTTTAAGTGGAGGGTAAGTGATCTGATGAAATCTGTGTAAACATTTTGGGGAACCCATATTTGCAATAGTACCAATTCTGACAATTTACAAAAGCAATTAGTGAAATTGTAGAAGTTTCTAAACTAATTTTGGATTTATATCCCAATGGTATCATTTTCCAAATAAAACTAACCTGATTATGGCGATGATTGATGCTGCTTTTATACTGTATGTCTTTTATTAAGTGTTCACTTTCGTTTCAGCTTTTCAGGTGTTTCTTTTCCCCTCATCTTTTTTGAGACAACTCATTTTCATTCAGTTTCCTTTTGTTTTAGATTATATTGGAAAATCAAGTACATAAGCCGCCTTCAATATCTCTGGGAATCCATAAAGAAAGGAGAGATCGAGATACCAGAATTTGTGAAAAGACATGATGATATTCTGGAGCATAGACCACTGACTGATTATGGCATTGAACCGGACCCTCTCCAAATGACTGAGGTGCATTCAGCAGCCTACACATATGGGAGGTATCAAGAGAGATGGGCAGTAAGGGAGTTTATGAATTAGTATGGCTGGCTATCATTTAGGCAGCTTAATTATCTCCTGGGATCAAAACTTTGTACATAATGGTTCTGAACTTCTGATGTATTGCTTGTACCTTCAGCTCATGAAACTTTGCAAAGCTTAAAGACATGTTAAAAGAATTTTATGAATACATTATTAAATTGAAATGTGTTAAATTCGTACTGTAACATATTTGAACTTCAGTTCATCAGGCTGAGTTGAGTCAGAATAACGATCAAGGTCATTTTCTTTTTTAGCTCAATCATATTCTAGACTTTCTTTTTTCTCTTTATTGACTCAATGATAATTTTGTAGTTCTGTGTCACATACTTATTTCATTCAGGCAACATTCTAAGTTGTGCAGCAAATAATAAAAAAGAAAAAAGGCACGTGCCCAATAAATATGGAGAGATGAGATACTGATGCACAGAACAAGAAATTCTCATTGCAATTAGGGAGTGTCTGACAGAAAATGAGTCTTTATATTCAGCTGGAGAAGAATCTAAACCAGCATAGCATAGCATAGCATGATACCCATTTTGGCTTATTGTTAGATTGGTATTGGCAAAGTGGTAGAGAAAGAGAGAATTGAAAAAAAGAACAAAACATTACCAGTATTCCGAAACAGCAACTTCATGGAAATCTTAAACATGAGCCAATATGAATTACTTACTGATTCTGCATATGTCAACCTGTATCTTACTAAGATATGAATAAAGATAAAAAAATGAGTTTGAAATAATACTTATTGTCATAAGTCTATTCTACAATAATTATTAAATTATCATATGATTTTTTGAATTTAGTAACTATTTTATATTTCATGATTATCATGTGGTAACTATAAATAGATTTCACTATTAATCACTTATATTTTGGTGTCTCTCTATATTTATTTTATATTTTAAAATATAATATGAACATTTTTTTGGTTGCATCTTAGTTGAAAATCAGATGTTTGATTTGCCACTAGACATTTAATTATCACAAAGGGCTCTCTTATGGCGCCTTATTCTGTAATTACTTTTGGAGGTGTTTATTATTATCTCTATATTCTCATGGCGACTTGAAGAGTAAAAAAATCTTGTAAATAATAGTTCAAGTATTATCAAATCACAGTGTGCAATAAGATGTCACAATTTTATGTTTGTGTCAAAAAAATTTATTTTCGTGTTGACATTGTAATTAATGATTTCATTCAAAAGAAGACACAAAATTCTAAAAAAAAAAAAAAAAACTCTCATCATCTTACAAAACCTTCATCTTGTAAGTATTATCATAATCTTATCATATACTAATTATAAGATTATCATAATTATTTGAATTTAGTAACTATCTCATACATGAAATATGAGATACTTATAAATTAAATATTAATTATACAGTGAATTCAGTCTTTGTAATTAATAAAATTATATTATTTATTTTCTCGTGAACTATATATTATGATTAAAATATATATATATATATATATCTCTATTGGTGTTTATATTTATTTTATATTTTTAAACCTTATATATCTTGGCCTGTATGACACATTTTTATATTTTTGCAGTTGGCAAGTTTCTTCCATGAGGTTGCAGAAAGCAGTGGCATCGTTTTAGTGGCTCCTATAAATTATTTAGTTTCTTTTTTGCCACGTAAAGTTTTGTACATGTAGCACCCTTGACAAGAGTTTAAAGGCTCTAGATTATAAGTAATCTAATACTAGACTCATTGACACCCCAGCCCAATATCCTTCAAAACATCTCCATCAGAGCATCATATCAATACAGTTAGTATGGTTTTCTACGGCCAATGAAGATCGGACACGTGGCACATAAGTCACCTAGTAGTCGTACCTTGGGGATAACCTATAAATATAAACATAACCTTCAGGAAAAGATGATGACTTTTAAGTACTAAAAATCTTGAGAGCTCTCTAAATCTTTTAACTATTTCCCCTTTGACTTGAGCTTCAGAGGGTTTTGGGAGGGCACCCCTCAGACCCACTACCGTCCTTATATTATAGTTGAATAAATTAAGATCTGACATCAACAAATACTAATAATTCTATTGTCATACTTCATACCAAAATGGTAAGTCTGGAGAATTTTTTTATTTGTTTTTTGTTATTTCAAGCCATAAAAAGAGAAAAATGAGATAGAGCTGAATTGATGATGTAATCATAAACATAAAGTTTTTCTTTTTATGACTCTAGCTCTTCTTATAAAGGAAACAAAACAAGTAACCATTTTACAAAAAAAAAATTGTGAGGAGCATAATTTGATAGGCTAGTTACCAAATAGCATTTCTAACATTTTTTTATTCTTAGGATAAGAGCAAACTAGTTGTTAGAAAAATAGTATATAAAAACATAGAAATAATTTATAGGTTCTAAGACACGTTAAGTCCCTTAAAAAATATAACAAAATCTCATTGAAATTTTATTTATAATGAATACAAAAACCATATATAGATATGCACTGACTAGTAATGTGTTCAAGTGTCTTAACTATTAACATAATATGATATTCATGTAATTAATAGTCGTGTCTCTTGACAAAAGTAAATAATAATTTTGAATTTAAAAATTGTGACAAAAGACTATAATTCTGATTTAATAACAGTTTAAAAAGAAAAATAAACAATATTTTATTATAAGGCTTCCAGTGTAAAACATAATATATTCAAAACAAGACATCATGACAATCACATAGCACAAACACAACTATTAATTCAACAAAAGATTTTTTTTATTATTATTTATTTTTAAAATGGTATGACTTAATTGTGTCCAAAATACTGCCTTTTTTTAACACAAAAATCCTATCTTCAACACAATGACAAATCACTAATTAAAATGTTTGTATTAGATTAAAATACTTGTTAGAAGTATTGTAGAAAAATTATATATTATAATATAAAAGTGTGCTTCGATGCATGAAAATGAAAATAAAATTGATAATTATAATTTATGAGTTTTGATCATATAAAAAATTATAATTGAAATTATATTTTAAGCATTTGGTCATCGTTTTGAACTATTTTCAATGGTGGTTGTCATCTTTTTCGATTGTACCATATAGTGGTTGTTAGCATCTCTAGTAAGTCTCAACAATAGTTATTGTCTTCTATAGCATGTTTTAACAATGGTGATGGTCTAGGGCAACTCCCCAAGGTGTTTGTTTTTGTTTCAAGCAAGTAGTGACAATATTTGTTATCATCTCTGATATGTCTCGAAGGTGATGTTCTACATCTCTAGTGGGGCCCAACAAGTCAATGGTGACAATATATGGCAACCAACGGTGGCAGTGGATGGCGGCTGTTGAAGGAGGTTGAGGTGGGTGGTGGCAATGGTTAAGAGTATAGAATGATATGCCATCATAAGTAGGTAGTTATTAATGAAAATTTTATTTGAATTTGTTTTGTCTATCCATTAAAATTGAAGATGCATGGTACTTTATAATTATTTTTCTAATGGAGTTGAGAATTTTAATTTCAATTTTAAAGTATACTCCAAATTAGAAAATTAGAATTAAATAATCCAATTCTAATTAAAAACACCCTAGATTATTCAGTTAATTTTTATATATTGTAAGTACTAACGTGACATATCAACTGTGAGTTGGTCTAATGGTAAATGAACTTAAAAAATAGTAAAATTTACATTCCCATGAATGATAATAGCCAATTTTGAAGGAACTCTAAATTTCAACCCTAACATAGGTTGCAATGGGTAGCTCCATAACTTTTCAATGTTACGAAAATAATAATACTAATAGCTCAACATTATAAACTTAGTATTGACCATGTTATATAATTGATGGACTACTTTAATGGAAAAAAACTTTTATGCAGGCCATTCATTATCTTCGCCAAAGTCTCTTAATCTAGTTATTTTCTCTTATTTCTTTTCTACTTTTGAAAAATTGATTTCAAATTTATATTGTTCTCATTGTAGATTCTGAATTTCTAGTAATATCCTGAATGTGATTTTTTTTTTTTTTTGGTTTTGGTTCTTTCTTGCTGGGAGTCTATGGTTCTCCTTGTTTAGGAATTTGTGATTTTGATTTGATTTGTCACTCTTATTATGATAGATTCTAATCTAGCGTTATATTTAAACTATTACTTTTTAATTATTACACATAAGTGAATATCTCTTATTATAAAATTTTTATTATAAATTTTGCACGGTGATACACATGTCATAATAAGAAATAAAGTGCAATTATGTATTCTATTTGATTAAAAAAGTTATTTTTTATATTGTGATATTAAATTTGAAAATATTTGAATTTTTATTACAGGTGTTGTTTGGCATATATTAGCGAAGATTATCATTTATTATTTGAAAAAAAAAAATTAAAAGAAAAAGAAAGCCATCAGAAAAAGTTGGAAAAAAATATTTAAAAAAGAAAAAACTCCCTACCTACCCTTCCCACCTTTGAAGACTGAAGTCAGATGAAGCCATGGCAATTGGTCATAACTACCAAACGAAAAAGGAAAGATGTTCAGAGCTTTTGGTCTCAAACGCTCCCTCCAAAACCACCTCTGTCAGCATCACCTCTATCCTTCTACTCCTTCACATTCTCAACCCCTGAAAACCCTAATACCCAGTTCTTCTACCGCCACCATCACCACTCCCCAAAACTCTTTTCGCCCATTTTCGACTCTCTCATCCTCATCCTCATCCTCCTCCTCCTCCGAGCTCCGTAAGTACCTGGGCTATGGTTCCCTCCTCCTTTTCTGTGGTGCTGGCACTTATTACTCCTTCCCATTTTCAGAAAACGCCAAGCACAAGAAAGCCCAGATCTTCCGCTATGCTCCTTTGCCTGAAGACCTTCATACTGTTTCCAATTGGAGTGGGACACATGAGGTCCAGACTCGGAATTTTCACCAGCCCGAGAATCTTGAGGAATTGGAGAAGGTGGTGAAGGAGGCCAATGAGAAGAAGACCCGGATTCGTCCTGTTGGGTCGGGTTTGTCGCCCAACGGAATTGGTTTGGCGAGGGCTGGGATGGTGAATTTGGCATTGATGGATAATGTTTTGGAAGTTGATAAGGAGAAGAAGACTGTGAGAGTTCAGGCAGGGATTCGAGTGCAGCAACTAGTAGATGGGATTAAGAAGCATGGGCTTACGCTGCAGAATTTTGCATCGATTAGGGAGCAGCAGATTGGCGGGATTATTCAGGTTTTTTTTTTTTTTTTTTTTCCAAATTCTTTCAAGTGTTTTCCATTTGTGGTAATTTACTAATTTTATATCAATTCATTTCCTACACTTGGCAATACATGTTTCTTTCATGCTTGAAATTATGACCTGATTGCTTAAAAGTGAAGATATTCATGTTTTTAGGAACTCAAGGAATGGAGAGAGAAGTCTGTTAAATTGAGCAGGGCATTTCACTTGCTTTCTATCTATTAATCCATATTTCTCGAAGCTTTATTTTGATGGATATATTGTTTATCATGAAACTGTGAGAGGATAATTTTATTTATATTATGCAACTCTGTTTAGTGAGAATGGGAAAAGCTATGCAGCATCAGAGAAATTCAAAATCTGTCATGCTTGAAGAGAATGACCATGTGGGTTCAGATGTTTAGTTTACCTATTGGTTTATTCCTATCATTTGATGATGGTTTAATAGTCATTCTTCTATAAAACATCAACTTTGACATCGTAAATCTTTTCTAGAAACAATATTGCTGTTGAGGTTCAAGTGCCTTAAAATTGATACCCTCCACATTATGAAGACATTCTTCAGGTCAAGCATTCTCATTTAATAAATTCTTCAATGCAAGATCAAGTCCAGATGAGTTGTGATTGTATTTTTTGAGTTTCCTGAATGAACCTTCCATAGGAGCTGTGTGCTTCAGACACATGTGTGAGCACAAATGTTATGTCAGACAGTGCAGAATTTAAAGTACTCCTTCATGTTTTTTAATTTTTATTTCTTAACTCTGGCTTCAAAATGATGAATCTGACAGAAGATGAGGTAAGCAATGGGTTAACAACCCAAAATTTTTTGAATCTCATATTAGTAATGTACTACTTTAACCATGAAGTTAGAAAACAATTCTGATTGTCACATTTTTGTGATGTTATGTTTATATATTGGCAACCTCTTTAGTCAGGGGTGTTGGGAAGGCACATATTTAAAAAGATTAATATCTTTGTGGACAACAGTCAACACAGTACATAGACAAAGCATGGGTGGTGGAATACTAATATACTATATCTAGTTCAGAACTAGTGGGCTAAGGGAGTTAATTTAGCATTAAGAAACCTCCTTGTTTAATTTTAATCTAGTGTTTTTATAATTTTATTTATATTTCTTTCTTATTTATTTCCATTTTCATTTTCTGCCCAAAAGTTGTAATTGGGGTTTGCTTTCTGTGATGCCATACTTTAGGTTGGTGCACATGGTACTGGTGCCAGACTTCCTCCAATTGATGAGCAGGTCATCAGCATGAAACTAGTTACTCCTGCTAAGGGAACAATAGAGATTTCAAAAGATAAAGATTCAGAGCTGTTTTATCTTGCTCGTTGTGGTCTTGGGGGATTGGGAATAGTTGCTGAAGTCACTATCCAGTGTGTAGAGAGAGAAGAGCTCGTGGAGCATACAGCTGTCTTAAACATAAAAGAGATAAAGAAAAACCACAAGTAACTTTTAAATTCCTTTATTAAGTAAATCTATATCTGATATTTTTTTTGAACAGGATTGGCATGTTAATGTTACATTTTTCACATGTGCGTTAAATGATTAGAGTAAGATTAATACCCAGCCAATTTTATTCCCACGAGTAAATTCATGATGAAGATGATAATGATTTTCAAGCTTAGTTTCTCAGATTTAGTTGATGGTGTAAAACTGCAAAAACTGTGATAAGCACTCTAAAATTTCTTTAATTCTATTCATTTAATTTTTTCAGCTTCTTGTGGCATGTTGACATTGCAAATTTCCAGTGAACCTACCTGCAGTTTCTCATGATTTCTGTTATGAATGTTATAACTTTAGATCTAGAGATTGTAGCAAAGCATGTCAGTTTTGTAGGATTTTTTGTCCAGAAAGAAAGACACCGGGGGGGGGGGGGGGGGGTGAATAGGATTGGATGCAGATTGGTATGCACTTGAGGATAACAGGTTAACAAAATTCCTAACACTGGACTAGACTGCATTTTATAGATTTTGGTTAAATAGAGAAAGATGAAGGGAACATATTTTTGGTGGGATAAAGGTTATGGTTTAGATTTTAGAGTCTAAGGAAGGCTAAGGAAGGGGGAAAGTACTAGGGATCTAAACTGATGTGAAAAGGATATCTAAAATTGTTGTGGCAGCAAGTGCACATAGGAGAAGGAGAAAAGAAGGTTGTTAAGGAAAGAGTGGCCTAGATGAAGTGCATCTGGAGTCTTGCTCCTTGTCTCTCTCGTCCCACTCTTTGCTTCGTTGCTTTATCTTTTTGACATGCTTGCATAGATGCATGTGCACACAACACCAGTGACACTTGGTTTTAAGTTACAATGATTTTCATCTAATGTTGAATGTTGGATGGATCTTTCTTTGAGAATTTAACCATTCATATTTATTTTGAAACTTTTGCAGGAAATTGCTGTCTGAGAATAAGCATGTGAAGTACCTGTATATTCCATACACCGACACTGTTGTGGTCGTGAGGTGCAATCCTCTTTCAAAGTGGAAAGGTCCCCCCAAGTTCAAACCCAAATACAGTAAGGAAGAAGCCATGCAGCATGTACGGGACCTCTATAGCGAGTCCCTCAAGAAATACAGGTACGATTTAGCAGCAATTTCCGTGTTGAAGTTAGGTACTGTGAAAGGAAACTATTGACACAAGTTCTGCTGTTTCACAAGTGCTAGCACAAACTGGAGACATTTTCATTTTTTTTCCATTCGATTTTGTTATTAATCATTTCCTTCTTATGGTTTCTGTAAAATATATATAGAGGAGGAAATAATAGTAGCTTGGATGTTGCCAAGACTACACCAAGACCTTATATTTACAATAAAACACTTACATAAGACTTGCTTATATAAACAATATAAGACTTAACACCCAACATAACTTAACACTAAACATACTACTCCCCTTAAGCTAGAGCATATATATGCTCAAGCTTGTACAAATACAATACAAGTATTAAAACTCTCAACCCTCTCACATATAGCAATCTAACAAAAAAGTATATTAAGCTTCACTCGACTCACTCTGTGCCTAAAAGAGAACGACACAAACATGTGCCTAAAAGAGAATGAAACAAACATGTGTTTTGTTGGTTCAAAACCAACATAAAATGCCACTTGTCAACAACTTCTACCGAAAACTTCTCTGGTCGGAAAACAATGACAAATCTAGAATTGGTGACAACAACAAATATGGAATATTGAAAACTCTTTAATCTTGAATGGGTGTTGTGTCAAAGGACAAAACAACAAACAAACATCAAGACGAATTTCTCACAATAGCAAAAACTTAAAAACTATTTGGGGCTACTGCCAAAAGAGAGAGGCAGCAAACCCAAGATTGAACGTGGGTTTGGATTAAGCCTGCTTTGTTACCATGTAGAATATATAGTAAGAAAGAAAGAATAGTAGCTTGGGTGATCCGAGACTACACTAAGACCTTATATTTATAATAAAGTACTTACATAAGACTTGCTTATCTAAACAATGTGAGACTTAACACCCAATATAACTTAACACTAAACATACTTTACCAGTTTCTTATTCATCTCATAATTTCATTTTTCTGACATTTTCACATAATCTTTAGGTTTGATTAAAAGGATAATGAGAGTGGGTTAGTAAAATACCAGAAGTTCTATAGTTTTATGTCTAGAAAAGAAAAGGAGTAAACAAATTCTTTTTAGGAATGCTTTTTCCTTTTCACCTGTACTTCCCTTGCTTCTAAGTGTTAGTGAGCCTTCATGAATCTTGGTTGAGGGGCAGGATTTCTGTATCATATTTGGGTTTGATCTGAAACTTCTTCCCCTTGAAGCTTTTGCCAAGTATTTGGATGAGCATATTATGCAAAATTAACCCATCTTAAATGAACCACTATTTATGTTTGAGATTGTCCAATTTTGACATGTACAAGAAGAAAATCATCTTTAATATCAACTCACATAATATACAGCAATCTATAAAATATATGGATTTGTTTTGGATTCAACCCATCTTAAATGAACCATTGTATATGTTTGAGAATATCTAATTTTGACATTACTAGAAGATAGTCATATGTAATATCGTTCTCATACTATACAGCAATCTATAAATTATATGGATTGGTTTTGGTGGTTTTGGTTTGCATGTTCAAGCATTTGGTTGCCATCTGACAGCTTCGAGCTGTAAAACTTCCACCTCAACTCAACTTAAATCTCAAACTAGTTGGATTCGGCTACATAAATTTTGTTCCGTCATTTTCATCGACCCAATGCATCGTTTTCAATAATACTTAGAGCAATTATTTCCTCCTCAATGACTGCCTCCCTTGTAATTTTTGTTCTCCCTCTACCTCATCTAGCACCTTCCACTTACACCAAGTCACCTATCCTAATTACAGCGTCCACTAGCCTATGTTGGATATGTCAAAACCATTGTAAGTGGTTCTCCCTTATTTTCTATTCAATGGATGCTAACCTTCCTATGTATTTCCTCATTTTGTATTCTATCATTTTTTTGTATATCCGGTCATCTATGTCGACATTCGCATTATCACCTATACCTCATATATTTCCTTTTGGTTGGTTGGGGTGGAGTTATTGACGGAAATGCTATTTTTTTTATTTTTTTTGGCTGTATGGATTAATTCTCATTTTATACCTTTTTTTTTAAGTTAGAAAACCTTTTCCGTTTTCAGTTTGATTTAGCCAAGGATTTTGTTATTTTCATTTAATGGATGCTGCATGGACTTGTTTGTCTTGCTATTGTGTTGATTCGTTTGTTTCAGTCAATTAGGCACTTTTTTTAATTGTGTGCAGGTCAGAAGAAATTACTGGTAAATTGCCAGACAACAATGAGCCAGATACAAATGAGCTTTCTTTTACAGAGTTAAGAGATAAACTACTTGCTCTTGATCCTCTCAATAAAGACCACGTCATAAAGGTCAATCAAGCTGAGGCTGAGTTCTGGAAGAAATCGGAGGGATATAGAGTGGGATGGAGTGATGAAATATTGGGCTTTGATTGTGGAGGCCAACAGTGGGTATCGGAGACTTGTTTCCCTACTGGAACACTGAATAAGCCAAGTATGAAAGATCTTGAATACATAGAAGAGCTGAAGCAGCTCATAGAAAAAGAAGAAATACCTGCACCTGCTCCAATAGAACAGCGCTGGACGACTAGCAGTAAGAGCCCCATGAGTCCTGCTTCCAGCTCATCTGCGGAAGATATATTCTCTTGGGTAAATTATTCATAGCTATAGCTTTCATATTCCTGACCTCACCTTTTCTCCTTTATAATTTGAAATCAGATTTATTATAAATAACTTTGGAGAGGTGGGGATGATAACATGGGAAATGTTTTTTCTTTTTCTTTTTTGTTTGGGGGGGGGGGATTGTGGAGGACCCATACTTTTAATGTACAAGGTTTTCCTTGTGGCTTGATATTAGAGTCAGGTGCTATTATAAATTAATGGCCTTCTCGTTGCATAATGACATTTGGGTTGAGTATATAACTACCTTTTTTTTTTTCTGTTTCTTGACAACAATGGCACACTTGAAGCATATACGAAATTTGGCAAACTTTCCCTGCAATTTTCCAAACTAAAAAAGTACATGGTTCCAATCATATTCAATTACTGATAGACTCATTATTTCTCATTACATGTGAATTTAGTAAAATATATCCTTGGTGCATTTTACTGGATTTCACTAGACCTAATGTTTAATGTACAAGCATTTTCTTGTGACCTGATATTAGACCCGGGTGCTATTCTAAGTTAAAAAACATTCTTGTTGCATTATGTTATTGGGTTGAATATATAATTACCTCTTGTTATTTCTTACTGCCTTTGAATTTTGACATCTTCATGGTCATGGACATCAATGGCACACTTGAAGCATTAGAAAATTTGACAATTTTTTCCTGCAATTTGCCTAAAAAGCGAAGTGCTCTAATCATTTTCAATTACTAATAGCCTCTTTGTTTCTCATTGCATAGGAATTTGGTAAATTATGCCCTTGGTGTGATTTACTGGATATTCAATAGTTAGTAAGCAGATTAATCGTTATTGTCTGCTGAATGGTTGTTCAATTTGCATTTATCCCATGCTTTACCTTGATTTAAGCATATGCAGTTAGTGTTTATAATGCTTTTGATTGTCTTTCAGGTTGGTATAATCATGTACCTTCCTACCATGGATGCCCGCCAGAGGAAAGAGATAACAGAAGAATTCTTCCACTACAGGCATCTGACACAGGCACGGTTGTGGGATCGGTACGCTGTATATGAACATTGGGCTAAGTTAGAGGTACAAATGAAGGTTCTAAATCTTTGAAAGTGATCCTTACATGGTATCTTAGACTGTATTTCCTAATTGTTATCCATTTTAAAAATCACTCTATTTGACTGGAGTTTAATTATGAAAGTTGAGAGGACCTGTAGAAGCACAGATAGTATGTCAACTAGCATGCACACAGATAAGCCTTTTTTGCTAGCGTACATAGCTGTGATCACACTTAAAATTTGGTCTTAAAAAACGTGAATCTGTTTTGGGTTTTGAATCTTGTTGTTAATATCTCACAAGCTGATTGATGACTGCAAAACAAATTTGCAGGACTGACTTTGTTAAATTATTTATTTCTATAAATTTATTCAATTTTTTGCAAAATTCAGGTTCCAAAGGACAAGGAAGAGCTTGGAGCTCTCCAAGTAAGGCTGAGGAAGCGTTTTCCAGTGGATGCATACAATGAAGCTCGAAGGGAATTGGACCCCAACAGGATCCTTCCAAATAACATGTTAGAAAAACTGTTTCCACAATCAGAGACCCTTTGAGGACATTCTTGGCTGGTTTGCTTTCCATTCATTCCTTTTGTTTCCTTATGCATAAATATGCAGAAATTAGTTTATCATTTTATTGCTTCTAAAATAGGATTAAATGGTGAAAGAGAGTCTGCTTTATGGATTCAAATTAATTTTACTTGATGAATCACGTTGCTGACCCAAAAATTTGGGATCAAGACAGCTGATTGTTGTTGTCCATTGCTTTGAACTCAAGAAGATCCAAATACCGACTGAGGTGTAATAAGAGTCAGTGTTAGAAATACCTAGTTTGATCTTAGAATTTACTTCTGGTTTACTTCATAACAATTGCTCATTTGTAATACGTAATAGAAGTTTTGGATGCTTAGATACTTTGTAAAAAAAATTGAGGGTATGTACATTCTATGCATGTATTATCTGACCATCATTGGGATCTGAGCATATACTTGATTGTTGAGCCCTGCTGTATGCTACAATTTGGAACAACATGCTTCCCAGAAGTGCTAAAAGAACAGATGGGAGAAAAAGTTGCTCTTATTCATTATCCTGGGTTATCAACATGAGTCCAATTAGGTCTATCTGGGAAGCTTATTGATGATCGAACAAAATTTCATAGATTTAACAGATATGGAGAATAGAGGAATTTGTGGTTACATTAAGGATACTAGTAATAAGAAGCAGAAAGAATAAGTATTGATATTACAATACTTAACTACAGAGCACTGCAGCGGTGGTATGATCACCACTCAGTGCTACAAACATAACTGCCCTAATACCCTTAAAAGCAAAGTTCATCAAACAAAACCAAACCTATAGAACAAAATTAGGATCAGTTATTGGCAAATATAGGGATCATGTTGCAATCCTTGTTCAGAAGCATGCTTCACAGAGCCAACAGCAGCACAGAGCAAAGAGGCTGCACCATTAATATTGCAACATAAAGAATGATTAGTGTTACTGCAAAGACAATAATTGGTGGTGGGATGGAGGATGCTGATCAAATTAAAGTATATCTTATGTGATTGTAATGTTAAATTGCTTGGAATTGCATGAGCACCTAATTGTCTATTCTTTTCTGCTTATTACTGGGAGAAATATTAAGGTACTTCTCCAGTGTTTTGTGATAGTTAGTTAAAGCGCTACCTGTTTACTTGGTTGCACCCTTTCCCACCCTTCCCTTCTTGCATTATAAGTATGCCATTTTTAGAAGAACTATATGCTTACCATCCCTCAAGGAAGCCCCTATCTCCTTTACTTTTCGTACCAGCGAACATCCTCTTCTTCGTAGGTTGGTTCTCGGTCGGGTATCCTGAAAATGATGAACAAGAAAGTGACTTCTTCGATAATTCCAGATGAAATAGAATCCATTTCTGTCAGTGTGTGCATGGGTGAGAGAGAGAGAGATGGTGTATATGGGGGAACCTGGTGGAGGTTGGTTTTCTGGGGCCTGAGAATTCTGCATGTTGAAATTAGACAGAGAGCCAGGAAGTGTAGTGCCTTTGAGTTGCTCTTGTATCCCAATGTTTGGTCCAGTAATATTGATCTTCTGTTTGTCCTTGTATATATACTCATCCTAAAAGTTCTATATTTGTAAATGAGCCAAGCAATTAAAGAGGATCCGCAGCTGTAACGCCTTACAGGTGGCTTCTTTTCTTCTTTTTTCTCTCCCAATGGATACAGAACACTTGCTTTGAAGTTGGCTCACTTAATCTATCACTATTAGTACTGTTTCTTTGGACAACAAGTTTGAGTTATAATCCCCATCTTGAAAACTTTTCTAAACCTTTAGTGTACATCTGTCTGGTTCAGAATTGGATTCCATTATATGAAAAAAGATAAGGCTTACCAGCAAAGATTTTCTACCTTGTAGATGACACTTATACTCACCTTTTTTATTTGGATCCTTTACTTGGTGAGGAGGAGAATCAAAAAGCAGTGGAAAAGAATAATTTAGCACATGAAAGCATGTGGAAGAACATTCAACTTTTGTGGAAGAATATTTATATTCTCCTTCTCATGATCTTTTATTAAAAGAAAAATTAATACCTTTTTATATTATGATTGAATTTTAGGAGGTTGGATTTAATTTATCGATTTTTTAAAAATGTCGGTTTTCAAGTCTTCTGGCTATTTGATTATGTGCTATTGAAACATTTTTAGTTAAATAATTTGAATCAATTTCTCATAATAATGAAATAATAGTACAAGTTTAATGCATGTGTGATCTTGTATTGTAATGCAAATTTCAAATACTCAGTAATTGGAGTTGTCAGCATGAGAAACCACAAGTGCTTCATATCTTATTGGTGACAATAATCTTTGGTATTGAAGGTTTCTGTTTTTAAGCTTCAATTAGATTCTCATTTTTTTCCTTCATCCATATTTTTTTTAAAAATCAGGTTTTTTCTAGTGTTTAAAAGGGAACAAACACTTCTTCTTTTTAGCATTCAGGAATGAACACTTTTAAATATAAAAATATTAGTAAAAGAAAAATAATGATATTTTGGGTGTAACCCTCTTAGCGACGCGCTGCATCGAATCCCGGGTGTAGTGAGAAATGAGCAAGGGTTGGGTTGTCACATCCTTAATGGCGCACCACATCGGCGTTGGGGTGTGGTGCAAAATGAACAAGGGTTCTTGCAACGAGAGTGGGTGCGAGTAAAGAAACTAGTTCAGGATAAGATTCGCATAGCTATTTGAAACATAGGGACTCTTACTGGTAAATTGAGAGAGCTTGTAGATATTATGAGTAGAAAGAGGATTAATATTGCTTATTTGCAAGAAACTAAGTGGGTAGGAGAAAAAGCTAGAGAGATAGAGAGAACATGATTCAAGATGTGGTATACAAGTAAAACTAAAAATAGGAATGGAGTAACGATTATTATAGATGAAAATTTAAAGGACGATGTTGAAATTAAGAGGAAAAGTGATAGAATAATTTTAGTGAAATTGATGATAGGTGAGGAGACCTTTAACATCTTTAGCGCCTATGCTCCACAAATAGGATTAAAAGAAACTATTAAGAAGGCTTTTTGGGATGATTTAGAGGAAATAGTTCAAGGAGTACCATTATGTGAGAAATTGTTTATTGGTCCTGATTTGAACGTTCATGTAGGAAGTACTAACAAGAGTTTTGAGCGCGTACATGGAGGATATGGTTATGGCATTAGGAATGAGAGTGGAGAGTCTATTTTAGATTTTGCAGTTGCGTATGACTTGATTTTAGCTAACACGTTTTTTAAGAAACGAGAGTCGCACTTAGTCACCTTTAGTAGCGGGCCTAATAAGAGCCAAATAGATTTTGTTCTGACTAGGAGGGTTGATAGAGCTGTTTGTAAGGATTGTAAAGTTATACCCAGCGAGTGTTTAGTGTCTTAACATAAACTTATGGTTGTGGATGTTGGCGTTAAGCGGCGGAAGCAAAAACATATAAGTAATAAGTGTATTAAGACTAGATAGTGGAATTTGAATGGAGGGAAGATGACTATTTTTAAAGATAAAATGTTCCAGGGTGATCCTTGGAGGGTGGATGGTGAGCCTATCATGATTTGGGATGAGATGGCGAGTCATATCAGGAATACTGCTAGAGAGGTGTTAGGAAAAAGTAGAGGACGTGGACCTCCGACTAAGGAGACATGGTGGTGGAATGAAGAAGTTCAACAAGCTATTAAAGTTAAAAAAGAGTGTTATAAAATATTACACAAGTGTAGAAATGAAGATAATTATATTTGTTTTAGACAAGCTAGAAAAGACGCTAAAAAAGCGGTTAGGGAAGCCAAAGGCAAGGCTTGCGAAGAACTTTACCAAAAGTTAGAGACAAAAGATGGATAAAAGGATATTTATAGGATTGCCAAGCAAAGGGAAAGACGAACTAAAGACCTAACTCATATTAAGTGTATTAAGGATAAGACTGATAGGGTTTTAGTTAAGGAAGACGAGATTAATGAGAGATGGCGAACTTATTTCAATACTTTACTTAATGGAGAGTCAAGGGGTGATTTTGGAGACCTTGATGACACCTTTGATGATACGAACTGCTGATTTGTTCGTGGAATTAGAGCACAGGAGGTTAAAGAAGCTATGTATAAGATGAAGAATGGTAAGGCATTGGGCCCATATGATATTCCAATAGAAGTTTGGAAATGTCTAGGAGATATTAGAGTAACTTGGCTTACAAATCTTTTTAACAAGATTTTAGTAACCAAGAAAATGCCAGATGAGTGGAGAAAGAGTACGTTGATCCCTATATATAAGTATAAAGGAGATATTCAAAGTTTTTCGAATTATAGAGGAATAAAACTTATTAGCCATACAATGAAACTGTGGGAGAGAGTGATCAAGCGTAGGCTTAGGAATGAGACTTTAGTTTCTGAGAATAATTTGGCTTTATGCTAGGAAGATCTACATTGGAGGCTATTTTTTTACTTAGGAGATTAATGGAGAAATATAGAGAAAAGAAAAAGGATCTTCACATGGTCTTTATTAATTTAGAAAAAGCATATGATAAAGTGCCAAGACAAATCTTGTGGTGGGTACTCGAGAAAAAAAAGGTCCAAACTAAATATGTAGAAATCATTAAAGATATGTATGAGGGAGTAATGACAAGAATGCGGACCGTAGATAGTATGACTGGAGAGTTCCCGATCACGATAGGTGTTCATCAAGGTTCATCCTTAAGTCCTTACATATTTGCTTTAGTCATTGATGAACTTACCTATAATATTCAAGATAGGGCTCCATGGTGCATGCTGTTTGCCGATGATATTGTGTTGGTAGACGAAACTAGGGAAGATTTAAATTCTAAACTAGAAATGTAGAGGAACGCGTTAGAATCTAAAGGCTTTAGATTGAGTAGGAAAAAAACTGAATATATGGAGTGCAATTTCAGTGAAACTAGAGGAGGCCCGAATGATATAATTTTAGACGGTAAGACAATCCTTACAAAGGATGTTTTTAAGTATCTAGGGTCATTTATACAAAAAGATGGTGCAATTGAGCATGATGTAAACCATAGTATCAAGGCAGGCTGGGTGAAGTGGTGGAGTGCTTCATGAGTTTTATGTGATCCTAAAATCTCGAATAGATTGAAAGGTAAATTTTATAAGTCGGCAGTGAAACCAGCTATGCTGTATGGTACCGAATGTTGGGTAGTTTAGAAGCAACATTCTCATAAGATGGGAGTAGCCGAAATGAGAATGTTGAGATGGATGACATCACATACAAGAAAGGATGAGGAGATTCGTAAAAAGGTGGAAGTAGCACCCATTAAGGAGAAAATGAGGGAGAATCGTCTATGTTGGTTTGAGCTCATCCAACGTCGACCAATGGACACAGTAGTTAAGCAAGGTGACTTGGTCCAGGTGCCAGGTGTTAGGCGGGGAAAGGGGAGACCGAAACTTACATGAAGGGCAGTCATAGAGAAAGACATGGCTGTGCTAGGAATTAATGAAAATGCTGTCTTGGATCGATGCGAATGGAGGAAAATGATTCATATAGCCGACCCCAACTAGTTTGAGATTTTAAGACTTAATTGAATTGAGTTGAGTGGAGTTGGTCTATATAAACAAGATTTTTTTTTTATATTCAATAAGTCATGCAATATAATTACTATTCCTTTCTAGTTTAAGTTGATATAAGCCTATAACATATATATTCTAGAATGATTCAAAATGTTCTACTTGTTTTAATCAATATTTTACTCGTTTGATCAATAGGTCATTGGCACAAGAGGCTTTGAATCTCTAAACATAGGATGGCAAGAAAAGTCATAAGAAATTAAGAAGGTAGTAGTTAGGTTTATTTATTGTTTTGTTTCTTGAAATTTATAATATTTTTTATATTGGTTCTTGATAAATTGTTTTTTCTATCTTGGTTATTCAAGATTTATTTATTTTATTTTTTAAAAAAGAATATTAGATTTTTAATTAACCCACAACTATTAAATTTAGATGGAATATAACATAATTAGTTGATATAATTAAGAATACCTTAAATGAATTTTATGTACTATGAAAAAATTTTGTTTTAAATTTTTGATGTAACATTTAAAATTGAGTAAACAATTTTTTTTAATGATTGAGTCAATATTCATGTAATTTTCCTTTCATGCATTAATATTTATTTTTTTCATTGTCTCCTAAACAACATGTAGCTAATTTCTTTAGATTTCATCTCCATTTAATAATTTTAAATTTATTTAAAACCTGTTTAAAATAAATAAATTTAAAGCACGGAGTATCCAAAATAGAAAAAAATTAAATCTTGAAGGACTTGATTAAAAAAATAAATCCTCAAAAAATAAAATAGAAAACCTTATATTTCTCAGGGACCAAAACAATAACTAACCATAGTAGTTATGATTGTTCTATATATCACAAATGATTAATAAGTTTTATACACTACTAGAAAATTTCAGTTTTATGACAGACCAAACTTATTGCTAAACTTAATAGTGATGGATTTCGTCCATTACAAATTCTTCGTCACTATTTTCAAAAATTATATGTCGTAAAAATCATGTCCCTACTATTCGTTACATTATGATGTCTAATTCTATCGTCAAAATTTTATCTCAAATTTGTTGATTTATTTTTTATTTTTTTGATTTCACACAAGTGCCTAACTTGTTTAACATTCGTGACTGCCTCTCCCCACATTTGCTAATCTATTACTCATATGGAGTTTTCAATTTGTATTTTTCGCCAATCCATTGTTAAAGTGGATTATTTTGAAAATCTGTCATAAAACCATCGTTAAATACACCAGTTTTCGACATATTTGCTTCCTTTTGTTTTCCCCTTCTCATGTACAAACATATTTTTCATAGACAACATGTTAGCAACATTTAACCTACACCAAGCATTTAAGAAACTCAAATATAATTAGCAATATCATCTATTTACACAACAATACACGTTATATCAACAAAGGCACTTGTTTATCATACTCAATTTCAAAGAAAATCAAGTAATTATCATAATTCAAAATACCAAAAACATGTTTTAAGATTAACTAAAAAACTACATCCTAATTGTTGCCAAGATCCTTGCCCTCATTATCTTCCTCCTCAATATCTTCAACTTATTAATAAATAAAGAAAAATAAGTTTATATAAGTACTTATATACATAATTTAATTAGTGTTATTATTGTATATAATTAAAATAATACTTACAGGCCTTAATCGATGATTCTCATGCTCACGTGTACGAGTTGGCTAAGAGGAAGAAGTTTTCAACCTCCTAATCACTTCAACAACTCCTGCTAACGCATATCACACCTCTTGTTGGTCAAGTTGATTACGCTTGAGACTCATTAAATTATCTTCGAACACTTGTCCACTAGAGGTACAAGGATTTTGGTTGTGAGCTAACATTGTCCAAAGACGATGACTGGGAGCAAAGGTCAAGAGTATGACAAAGCCATAAACTCTGCTCTTTTTGGGCTGACTGGTAACATTCAACCACGCCTCAGTGTCAATAGGTGGTTCAGAGGAAAGAGGTGCTTCCTTCTCAGTATTTACTGGTAGCTCCGGAGAACATAGAAAAATGAAATTCAAATTCAAACCATAAGAAATGCCAAATTAGGCTATTATTGTAGTGAATTATATGCATAACTTTCCTACATTTTGGATAATTCAAAAATTGTTAATTAATAATAATTCAATGTTGTCAAACTTACTAAGAAATAATAACATATTTGAATTGATTTAAGTTTTAAGTGCATGTATAACTTTAATATAAACTAAATTACTAATTTTTCTCACCAAATAGTTTAATAATAAATTAACAAATTCTTCTAAAAGTTCAATAATCTAACAACAATCAATTAATTATAACATAAACATTAATCAATATAATAATCTAACAAATATGCTCAAACTACCATATTTTCATGTTATAACTATAATCATAATTACAATAAAAACTTAAAATAGAAATTAAAACATTTATTTAAGATTTTTTTTTTCAAAAAAAAAATTAAAAAAATCATACATATACACAATTCAATTCAACCAAAAATGATTACAAGTAATTAATTATCAATCCTTAATTATTCCATATAGTTCAGTACAACCAAGCATAATCGGTTCCAAAAAGAATTCCTCAAATCCAACTCTTTCAAAATTCAAATATCAATACTAATCATCAATAAATAACCAAACAAGAAATCAACATCTATGCACAAACCCATACATGAATCATGAATGTTAAATTTAGTTTTACACCCAAAAGTTTCAATTTTTACTCACAAACACCAAAACTCAATTTTTTCTATCAAAATCCTGAAGTAATTGAACAATTATACCTACAATCAACCTAAAACACAATATAAACTAATATAATCATCAACATTTTGTATCAATTTTAATGAATTATCAAACACTAACCTTAAAAATTTTAAACAAACTAATAACTAAATTGTTCATCACAAAATAACTAATTTATCAATAATAAACTAAAAAACTAACATATTCAACATTAAATTGTAAATTTTCTTTTAAAAATTCCTAAATCCAAAACATTATCGAATTCTTCAAATTTGAAAAACTAAATGGTAAAAGAGTAAGTTGATGGTGTATATAAGAGACCTTGGAAGGACAGAAAATGGAGCTCCAGGTGTCGAAAACCTAGATCAAGTCGGAGGGGTGATGGGTGGTGTGGGTAGAAGAGAGAAGAGAGAAAGGAGGGCAAATGGGAGCAGGGTCAGGGGGAGGGGGAGGGGACGTGAATATGCTTGTCTATAGCCAAGTCCGTCGTTATTTAAATTTAATTTTTTCTTTTTATAGCAACAAATTGTGGCTAAATTCTTCGTTAATTTTAATGACGGATATTCTATCACTAGTCTGTCGCTATAATAAGTAGCAATGAATTTTTCGTCACCAATCTTTTGCACAATCAATTTTTGTGATAAAAATAATTTTGGTGTCATATTATAGTCACGGAATGACTTCTCCTAACTAAATTGCTTTTTTCTAGTAGTGATATATATTGTACCAAAGGGGAAAAAAATTATTATCATTAACATATTAATTTTATCTTAAAAGTGTTTTTGTCATCTATTTTATTCATTATCTTTGAAAGTGTTTGTAATATTTACTTTTCATTGTAACATAGCCAACAATTTGTACAAAATATAATACTTTTTATTAAAAATTATGTTTAGAGTTGGCAAATTAAAAAAATTATTTTCTCATCATGTCTTTCTGAAAATCATGAAACTAAAATTTAGTGACTTAAAATAGACGATGAGTTACAAAGAGGAATGACAGAGAAAAAACAGAGAGCGGGACTGCAAAAATATTTGTAAAATCAAATTAAAAAAAAAAAACCTCTTAATTTTCTACTCCTAATCTGAAAAAATAAAATTGTGTGATATCCTCGAATCAAAAATTTCACTCACGTGAGTTATTAGAACTTTATTTTTATTAATAATTCTTTAATTATTTAATTAAAATCAAGACATATATAAAATAATTATATTAATTTTATACTATTATTTTAGCATTCTCCTTTTTATATTGTATAGCCTTGTCAGTATTTAAATTTTATATAACAGTCAACTGAATAATCTAAAGCTATCGTATTATTCTTTAAGAATTTTATGAGTTACGAAAAAATTTAGAGCATATCCACCTGATGGGGGAAAGTTTTTATAATTCTATTTTCCCTTTTCAAAACAGAAGTTTTAACGTTGAATTTTTGTCTCATTTAACAACCTTGACTTGATTAATAAATTTTTTTGAAACTATTTTATGAGTATAACCATTAACAGTGAATCAAATATTAATTTTATATTTTATTATTTTCTTATGGAATTCTTTCTTTGTAATTTATTATTTTCTGATTAAAATCGATGAGCTTGGAGAGAGTAGTCATTTTGGAATTCTGTTTGTGTTGACGACAAAATTGAACAAATCAATTGAATTATAATCAATGAAAATAATAAAATTTTAATTTTAATTTTTTGGGTAACAAATTAATTTCATATTTTGATATACGCACTTACCAAGAGTGGAACATAAAAAATAATCACAGAACATGTAGTACTAATGCAAACTTAATTTTTTGAACAAGCTAGTTTGTGTAGAATACTTGTGTCAATAACTCTGGTTATTCCTTTACAAGTTTCAAGGAAGAGGAAGAGGAGGTTCTTGGGATGCATTAATTAAACACTAGACAACATTAAATATATCTTTTCAGTCATTGATGATCATTAAAAGTTTATAATAATCAATGAAGATTTCAGATGGTTTCTAATGTGTTTTTGTTCAAAATAAATTAATAGATGCAACTTAATTTTATGAAAGAAAAAAAAATATATATATATATATAAAAGAAATTATATATGGTCTTAATTGGAAGACATGGAAGCTAGGGAGACAAAAGAAAAAGAGGCGAGATTACATGGAAGAGACATGGTGCTAATATATTAAGCTTTCTGAGTGTCGTGTGTGGTCACAGTCAGTGTTGCTTTCATGCAAGACAACCAATCAATTTGTCCACAACCACATGATTTTCAATAGAAAATTATATTGCATAATTTCAATCACCCCCAATACAAACACCGCACTCACTCTTTTTCATAATCCAAAAACTAGACCTGCCAATATTTAAGTTGAATAGAAGAGACAGCTCATTTTCTTCATTAATATATATATATATATATATATATATATATATATATATATGGGGTAGTAACCATATCCAAACAAGCCCTTTCAAGTATAAACCAATAATAAATAAGAAAATTCAAACAAAACATGCAATAGCCCCAGCAGTGAAACCAAACAAATCTTATATATAATCAAAATTTTGTAGTTGAAATTGAGGAAACTTACCATTAAACCAGTCTCTTTGGCAAATAGTACAGTTACTGTACTTGATAATATGGTGGGGTTTATGAAAAGGTGGGTGAGGGGAGGGGACAAAAACAAAAGGATGACAGTAAAGGGCATTGTATTAGCCAAGAAGCAATAAGTTACGGAAGTTAAAAGACACGAGTGGGGTTTTGAAAAAGATTGACCTGTGTCTCCTCCTTCACCTTCTCTGGTCCATAATGATCATATATATATGATAGATAAATGAAGGCACCCTTTGGCACTTCCTTCGCTTCACATGCACCAATTCACTGCAAAAAAGAAAGAACACTCAGATTCTCCTTTTTGTCTCATTCACCCCCATCTGATCTCCCATGAAACTGATGATCACTGATGACCCTTGAAATCAAAACTCCCATCCTACCTATCTTACAAAAACCAAAACAAACACCTACAGAGAACAAAAGACAAAACACATAGAACACATGATAATATATTTATAATAAAAGAAACCCAATATTCAAAAAGCTTTGAAAACAATAAGGAATTTCCACTTCCATTTCCATTTCCATTTCCATATGATCATATTCATTGATATTGCAATAACCAATCTCCATGATCAGATTCAAAGCTTTTTCATGAACTCCATCTCCTAGCTAGCAAAATAATATCTCTTTCCTCTTATAAAATTTATAATAAGAACAGAATTGATTGAAGCTTAACTAGTAGTTATTATGAGAATGGTGATACATTGTTGAATGATCCCTCTGGGAATTATGGCTGCTAGTATCATCATCTCCATCCAATCTACTAGAACCCATTTGGGTAGCACCCAAATTCAGATAAACCAACCTCGAATCTATGTTTATATTACTGTTTGTAGAATTGCTGCTCTGGTGTGCATTCATTGGAGGATAAATAGTTGTTGAACAAGGTGGATTCGCATTTCCTTCTTCCCTTGAAAGCACAAGAGCAGCTGATTGAACCAACTCCAAACACAATCTAAGCTTATTGGGTTCGATATGTGCGAGTCCAGGGACAGCCCCTTTGAAGAGAAAATCAGAGGTTAGGGTTCGAAGTATATCAAGAGGTGTGACTCCATCAACCGTACGGACATTCGGGTCAGCATGGTGGTCGAGTAGGACAGCAACCATGTCCGGCGATACCATTTCGGCAGCAATGTGAAGCGGAGATTTTCCAGCGGGACCGGCACGGTAGTTAACATCAGCTGCACCGAGTTCAAGTAAGGCTTTCACAACTTCTCGGCTACAATTCTCTACTGAGTAATGTAAAGCTAATGCCTCGTCAAGATTCAGGCCTTCTCCCATCACCATTAACTTAACAAGTTCCACGTCGGATGAGTCGAGTGCTCGTCTCATTCGACGGATTTTTTGGTCCTCGAGATCGGCAGCCACGCCAAGATCATAATGGTGATGATGATAATGATGGTTATGATGGTGGTGGTGGGGCGACATTAGAGAACGACGGGCAATGGAGGATTTTAGACGAAGCTCTTCAATCTTGGCAACCAAGTCGATAGGAAGGTGTTTAGCAAGAACTTCAGGTTGGAGTCCAGATTTTGCAACAAGATGAGAACAAGTGGTCCACAGTTGGTGCATGTCTTGCTTTCTTGAAGCTATTAGTACTTTCATTACATCTTCAATTGAGGCCTTCTCTACCATGCTAGCCAATTGTTTCTGTCACAATAAACACAAAACAAAACAAAAATCATATCATAAAAGTAAGAATATTGATGGGATGTTTTTGTGCAAGAATTGCAGTATAGTTCCTAGCTCTTTGTTTATTGTGGTTTTCAGTCCAAAATTACCCAAATTAGAAAAGTGAATCATGTTTGGGTAAGATTTGGTCTAAGCCTTCCTAATTGGAGAAGACAAGACTTTGGATATCATGATCTAAATTTGGAAATTGTATAACTCTTCGGGTATTGCATCATAAAGATTGCAGAACACCAATTGGGGAAATAAGAAACTCTTGATTTCAATTCAATTAAATGATATCATCAAACACAAACTGGAACTACCCAATACCCAAAAAAATATATTAAAAAATATAAAAAAGAATCCCTTCCCAGTTCCCAAAGACCAGACCCAGCAATTGTCCAAATTCCCAGAATCCACACACGAAATTAAAACAAACATATGAACTGCTCACACTGATCTAAGAGAGAGAGAGAGGACTTAGGAGTATAATGATAAGAACCTGAGTTAACAATGCGAGCTGTTCAACCCCAAAAGATCTAGCGGCAGCAAGAGTATCAAGAGCAAGATCAACGGCTGAAGTGCAATGCGTATGCCAACAGGCTCTTTCACCACAATTAGACCTGGGTTCATGCTTCTGAGGAACAATAGAGACTTGCCCACTGTACAAAAACTGAAGAAGCAACAAGAAAACCTCATAACCCACCGAGTTGACAGGTATGACCCCAGCTGACCGAACAGACACAGGCGAAGTAGGCGAGTTGACCCGTGACCCACCACCAGATGGGTCGAGTCCGGCGGCTGGTGGGTCAGGTCCGAAAAAGAATTTCCTGAAGAAAAGACTGCGAGCAGCGAGAATACAGCGGTGGCCGTGGACTAAACGACCTTCAACGCTGAAGGTGACATCGCTGAAGGCTTGACCATTGATGAGGAGATTCAGGTAGTCAAGGGATAGAGATCTTAGAGAGTCTTCAAGGGACATGGTGACCGATTGGTGGATCGATCGATGAAGATTAATTAATAATATAAGTAATTTGCTCGATCAGCTAGGGTTGCTCAGCTGCTAGCTTATAGAGCTAGCAGAGAGAGGGAGAGAGGGAGAGAGAGAGGGATTGAGTTCATTATGATTCTTGTTGAAGATGATGATGGAGATGGTACTGTAATTGTTTTTGTGGGATTCTTTTGTATGAATGAATGGAGTGGTGTACTGGTGTGGTGTTTGTGTAATTGTGTGTGTTGATAGATATTTTTAGAGAGAGAAAGAGCAATTTGGGTGGCTATTCTGGGCGGCTGAGGGGTTTTAAAAAAAAAATTAAAAAAAATCCAAATTAGAAAAAGAAATGATTAATTATATAAATTTAAATAATAAGTATTTCAATAAATAGTTATATATAGAAGAGGAATTGAAAAATGATGGGTTATGGAGATGCTTATTAGAAAAATGAAAATTTAATTTTGATTAGCAAGTATAATGAAAAGTATTGTATTTGATGAGCGCGGTCAGTGTATTTAATTTATATATTTTCAATAAGAATTAATATTTTATTTTAGATGGAGGAGGAGGTTTAAAATATATATATTTTTTTTTTTCAAAAAAGAGAAATTTTAATTATAAGAAAAGATTAAATATATAAGGAATATGATATGTATTTTTAATAAAAATAATCGTGATAAGTGTAAAAAGTTTAATTATTATTAAAGTGTGCCGTGTATGTCATATCAACTAACATTTTTGATTTTTAATAATCACTATTAATTTTTTTTAAATAAGATGATTGATGTGATTCTATTCACTGATAGTGTAAATTATTTTACATTGATAACAGATAGAATATTAATTCTTATTGAGAGAGGAGAATTATGGAGGATGAGAGGGTTTAAAAATGATGGATTATGAAGAGAATTATGAGAAAAATGAATTTTTTTTAAGGAGATTTTGATTAGCAAGTAAAAAGAAAATGAAAAATTTATGTCCTAATAAATAAACACAAGTACAATCTATGTTTAATTTGTTGTGTTATTTTTGGAAGCTTCATTCGTCTCATTGTTTTATGCTATCTCAAACTTTCTTACATCAAAGTTCATAATGCAGGTCTTGATCAAAAAAAAATAAAAAGTTCATAATGCAGGACAAAGTGTTAGAGAAAAATATTGTTAACGGTGAAAGTACCCTTGGACATCCTTACATCTGGGGTCTATTGGGTACTTTGAGGGGGTAATGAGACGAGAGTGGACGGGAAGAAAAATGATATTTATTATATTTTTCTGATTAAAAAGAAAAAAAAAAAAGGAGATGAGAGGAGTGGAGTGGATAGAATCATAGGACATACATATTTTTTCGATTTTGTCTTTTAAAATATTTTAGCTGAGTATTAATAGATATTTAATAAAAAATTAAAAATTTGGCATTTAAAAAGATTTAGAGGAAACATGTATGAATGTATCCCTCTACTTTTCTCTGTTGATTTAAAAAAAATAAAATTATAAACTAGGAAAAATGTACATTGATTCTCGTGCATCAGGCTTATTGATTATTCAAGGTTCCTTTTGTACAGTGCATATAATTCCTTTAAATAAATTACATTGGACTTGTCCAACAAGAAATATTCAAATTTTTTTTAACCTAATAGATAATTAACTAAAATTATAATTCTTCACAAATCTCTTGAATCTTCTAACACAAAATTTATCAAAATTATAACAAACTATATTCCAATTACAATACTCGCAAGAAAAGAGCCTTAATAAATAAAAAGGAGAGTCATCTTTCACCCAATAACAAAGTATTTGAACCAAGATTTCTAGGTAAATAATAGAGTAAGATATTAATATAATTACTACAATTAAATCATATTTATTATCATATATCAGCTAGTTATATTTTTAAAATTGAGAATGCTAACCCTGATAAGAACCACAATAATTTTTATTTTTGGAAAAGGATCATCAATGGTTAAGTTGTGTGGTTGAAGGATGTTCAACTTTCTTTATTGGGTTTTTTTAACCCAAATTTATGTTTATTTATTAATAAATTTTCTGTAAGAATCAATGTAAAAAACATAATTTGTGTTCTTCCCACAAAAATAGACGAATAATTTGTACTGACTTCTAAATTAATTCCTGGGCTATGCAAATTCGAAAATCTAGTCATATGAATTTCTTAGTTAAAAAAATAAAAAATAAAAAAACAATCATATGGATTTTTAAAACCCAAGTTATATGAATGTAAACTTCGAAGAAAAGAAAAGAAAAGATATTTGTAAACAATTCTGTTTAGGAATGATGGACGGGAGTAAAAAGAATAGTACTGCACGTGCAGTTAAATCTATCCATGTAGGCACTGTTTAACTGCCTGCTGCCACTCTGAGACCTTTTTATTATTTTTATTATTTACAAATTAATTTCAGCATCGTGATTGGTATAGCAGAAAAAGCAACAAATTATATATAAAATTATAAGGGAAAAATTCTTACATTAATTATCTCCATATACAACAAGTCTTATACTATTCAAGGTCAAGTATTTCTATTTTTTTAATTAAGCACGCTCTTCTATTTCATAATTTAAACCTCAAATTGTCTTATAAATTTTTTCAGCCTGAATAACTTATTTTTAACCGAGTTACAAGGTGATTAGTCGAGATTCGTGTAAGCTAGTCTAGACATACCTGGCTGCACTAATTTTTTATTTATTTATATTTTTTATATATATAAAAAAATAATACTACAAGAAATGACAATTTAACTAAGAAAACCTTCTCTAACGAGGGCTTAGTTAGGAAAGACCTCTGTGACTAAACTCTGTCACTAACTAGTAGATAAGACAATAAGTGATTTTTCGGTATTTTTTCACTAAGGGTTCATTTGGTATACAGATTACAAAAATCAAATAGTAAAAGTCAGATTGATCATAAGCTAAATATGCGTTTAGTTTGCATATTGCAAATAAGTTAAATATGTGTTTGTTATATAAATTGCAAAAATCAGTTTAGATATTGTAATAGTTTTAATATTATATAGTCATTAATAAAATATTTTTTTGCATGTTACATTATTAAGTAATCCATTACAATAATAACTATATGAATTTTATATTTCATAAAAGTAATACATAATATAATTGAATAAAATAATTCAATTTTTTTAACCAAAAAAATTGAGAGATAATTGATTAGAGATGATTATTAATATAGAAAAAGATAAATAGTAAATTGAACAATTTTAGTGTTATATGTAATCTAAAAAGTCAAAATCTCATCTATAACTACTTCTGTCAATTAATTTTTTTTTTCATTTTGTACCGATTACAATTGAGTCAATTAGAAAATCAGACATTCCCAATCTACAGATTAGACTCTTTAATTGACAATTAGCCTTTATACGCGCTAAATATTAACGAGGCCATTATATCCCTCACCACTTCTTTCACTAATTGAATAAAAATCTCTTATACATTACATTGAATTATCCTTTTTAAAGATTGTTAAGAAAATACGACATAAATGATTACTTGGTCAGATTAAACTTTGGAACTACATATAGATACTTACATCTCCGTCAAATACAAATAATCGCATTTAAAGTCAAAACATATATATATATATATATATATATATGAGTTTGAATAGTAGGATGAAGATATTTTTATCAACTAAAAGTTAGTTGCATCTACTTAATTAAAATCCGTTTCAAATTCAACCAATTACCGATCAAACCCCCCATTTAAATTAGGTCAAATAAATTGCTTTTCTAGATCTCAGATGATTTCTAAAGATTTTTTTTTCTTTTGAAATTGTTAATAATTTATATCTCTTAAGCTTAAATTTCCAACACATAAAAAGAGTTGAAAAGAAAGAAATCATAATCTTTTTAAAGGATTTATCTATTATGTGCAAACACATGTTAGTATGTTTACAATGAGTTTGGTTTATTTTCTTGAAATGAATAGTACATAGGCCCCTGTATTTTTGTAAATATACTATCTTATGTTTAAGAGACAAAATAGATACATTATTTCTTTTAATAAGTATTACGACAAATAAATAGATATAAAACTTGAAAGAAAAAGTAATTAAATATGCATGAAATTAGGGAGTTGATGTACGATAGAAATTGATATGCAATTAAGGAGGGGAGGGAGAGTGGGTCAAGCATTGGGACAGCGTGTCGGCCGGGTATAAATGGCTCAACATGTTGGGACTACTGCCAAATGCTAATTAAATTAGAGTTTTTGTAACTGGCTGTGCTCTAAGTATAATTGTTAAATTATAATAATTATAATTTATAAAATTAATTTATTTTTAAAAATAATAATTTATATATTAAATATTACTGTTATTATGATTAATTATCGTAATAAATTTTATAAATTTTTTATATATATAAAATCTTAACAAGTGTTCATAGGACATCCCTAAAAAAACTATTAAATTACACCTTAAATGCCTAATGCTAGTTTAAACTTCTTCTTTTTTGTCTTAGTTTAACTATTAATTACTACTAATTCGGGCACACCTTATGGGCTCATTTTTTTTTTTTTTTATTTATAGTTAGATATATCTAGATCTATTTACGTACACTTAATTACATATATTTGACCATGGGTTGATATGTGAACACTTTTTATGTGAATGGGTGCGTTTTGGATTATTTTAAGCAAACTTAGAATTATTGCTTGTAAAACGTTTTGTAAATACTTGCGTAATTTACTTTGGAACTTCTCTAGTTTTTCTCTGTTACCTATTAGATTTTTATTCTTGAAAGTGGTTATCGATCAGTGTCTTAGCTCCTGGCTCATATCATATATATCGCTTTTAAAATTAGTTGATTTTTTTTTTTTTTTTTTACAAAATAAAAGTGTTCGTTTTCATTAATTTTTTCTTTTTATAGAAAATAAATGGAATGCAATTAGTAAATAGTAAAGACTATAATGTTTGCAATAAAAGAAGAGAGGAAGTTGTTGTTTACTTGTGTTGCCTGCTCCCCAATACTCTTCTCCCTTATTATTAGAAATAAATAATGAATAATAAATCACTTCTTTCAATTAATTTAATTTTTTAATTAGATCAAAAACACAATTGGGTCTTTTATTATTTATCAGAAAATGGAATGAAATGGAAAAGAAAGAGAAAATCACATCGATTGACAGCACAACTCATGGACTGTCTTATGATTTCGAAAGACACCTGATTTGACGTTTGACTTGTCTTTTCATAACTATTCTCTCTGTCTAGTCTCTTCCTCTGTCTCTCTCTGCATTCATGGTTACGTACATTTCAATCTTTGCAGCTTTAGTTTTATATAATGTACCATGTAATTAATCTAACACACACATACCCTAATTATAATTACAATAAACTTGGAGCCAAAAAATATTAGTTAGGATATCATATCATCATCATTTTAACAATCTTAGCAAAAAAAATTAAGAGTATTTTAGTTTTTACATAAATTACAATTAACAAGTATAGCGTTGAAATGAATAGAGTAGTTCAAAATTCAACACAAATATTTTTTTTAATTATTTGATTTGAAGTAAAACAAGTCGAGCTCGAGTTTATAATACTCAGCTCATTTATTATTTTGAGTCAAATACCAAAATACAAATACTCGATCGAAAGGTCAACGAGTAACTCGTTAATTTTGAAGAGTGTATATATGTATATATATATATTAATTATAAAAATAAAATTATTGAATTTAGACTATTTTTTTTAGGAGTTTGAATGATAGGGTTAAGATATTTTTATGTGTGTTTTGGATTTGAATTTGGTATATCTGATTTGTTGTGAATTCAAATTTTGGGGGCAAGAATTTGTGATTCAATATATACATATTTTTTGGTATTATACTTATAGGTTTGTTGCATAATTTCTTACAGAGTACTCGGGTCTTGAGCTAGAGCCAAGTTCAAAACAAGACTTGTTTTTTAGCTTGAACTCAAGTTTTCTAATTTGAGCCAAGCTCGAGTATCCCAATCCCCTACTCAACACGTCTTATTTCTAGCCCTAATTACAAACTTCAAATAATTTCATGTTAACAATTGTTTAATAAAATTAACTTATAAGTCACTTTCAAAGTAGGTATTCATATTTTGCTTTTCTCACATTGAAGATACTCTACCAAAAAATTGATGATTATATTCATAAAAAAAAATGAGACACCCGATAATTTTTATTTCTTATGAAAAGGATAATTTAGTATTTATATCTTCTCAATAAGAAAAAAAAAAAAAAAAAAAAAAAACCTATTTTTTAATTCAAATTTTGAAAGGTTATACATTTATTTCAACAAACAACTTAAACTATTAGGCATAAATCTTCTTAGAAAAAAAAATAAAAAATATATATATATATATATATATACATAGTTAGAAGGTATAAGATATTAGGATCGGTTAATCTCGAAATACATCTTCAAAACTATTAATATATGTGAATAGGATAATATTCTATTCATATGCATTGAAAAATTCGTCACGAATAAAAAGAGATGAATTTATTAGAATCTTCTCACATAGGTTATACAGGCAGCAAAATGTTGTATAATTAACCATAAGCAAAATCTTCACCCTCGTCTAAATTTGTAAAACATATTTAATTCTAAATAATTTAAGGTCACAAACTTAGATTTTTTTAGTACATTTTTTTCTCACAGTAACCATGAGCTAGGGAGAGAGAGAGAGAGAGTTTCAGATTAATAGGTAGGTTATTGTCGGACTTAGAACTAATGGGCATTGGTTGGTTTGTAATGACAGAATCTGCTTGACTTTTGACTATGATTCTTCGCTATATGATTTCCATTTACAAGGATTGGTCTTTGTACCCATCTGTCTCTGCCAGAAAAATTTTGACGTTTGGTTACTCAGAAAGTAAAATTTTGTGGTCAGATTATGTATGGTGTATGAGGGTATCATTATATCTTGTTAATGGGAAACAATGGAAATACCATTTATAGGAAGTGGGTTGATGGCATTAGAATTGTTGTGGAAGGTTGTAAAAGTCAATATTGCAACAATTAAATTTTGCTATATGTAGTGGTGGAATATTATTGGAGTCAGCTCAAAGCCTTTCCATCCATTTGAGGGATATCATCTTTCTCATATAATTGCACATTCCACCAGTATTCATCTCCTGAACAATTCAATATCTCTATCGCTATCGTTGATAACGTAATGTCTTGTAGTGACCCTATTCTTAAAATTCAAAATATATTTCATTTTTTCCAAGAAATGGTTTGGCCAGTTTTGACTCGAAAGTACTCACTAGAATTTGACAATATGTGATTTCTCACATGGATTATAGGCAAGAATATTTATATATTGTCTTGACAGATATTATTAGGATTTGAAAATTAGGAATATTCCCCAAAATAAGTCATGCATATAAATATTTTTGTTCCTAGCTATCATGTTGAAAATTAGGAATACCCAAATAATTAGTCATGCATATATATATTCTCAAGTGGCAAAAGATACCCATATGCTCCTATTTAATAAGAAGTGACTAAAAGCTAAATCCTGAACCAATTAGGGAATAATTGATGTGTATAATTACTTTGGGAGTCCTTAATTCTAAAAAATAAATCTATTTTTCATTTTTATGTCTATATTTTAGTAGAAAAACATATATTTCTTCATCAAATCCATAACAAATGTTCATAAAGTTTTTTTATTTTCCTTTTCCCAACAAAAATTATTTTTCTTTTTAAAATAATTTAGTACTTAATTGTTGATTACCATATAGGTTAACTGTATATATTATGAAATAAAATGAGGAAAAAGAGGACAAATTAATTAAGTTTGTCTTCACTTGGTAACATGGATCCTGGGGAGGTTGGAAGGGTCAAAATATTGAACTCCATGTGGAAAAACAGTAATTACATGAAAATAAATTTAAAAAAGTGTTAAAACTTAAAAGGATCCATTAATAAATAGGATTAATACTGTGCTTGAAAAGGCAATCTGTCATGCAGTAAGTTTTTAATTATTTCAATTCATTTTTATTTTTTGGAATCCAACTTAATTGTCTCAGGTTACTGTACTAAAACATTGGCATCTATTATTTTTCTTCCATTGGTGAAAGGGTGTGTTTCAAATAATATAATAAAAAAATATATATAAATTGTTATTTTTTTATTTTTTTTCAAAAGAGCAATCATATATAGTAAAAAAGAATTGAGATCTGAATCTAGATTGACAAATGTACAAACTTTTGATCACTATCTTGATTTTTCAATATTTTGATTTTAGTACTTGCCCATGGTTTACATGGATTAATTTTCCATTTTCCTTTTAATTTTCTGGTAAGGGATCTACCTGAAAAAAGCTACTCTAAACCTACCAAATTGATTTGGAATAATTTCTACTAAGAAAAAGTTTGTTTGGAATGTAAATTAAAGCATTGCGTTTTTACTGATTAGGGACTCAACTTTTACTTTAAGGGTAAAAAAAAAAAAAAAAAAAAAAACATGTTCACTGTTGGAAAGGGACTGGACACACTATAAAGAGCTTTGGAGAAATAGATGAAACATAATATATGAGCATCAATACTCAATAGTAAACTCGTTAAAATTTAAAGTATTCAGTGTTTAATTTGGATGGATAATGATTATATGAGATTTTATTTATAACCTATACAAAATAATTATATTTGTCTTAAATTTTCTTTTTTGGGTCAAACCTAAATCTCGCGATGGGCCTCACAACTATTGCATGGCTCATTGTGAATTTGTTTTTAGGTCGATCACGAGTTGGGGCTCTTGGAGGCTAGTATCGATCCCGAAACGCCTACGACAACCCATTTATTTTAATCCCTAATAAATTTGAGAGAAAAAAAAAATAAAAAATAGTACTAGCTAGCTGTGCGTGAAACAGATGGTAAAGATTTTCCTTGTATTTATATAGGAGCTGAGGCTTTCAAGATAATATATATATATATGTAAATGACTAGTATAAGAGTGGTCAAGTTGCAATTGCTGGTCTTTAGGAGACCAACACCAACTTAAAAATATAAAGCAAAGAATAGAAGAGAAGTAATTCAAGCAAAACCCATTATCACATACCCCATTGACCTTAATTGATTAGGAAACCTTGCCATCATGAGATGGGCATAATAGTACTAGACTTAGTGGGAATTACCACTGTAGCTAGCTACTTAAGCTCACATCACCAAAAAATTCTTTTGGGTCCCAAGTCCCACTTTATTTAATTTCTAGCTAGATTTGATGATGGGTTGGATTGTCTTCCTAGCTAGACTGATCTCAAAGCTAACTAGTCACCTTATCTGGATTCAATTTTGACACACTACTACCTTTATATTGTTTGAAACCAAACATGCATGAGATATGAAGTATTAATTCTAGGGGCTGTTTGGCAGTTTCAAATAAAAGACAATCAGTGCCTTCTTCTTGAAGACTAAAACAGCAAAAGCTCACCTAAAAAGGTCTCACAGAAACAAAGTCTACCCTATAATTTGTTGTGACTTTCCTAAATAGCCCTTTAAGAGAAATCCAAATCAACAAGCCTGCTTAGCCCATAACAGCAGTACAGTGTTTGGGATCACAAATAAAGTAAGCATTATACACTGTATGTGAACAAAAATCTTCAAAAACTGTCTAATTCAGGGACAAGGCTGTCCCCAACAAGTAATAAAATCTATTCCCTTTTTCAAACTCATGCTAAGCTTTTGAACCAATGAATTAATTGCGTTTGGTTTTAATTTTATCGTTCACAGTGAAATTTAGTTAATAAGGAAAGCAACCTTCCAATAGTTATTTATAAAGCAATGACAGAAATACATAGTAGTTGACTAATTGGTAATGTTCTACTAGGTAAACAGATAATTTTATATTAATTATGTATAATTTATATAAGTCTGATATAATTGTTCCATCTTGAATCTATGTAAAATTTTTGTTTCAAACGTAGAGATTCGTTTAATTTTTAAGTTATATAACACAAATTAATTTTTTCTTTTCTCATAAATTTGAGATAAAGACTGAGATTTGATTTCAAATTTTATCATCGGCTCAAAGATCATAAAAATAATTAAATAAAGTTGGTCATGTTAGATATACTTTGGTGGGCATTGGATTAATGGGTGGGGGGAAGTGGTGTGAAAGTGATGTTTCATTGAATGATTCCAAATGATTTGACAAGACAAGATAGGTAGATGAGTAGACAAGTAGTGCATGTGATTGATATATGATTCAGACATTTGAACTGACCTTACTTACTTTCCAAACCCTACTTTTACTCTTTACTAGTAACCAACCCATTACAAAACATTTAAGGCTTCGTACACGTGTCAGCAAACAAATGCGTGCACAAACTCTCTCTCTCCCCTCCTCTCCTTGTTGTTGCTTCTGCTTCCTTGATAGTCACTAGTATTACGGGATAAAGTACTAGTGCATGCTTAGACACACAGAGCAGCTATGTATCTTTCACATACATGCATGGCACTGACTCCCACGTGTCAACTCTCTCTGTTTCTCTCTCTTCAGCCATTGTTGCTGCAGCAGAGATCGATGGGTGGGGGACTCTTTCATTAAAATCAAAACAAGAAGATGATCAAGAAGAGAGAGAGAGAGAGAGAGAGCTAAATATTAATGGTGGTGGGTCATGATTCACAGACAGGTAGCTATCAATCAATTCAATTAAAATTCAAGAAACCAGTCTCTCTCATTCCTTTTGTCTTTTACTTTCCCTTGGATGATAAATAATAGAGATTAAATTCTCATTGAATTCATCCACTAGTTTTTGTTCACTTCTGCGTCTGCAATCTGCAATCTGCAATCTGCAATCTGCAATCTGCAATCTGCAAAAGACCTTCGCTATCTACAGTTTCGACTGCAGTTTAACAGTCTGTCAATATTGTTAATATTGGCTATTGTTGTCAGTGTCTGAGTCGCATTAACTTTGTTATTTACTACTAAATAAAATTATTATTGTTTCTTATTCCAATATTCATGATCAAATTATCACAGTTTTACAATTTACAGATACTTCAGTTCAAAATTTAAATAACTTTACACTCCCATTCCAATGTTAATTAACATCTACTTAAGTAAGACGCCTTGGTTATTGATAACGATCCTAATTTTTTCATGTTCTTGAAGAAGATCTGTTGTAGATCAAATATAATTTTATTCTAAAGATTATATATAGTTTGAAAGGAATGCATTAAGCTATTTATTTGGAACATAATCCTTTTCTATACAAGAAAAAAATCCAAATTCGACAATCAATAATGAAATAAAAAAGAAGAAAGTTCATGCGTTGATCCACCACATCACCAAATCTTCTTACATGCAACAAATCATTCATCACAATTGGGCCTCCCTTACCAAACTTTAGGCATATTTTAATTGTAAAGTTTAATATGGCAAATTTACTTTTAATAAGCATCAATTACATTGTTCTGTTTAGTTAGGTGCCCCAAATTGGAAGCTTAAGATTAACTTTATTGAATTAATAGTTGAAAGAGACAAGAAGATCATTAACTAAATTGGAAAGAGGTAGGTATCATTTGGAGTTTGTCAATAAAAAGATAGCTTTTGAAACATAATATTCTTTTACCTAGTTGTACTATATTATTATATAGTGTCAGAACAACAAAATTTGAAGGTTTTGAAGCTGTTCATATTGTCTGCTGATTCTTTATTTTTTGGGAATTCGAAGATAAATGTTTTCCAGGATACCTCAACTTTTAAAAAATTGGGTAAATTACTCAATCGTTCCTTAAATTTTGCTAATATTACACATACTTTTCATAAAATTTAAAATTAAGATAAAATATTTAAAACACCCTTAGTGTATTCTTATTAATAGACAAATAAAATTTTGAAATTATTAATCTCAATTTGTTATTATTCGACTTAAAACAAGATATAAATACACATTGATAACCATTAATAAAATAATAATACAATTAACAAATAAAAAAAAAAAAATGCTATCGACTTCATATTCTTTTCACCAAAAAAAAACTTACGTATTCTTTAAAAAAATGATAATATTTATAAACATTGTTTTTCATTAATTTTTTTAATTTTTTCATAATTTTAAGAATAATAAATAATTCAATTTTTGTTTATATTTTATTTAAAGTTTAATATTAAAACAAATATCATTTGTATCTATTCATAATATAATCATAAGGGTATTCTAAAAAAATTATTTCAATTGTTTTGGATTTTAGTTCAGTTGTAGATTGTTTTCAAGTTTTATAAGAGGTTTATATAGATTTTAAAAATAAATAATAGGTCCATGTAACATTAGCAGAAAATATATATTAATTTATTCTTAAAATTTTTAATTTTTTGAATTCAGCAGTGGTGTATGCTGAGACAAATATAAAATATAATTTGAAATTCAAAATTAACAATAAATAATTTTGATTTTATAATTGTTTACGAAGTGAAAACGGCCCCCCCTGGAGACTTTTAAGCATGGACTCCGTGTACAGTGACAGAAGAGGGAGAAGCTGATTAACTTAATAACTTGAAGAAATCTTGTTAGACTTGGTTGCAAGTTATGCTCGATTTCGGCCCAATATAAAGGTGTGGCAAATTAAAGTTTAAAATATTTTTATCAGTGTTGTAACTTGCCAGATTTTGGGAAGTTACAAATACTAAATAGTATTGCTTTAAGGGTTTTTCTGAACACAAACACATCCTTCAAACACACTTTCTAAATTTAAAAGTGTTTTGAGTAGTTTTTCACATTTATTTTCTCGTGTTAAAACTATAACTATATTATCATTACATATTTAGAAAAATACAAGACATAAATATATATAAAAATCTTGTACATGACTGTTTATAAAAAAAAAAATTGATAGCTTGTCTCAATTTATATAAGTTTTTTTTTTCTTTTCTTCTTTTTTCACTTTCTAATGTATAAAGAGAAACTTCATTGGACGATGAAGGTGATATTTAGTACGAAATCATTAAAAAAATTCAAAAAAAAATTAATTTTAAGGTTTTATGCCACATAAATTTAGGTGACAAGAGATCCATTAACGTTAGCTTTTGTTAGGAAACTAAACCCTTTTTTTTTTTTTTTTACAAAAATAGAACTAATTTTTCACCCATCTTCTCATAACTAGATATATAGTTTTGCTTCTTTTGCTGCAAAGGCAAATTACAAGAAAATGAAGGATCCCCACAAAAATATAAGAGAATAGCATCCAATGAGCGTGAGCTGTATTTTTCTAAACCTTCTTCTATTTTCAAGACCAATCCAATAATTTTGTATTTTGTTATATCTTTTAGACTTCCACTTTTTTCCTTTATTGTCTGACTTCTAATTAACCAATTTAATGATAATTATAAATTTGATTGGAATTGATTTACCTATTTGCGACTACAACATGGGCAAAGCCAATGTTATGCATCTTGGAAAATTAAGAGGTTGAAGGATAATAAAACTATAGGATTCGGTGACAACAAACTGAAGAAGTGTTTTTTTTTTTTTTTTTGGTCTTTTAGTAATAATAAATGATCAAATGTTTTGTTTATAACTTCAAATTTTTAGATAAAGTGAGAATTTATCTTGCCATCATATTAGTAAATCTAAATTATTGTGATATCCTATATATCAAGTCTACATGTGATAACGAATATATATATATATATATATACACAATCATGTGAGTGAATATTATTCATGTCTACTCTTTCAAATTGACAAAACTCTTAATTCCATCTTTTTATAAAATCTAAAATATAAGCGTATGCTAGTAATTTAATTAAAAATTATAGTCTCGAGATTTTGAATCCCAATTTATTTTGCTCTCTCCTCAAATAGAGACCCCTCCTTTCATAATGTTCTATTTCTAGTCCTCAATCCAAATCATATTAGAGTTTAAAATCTCATTCGTGGATTGATAATTAGAAATGAATTCATAAGTTCATGTTCATATAATTTGAACAAACATTGATTTCATTTGTTATCGATTCTTGAATTATCCAAATTGAACAGTTTAGGAAAATGGAACATTATTGCACATAATGATTTGTTAAACTCGTCATTTCTGTGTTACAAGTTTTTACGGTTGTCATATCTCTGTTATTCAGGTGATTACATAATTAATTGTCGCATTACAAGCACTTCTCTACTCGTGGTACTATCCTACTCATTCACGAAGTCATTCTCTAAAATAGACTTCATGCTCTTGGATTTCCAAAATCAACCATGTCTCTAGTTAAACACCTTAATTTTATCCACCATGTACTGCTTATATATACAAGCTTTTTTCTTGCAAACGATATACTAAATTTCACATAATACAAAACTACTGTTTTTTATTCTATTTGGTGAGATGGAACAGTTACAAAAACACGACTCATATAAACACAGGTAAATCCCTAATTAAGCCAATTAATGAAGGAAGGAGAGGGAGGCAGTAAATAAAACAGTAGATAACAAGTTCTGTCATAGAAAAAAAAAATTAAATAAATAAATAAACGGCAGGAATGGAAGAGAGCTTGGGGGAAAAAAATCATACAATACAAGCGTGGAAATTGTCTTGTCATATCAGCTTTGTTTCAGTGTCCTATCCTCCCCCTTCCCTTTCCCTTTCCTTTTCCCTTGTTATGAATCATCTTATCAATGTTTCTTTTTTTATAATCATTATTTTTTAGGGCAATTTTTTGAAAACGACTTCTCACTTAGAGGTGGGAAATGGTTCATGGGTCATTATATATGAATTATATTATATTTTTATATAATCATTAAAGACCCAGTGAAAATTATGGATGGTGCAAGTGGTGTAACACCATGAAGGGAAGATAGAGAGGAAAGAAAAACTAGAGGAAGAAAGGGCAAAGGATATGCCACTAGGAAGAAAAAAAAAGTGAAAGCACTCAAAAAAAATAATCAATTAATAAATCAAGACTGCATATCAAAATATGTAAAATATAAATAGCAACCCACAATCCTAACACTAATTACAATTAACTTCATAACCATTATCTCTTCTTGTCAGCATCAAGTCATGTATATTATTACTATCTACACATCTATCTAGCAGTGAAGAAAAGTAAAAATTAATGACCTCACTTCATTCTACAAGGTCGTGACAGATGCAGAAGAACTTCAGAACACAATTACACAACTACGTGGTTAAAACTTAAAACAGAATCTGGATTTGCAAATTTGAAGGTCAAAGCACCTTATACAATAGCCCAGAATTTCTTTCTACAGATTAACACTGTTTCCATCTTCTTTTCTTTATTTTCCAGCAAATGTGATTTCACCTCCCAAAGAAATTTTGGGGCCAATTGTTGGATTCTTGACACAATAGATTCGTCATCTCTAATGATAATAAATCCCTGCACATTAACATTATCAAATTGAACTCGTGGATTGATGCTATATGGCATATAAACTAAAAGTGTTGAAGATCACTAAAGGGAGCCAGCCTTCACTAGAGGCATTTCCATGATATGAAGAAATCATGTCAAACAATTAGAGCAAACATGCAGTTTGCACTGATCATTCTGGTTGGATTCTGAGCAGTTATATGACTATTTTCTTATCTACCCTTGAACATATGCAGGATGCAACCAGGTGGTTCTGGAGAGAGAGAAGAAATGAAAGAACAGTTGCTGCCAAATTATTATGGTCTGCTCAATTTCCATTTTCCAAGCACGTAATACATAATGCATACGGACATATAAACTAGGATCAGACCATACAAATCCATTTACTTGTTTCAAAAACTTGAAATTCTACTTTAGTTTATGCAGATAAGCACGACAGGCAACCTTTATCAAAATGCTTACCTGTGGTCGTGTTAGACGGTCCATCTCCAGCATGATATCCTCCAGTAAGCATCCTGGTCCGCGTCTTCTGTAGTGGGAAAAGAGATGGTTGGCATGCAACAAATCATATGATCGAGGATAAGATGAGAACGGTTCACACCTGAGGTTAATATATCTAATATTAGATAATAGCTTTACATATAAATCAGGTTTTTAATCTTAATGGCCCATAAAAAGTTTAATTGTAAATCTCACCAATCATGAAAAACACCAATCAGACCCCTGTCATAAATAGCAGATAAGGTATTCTTCATGCTTGCAGGAACAATATTCATCACCCAAACAGGAAAGTTATTTAGCGCAACAGAAAATCCACCGCAAAAAGCATTCAAATCTATGATATTGCGTATTTCTGTTTCATTGATGTGCATCAGTCTCCAGTAACGGCGAATTTGATCTTGCCAAAACAGTGTGTCTGATGTAAATTCCTCTTGACTGATATCTGTTGAAAATAAATTAGTAAATCATCTCATTAAACTGAAACACATATGCTTCTAAATACATAATACCAATATTCATATATTAAAGGTTAGACTTGACTATCACCTCCAACTGACAAGTCAAACACCACTATGTGTGGTGTGCCACATACTAATCCTCCTTAACCCATATGACCAAACAATTCATGCCTTTGTATATTGATTAGAGATATCATCAGATGAAATGATCCTAATATAGAATTCAAAGGGAAGAAGTGTTTAGAAACAATATTGACGCTTGAAGAGCTACTCTACAGTTCTGACTTGGTTTCTTGAACTTCACCAGAAATAGGTTGTCTTTAATGTTTCAGCCAGTTCAAAGTTATTTGACAATATCATAATAGTTGTAACTTGTAAGGCAAAGCAATATTTGATGTTAGAAAGACATTATGCATCAAGTAGCCTAAACATTTAGATCAGTACCATGATTCTTTTCTACTTAGGGTAAGACAAGCTTGTTGCTCTATGCAAGTTGAATCCAAGAACATCGCCATAACCTTGACCACTTCAACCATTAATCTTAATCCTATGAGTAAATCTATGCATATAAGTACATTGTACAGGAAATGAAGTAAAGCAGGGAGAGTAGACTGGAAACCAACTCCTTTAACAGAAGAAAAAGAGAAAAGGCAGACCTAATTTGCTAAGGCTCTCTGAAAACACTGAGAGACGTTCTGGTCTAGGAGGGAGCTTCAGTGAATCTGCTGCTGCACTTCTAACTTGTACACAATTTCTTAGTGGCACATTCCACGATGTCTTGGAATCATCTACAACTTCACATATCTTTAAAAGCTTTTGTTCTGCATTTTGCAGGAGGCAGGACTCGTTTTCTTCTTTAATCCAAACTGCTGTCTGAACTTTTCGAGAAATAAGTTTCCAGCACATTGCTGTAGTCAGATTCACCAACTTATCCCAAATCAAAGGATACTCTTTATCTTTTCGATAAGCAGGTGGACCAGAATAGATAAAATACCCATTAGATCGCAAAAGGCGATTCACTTCTTTCAACAAAACTCCATCTGCAGAAAATAAAAAGACCAATAACATAAATCAATAAGAAGAAAAAAAAGGCCCAACTCTGTATATTTAGTAAGATCAACATTATAGAAGTACCAATTGCTAATAGTATCATTGTATCAACAATTATAAAATCATATGATCCACTGAATTAAACTTTCTATGTATAAACCTATTTTTTCATGTTTCTTTTCTTAGGGTTGTTTATCCTCGAGGCTAAAAGATCAATACTCATAGGCACAGCTCCTCTAGAAACATCATTTATTAAATCGTCTCGAGTAATATAGTCCAACAGAAGTTAGTAAATTAGTCACAACTATGCACCAATGTATGAACACAAAATATACTTTTCCACAAAATTGTCAGACGCCTTAATGCTCACGGTGACAATACACATCTACATCAAATTATCAATACATATAACGGCAATTTTCAGCAGTAATTGTTTTTATCATGGCCAGGAAGTGTCTAGTACTATTAGAACTATGACTACGGTATCCTAGTTAGATTTTCAGAGTCTTGGAGTCAAAGAACCAAAACAAGTCACAGTAACTCTGAACCATGGCAACAGATCGTCATATCAGGAGTCATATTCAATGGCTGTTGACATGCAAGATGTAAAGTAATCAGATAATGTACATGGAAATTCCGACATCAGTATGTAAACATATATTTAGGATGTCCAATTACCATTTCCATGCCAATCAACACGGCATCTTGAACAGTGAACCATCTCAAATGAGCTAGTAGGATAAGGTAGTTGTTTTGTGGCTATGGCAGAAATCATGGCACCAATTCCTCGCTCTAATGCGAACTGAATTTGATTCTCGTGACCATCCTTGGGAGCAAAGGACATTGTTTGTATATCCAAAGCAAGAAGATAAGCGGAGAAGCTGGCAACCCCACAACCAACATCCAAAACTTGAACTACCCCTGCAGAACGTAGATCACCTGTCTCATCTGTTGTCATATTTCCTAACCTGGATGGATGGCATATTTCAGTGAAGCTCATAAAATAATTAACAATGAAGTCCTAAACCTTGAAAGAGTAGTTAAAACAATGCAATTCCATGCACATAGCAACAGACTCCCAACAGCCCCCCTCCCCCAAAAAAAAAAAGAATAAAAAAATGTAGAAAAATAACAGTTTTTTTATATGTCTTGTGTAAATAATGTCATTATTAATATATTCAATAATGTATACCCAACATTAGCCAAATAATCAACTAGTCATAATTCCAGCAAAGCATCCAGTTTGAATCTGTTTCATGAACTTCATAGGTAAGCCAGTCACACATGATTCTACATCCTGAGATAAAAAGAAACCAAACAGATGGTTTATGTTGTGCTGCTATCATTTAGGGTTAGAAGGTAAAACAGCCCAGAAATGAACTTTGAATGCAGAAAGAAAATCTGTTCGCCATTGGTGTACTTGTCAATTTCCTCCAGTTAAGTGGAAACCCCTGCAGATACCATGTCCACGCCCATACCATCATGTCTTCACTGTAATATACAGCTTATCTCCCACAACGTACAAAAACAGACAGATAAAGATCATTTCTCTAATACATTCTTGCTGTGCTTATCTAATGGCCTACACATTCAGCATCGTTAATCAACTCAGGTAATATATTTAAAACAAGCAGAAGATCTTGCTACGCAGTCCACAAAGATAATTTTCAATTACTCCACTACAAGTTCATGTTAAACTAGTTTCATGTCAAAAATCTAATACAACAGTTACATATCATCATCATCATGAGATAGTTTCATTTCATTTGACATAAAAGCTGGAATGTCGGTAACAATCATCTTATAACATACTGCTATTATGATTATTTTGTTTGTCTGCATATCCTTACTGGTGAACCTGGAGTTCAGATTTCAAGAAAATGGATACATTCTACACAAGTAGTTATTCAATTTGTAGTCCCTCAACCCTTGCAGAGGAGCTCGTGTCTTACAATAAGCACTAGTAGTTTATGGTCCTCACCCCTCCAGTTTACATGAAAGAACAAACAAATTTTATCATAGTATTAATAATCCAGCTCACATGAAAACATAAACAAATATTTATTGTAAATTTGTAATCATGTTATGAGATTTGGACGTTGCTATATCCATTTGCTTGTGAGGGCTATCATTCCACAGGCAAAACAAAAGGATCATGTTAGAGTTGGACATCCTAAACTTTGACACGTTTACCAAATAAAAAAGGTTTTGCTCTCATAGAACTTATATAAATCATATTAGCAAATATGGGTATCTCATTCAGCCATAATATATTCAAGTTTTCCCACAGAATTAGAAAAATATAATATTTTAAGTCATGTTGAACAAACTGTTCTACACCTCTAGGAAGGAAAACTTAGAACCAGCTGAGGTCTATGCAGTAACACACACACAAGAAAAAAAGAGTACAATAACATAGGATCCATAGCATGATAAGGAACTTCCTATAAATCACTAGTACCATTTTGGATTATCACTATCAAGCTGCAAGCGACATTAATACCTTGCATGTAGATTATTTCTTTCCTTGTTCTCTAGACTGGGTAATAGTGGATCAGATATTTATTTCAGGATATGATACTTATATTTCTGGTGGAGAAAACAAGTAGCGGCAAATATCTTTCAACCACCCTAATACCTGATAACTAACTGGTATCCTGCCAGAAAGAAAGGTCATGCCAACAATTGCTACATAGCGGGATAGATGATAATATGCTAGCGACAGGAAGCATCATAGAAATACTAGCCCGACAACCATACAAGAAACAAGTATCGGTAGAACAATACGAGAGCAGGGGAATGTATAGAAATCAACCGAAAGCTACCTTTGGATGTACTCAGCTGCCCCATGCTTGAAATGGGTACCAGCCACCAGGAAACCACCAAAGCTGATCCTTCTCATGCACCCAGTTTTGTCCTCCTTTCACTTCTGCAAGATGTGTATGATTGACATTGCTTCGCCAAACATAATCCCTGCTGGTTGGCCATTTTATTGATATTTTATAATCCTTTGGTGGTGGAACCAAGCAAAACAAACGCCTTTCAAGTGGAGGACAATGCCTCTCCAGTTCTTCTCTTCTAGAAAGATCCAATTTTGGGAGCAATGTCTTCACATAAGAAACATCATGGCAAGGGATATACTCATTGAACGTTAAAGGGCACACATCCACCCCCAGTTTCTGGGATCAACAAGGGAACTTTCCGGTAAGTCAGGGAAACTTTGTTTGTAAATGAGGAAACTCCTGCAAGAATAAGATATATTTCATATCAATTATTGTACCGCAAAGTAAGTCATTCCTGAACAGAAAGTACTATCCACATCTAAGAATTGTGAAACACATACCACACATGCTTGAAAGTTTTCGGCCTATATGCAACTAGTAGGCACAACACATTGTCATTTCTAAAACGGCACTAGGAAATGTACCAATCTAATAGCACAACTTGTAGTTCTAATTCCACTTTGATCAGTTTAAGACGTTATCTTCTAACTAGAACAAGATTTAGGTTCTAAAGAAACCCACTGACAGGAGATTTCAAGTAGGTAAAGAAAGCAAAACAAATCAACTCTCTGTAACCCAAAACCATAGGAGAAAAAGAAAAGAAAAGGCAAACTAATTGCTGACAATACGAGCTATGATTAAAATAAGCTCATAAAATCAAAAATCAAACATCTGCTACCTTCGCATCGAAATCTAGATTCTAAATGACCCATCTTTGCCAAAGTTTGATCTGAAAAAGAAAAAAATATAAAGCAGTAGACAAAAATAGAAAAAAAAAAGCAAAAGATTACCTGGTGTTGAAGAAGAAGAAGACGAAGAATTGGAAAGGAGCTGGGAGACATAAATGGGAGCATTGTTGCCGAAGAGAGTACCCATATAAAATGACCCAATCATTAGTAGCAGAGCCCCCATTATCATCCGCCCAGATTTGGAATCAAACGCTGAGCCCAACGCATAACCACCCATTTTCTCTTCTTTCTAAGTGATGGGTGCTCTGTAATTTCTACTATCAGCTTCCTTTCTCAACTGGGTTTCTAGTAAAGATCCAAAATTTCCAATGCGACCCAATGGGAATTTCAGTTGCGAATGAGATCTCAGGTTTAGGATGGGGAAGATACCGAGAGAACACACTGTGCATGTGACCGGAGCTCAAGAAGAACTCGTCACAAGTCTATAGTTTGATGTCAGGTGAATGTTTTTTATCTTTTCTTAATATTTGTTTTACTAATTTCCTTTACTTCTTCCACTATGCTGGCGACTCTCACTGTGACTTTTAGCTTTCACTGTACGGTCGGTTAGCACGAGACCTACACAGTGATCACTCATTTTGCCATTTATTTTTTTCTTTTATATTTAACGTGAACCATAATTTTTATTCACGATTTATTATATTTAAATTTTCAAAAATAAAACTTTATTTAAAATAGAAATAAACTTTTTCACTAAAATTTAATGACTTAAAATTGATATTTCAAGTATTGTAGTGAGTAAAAAAAAAACCTTTTTTTTAAATTAAAATTTATTGATCATGTCAAATTATTTTAATATTTATTTAGCATCTAAAAATAAAATAAAGTAATAATTTATTATTACTTTTTCCTTTATTATTTTCAAACTTGCAAGCACAATATGTAATTTCGATCTTCACCATATTCCTTTCTACTAGTCTACTATATTATTAAGAATTTATGAATAATTTCCAATAATTCAATTTTTTTTATTCCTTTAGATAGAGACATTAAATTTTTTAAATTACATTTGTTTAACAATTACTAAGTCCCAAAAAAAATCCTTTAAAGGCATCTGCAATAAAAAAAATCATTCAAACTGTATATATAAACGGAGGGAATACTTATATATGTAAAAGAAATTGTAATGTGAGAAAGAACTTATCTATTTGAAACAATTTAAAATTTTTTATATATAATTTCTTCTTTACATTTTAAAATATTGCTTGTTTAAATAATTATGATTATATGACGCATTTGAATAATTAATAATAATCTCAAAAATTTGGGAAAATTGTTTTTTTCTTACTAGTTAAAATCTTGAAGGAAAAAAGAAAAAGAAAAAAAAAAGAGAGACTAATTTCCAAAAGCAAATTGCTGAGGAATAAATTCATTAAAAGTCATCTACAAAAATATTGACTGCACAAAGAAAGAGAATTATGTCACACCCAAGTTCTAAAACTTGAGAATTTCGTTTAAAAAATCTTGAATTATAGATAGATAAAAGCGATAATGAGGTTTTAGCCAAGAAAAAAAGAAAGTAAGCAGTTTGTACTATATTGCAAAAAGGGCTAGCTGCTACTAAATAAGATCAATTTGAGTTAAAAGTCTTGCTAAGTGGTCATGTTCCTGAAAATTAGCTAAGAGTAAGTGAACTCAAAGATAGTACCTAAACATTCATATTGGTACCAAATCCAATATTTTCAAAGTTCCATATGGCAACAACAGCAAGCTGTTAACTCAGCAGATTAGTACCCGAGTTTAGTTAATTCGATTTCCCCTAATTTCAGATTCGAACTCGAGGAATCACTCTTCCATCTATCAGCAAACAAAGATTTATATGACATAAGCAAGATAACACTCAAAAAGCTTTGCTTTGCTCTCAACCGGTAATAGTTTGGTAACTGAATACATCAAGTTCAATAGGTTGAAGACGTTTTGGCCAAATCTACAATGGCAATTGGCAAATGACAAGGCAATTTGAAAATGAAACAGTTTCTCAAGTCAGCATCTAAGTGTCATCTTTGTAGTGAACAAAACATTGAAAAAGAAAGGAAACCAACCCATTTCATGCTCATTATACAGAGGCCAACCAAAACATATCCAAAAAGTAAAGGAATCATCTAAAATGCTTTATAAGGCAGGTGATAGGATAAATCATACCAAGGGCACCTTGGGAGTTAGTAGTACATATAACAGTTCAGCCATCCAATTCTTCATAAGCAGTTTCTTTTATTAATGTTCACGTGCAGTCTTTAAAAGTGAGAAAGCTGGCATAACGCAGTGTTCTTTCATGTTACAGCAAATGAATCTGCAGCATCAGTAAACCTACAATTCCCAGAGTAAGAGGTTTTTTGGAAGTTCTGCTTTGGTAACATCATTATGCTGTTTGGAAATTGTCTTGGGTGCTAGAATTGTCAATGGAAGTGTTTAGCACCGAGGACTGACACTGCCAAACTTTTAAGGCAGTACAGATTTTCAATGTAGACATTGAAAAGAGTGATATAGATTAGACAACTATATCATCAGTGTTGTTCTACCAGTTCAGGACGTTACCAATATTGGCTGCTATCTAAGGGGCTGAACACTGAACTGAAAATTAAATACTGTAAAAGCTTTCAAGTACATATTTAGCTTGGTTTTTTGAATTTCTTAGACTAGTTTAAATTACTGAAGAAACTTCAGACAGCTCAAAACAAGAAAAAAGCATAAGCATCAATTTACCTACAAATAGTAAACAATAGGACGTTTAATATGTGGGAAGTGAAAAGCCATTAAATTTGCTTAAATTTCTAAAAGAACACTTTCCTGCACAGGATTGCTCGGCTTATAGTCCTATGAATAAGGTGGAGCTGGGTAGGAAGAGCATGCTCTCATTCTTGTATTCTCCGAATTAGAGAAATTATCAAACTAATGGTAGTAGCACGCAAGGAAATATTTCTGAGATTGGAAGAACAGAGATTTCAAAATGATATTTTATCTTCCACAAATGCTTCACCATAATTTGCTAATTTGCATTCCAAGTTCTTGTTCAGGCTTCAGCAGTTTGCCATTCACAATTTTGCCCTTATCAGTATCCAATTAGCAGCAAATAGATAATGATGAATCAACCAATTTCTTGAAAGCATGGACATTAATTTTTAATAAATGAATATTTACGATCTTTCTCCCCTCCCTGTTTGAACATGCAGATTCTATGTGCCGATAACTGAATTTTCCCCATTTCGATGGAATTTCACTGAATTTTCCCCATTTTGATGGAATACCATTCTGTTCAGATCAGAATACCTTACATAACATCCAAATTCTGTATCACTCTACTCAAACCACCCAGTAGCTCGTACATCTCCTCCAGTTCACAGTCTGATCTATCTCCAGAAACAAATCCTTGAATCACCCCTTTTGCCTCAATGCAGCTCCAGCCTGGTTTCTTTTTCAGATCCTTCTCAATCATAACTTTCCTTACTTCTTCAACCTCATTCCATTTTCCAACACTTGCTTTTACATTACTCCACAGAGTATAATATCCAACATTATCAGGCTCCAGCTCCAAAAGTCTTTGTGCTGTATATTCTCCAAGTTTTCTGTTTCCATAAACTCTGCAGGCAGCAAGAAGAGCACCCCAAATCCTGCTATCAGGAGGAATTATCATTTTCAATATTAAGGCTAAGGCTTCTTTAAGCTGTTCATAGCGGCCCAAAAGGTCCACCATGCAAGTGTAGTGAATCTAAACCTGGTTCAATACCAAAAATCCATTTCATGGAATGGAAAATCTTAGAGCCCTCACTCACAAGGCCGGAGTGGCTACAGGCAGACAGTAAGCTTAAAAATGTCACAGCATTTGGCTCCACTCTTTGCTCCATCATTAAATTAAAATATTTCAGGGCTTCATAACCAAAACCATGAGAGCCAAATCCCTCGATCATTGTTGTCCATGCTACTACATCTTTAACAGACATGGCATCAAAACATATAATAGCTGAAGAAATGTTTCCACATCTTATATACATGTTTAAGACAGAGGTTTCCAGGTATGCAATGTCTTCTCCAGCACTGTAAACTGTACTCCTTATCAGGTGGCCATGGATAGCTTTGCCTAATTTCAGAGCTCCCAGATTGGCATATGCATCAACTAGATTTCTTAAAGTATCAGGTTCAGGATCAAGATGTGCTACTTGCATTTGCTGAAACAAATTTATAGCATCTACGAAATATCCATTTTGAACTAGACCTGACATCACAGCACCCCAAGTGACACTGCTTCTATAATGAATTTCTTTAAACAATTGAATTGATACTTCCAACTTCCCACACTTAGCATAAAAATCCAGCAAAGAAGTCAGCAACACATGATCACAGAGCCCAGTTTTTATGACTAGACAATGCAGGCTTTCACCCTCAGAAACATTGCCATGCTTGGCAAATGCTGATATCACTACAGTCAAAGTCTCAATGTTCCATGATAACACTTCTCCGCTATGCATGTCAATGAACATATCAACTACTTTTTCGATATCCCCATTCATGGAATAAAAGGAAATTATAGTGTTCCACGACACCACATCCACTTTCTGAATTTCAGAAAAAAACCTCTCAACTTCTTCCGTACTACCCAGCTGAGTGTACATTTTCAAAACTGAATTTTGCACAGACCCATCCATTGATAATCCACTCTTTACAGCATACCCACGAACTTGAGTGCCCCCAATCAAAGTCCCAGAGGCACAACATGCCTGCAACATGACAATCATAGTCACTGAGTTGGGTTTCAATCCCATCGTCATTTTGTTGAACAAATGACATGCCCCGGCAACATGCCGTGCTGAAACATATCCTGAAATCATCGATGTCCAAGAAACCAAATCTCTCTGCAACATCACATCAAACAATTGACGGGCACAAATGACACATCCACATTTAACATAAACCTCAATCATTGTATTACAAAAATATAAATCCTGATCAAACCCCATATGAATTGCTAGACAGTGGATCATTTCTCCATATATGACTTCCCTCTGAATTGACGATATCGCTTGATTTATTATTGGAAAAGTAAAACTATCATGGGCAACACCCAATTCCCTCATCTTTCTATACAGCGAAATAGCTGATTCCAAGTGTCCCAAATCAACGTGGGACCTTATGATCAAATTCCACATCATAGTATTAGGCTGCTCATGTAATGAGTTGAATACCCAAATGACACTTTCAAGGTCATTGAACCGTGCATACAAGCTCATAAGCTTTGAAGAAATGGAAGCTGGTAACAAGCCAGTTGAGACAATGAGGGAAGCATGGATTTGTTTTGCAGTTCTATGATGCTTACATGAATGTAGAAGCCAAGAAGAAGTAGAAGAAAGTTCGGCTGTGAGGTTGTGATATTTTAGCTTCATGTGATGGGAGTGAAGTAGTCGAAGACGAAGTTTAGAGATACTTGAGAAAAAGTGGAAGCGTTGGATGACATGAAAAAGGGAAGGAATTTTGAAAGAAAAGACAAGTTTAGGAGTTATATTGATTTAAGACTTGCCGCAACCAAATCGGTTTCAAATTTGGAAGAACCAAGTCGTGGTCCGTGGAACAAGCTAGGACTGAGTTTGGTTTTGTTTGGCAAATTAAAGGACAATACATAAGCCCGACATCTTTTGTTTTTTGTTTGAATTTTCAGAACAAATGAATTAAAATTGTATATATGATGTTATGAACCCTGCAACCCGGAGACTTTTCCAGAATCCTATAAATTCAGATCCCAATCATACAAGGTTGTCAAGATAGTGCCCTCTCTCATACAATGAAGGAAATGATGAATCATGAATTGAAGCATCAACTGGTGTAGCGGCAGCACATACCCTCCCTTTCTATCCAGAGATCCAAGAGTCGACTCTCCTAAAGTTCCAGACACTTAACCAGAAACAAGACAGTGTTGATGACAATAATGAGACAGTGGGATGCGATTTAGATGACTGAGGAGTTGTTTTGCTTGGCCATGATCAATGAATTTATGTTAGTAATACCGGTGCAAGTGGAAATATAACAAACAAATAATTGAATCATGACAGATAAAAGTTTTCCTGTGGATTATATTTATACATGTCATTTTGAGTTCCTGGGATTATGTTCAACTATTTACGTGCCTAAAACTAAATCTATCAAGATCTGTTTTACCTCTACACTTGCCTAAAGACAAATAAACATTATAAATTGACAGGTTTACAAATGAATTATGTTCAGCGATTTGCATTAATACAATGCTGACTCAGATGAAATCAATCATACTTCACCAAACGTAAACTCCAAAGATATCCTATGTTAAACAATCAAATGCAGACATCCTCTTACGTTTGTAACATATCAGCCATAAGTTTCACAATTTAGTCACCGATCTCTGCTTCTAACTTGAAAACATATTTCATCACTTGAGCCATGGGTCATGCTATCATCCAACAATACCTTGTAACAGCATCAAGGACTACCTTCCCAATCATTGCAGAATCTGCCAAATCCTTAATACCAACAGTATTAAAAAGAATACAACATTTTATTAGAGGCATGAAATCAATTCATGTAAAGCTGCTTATCCATCATATGAGTAACACTTCGTTTGTGGTACCTGCCGTACTTGTTTTATTGCTTCGCACTAAAGCAAACACAACAATATATATCAACCGTATCGATCAGATAAAGCTTCCAATTTAATAACATCACCACTATATTTTGAATATAGATACCATGTAAAATAAAATACAAGTTTCTCTAGCAGCCAAATGACCACATATTTAAACAAAAAAGTTTCACCAAAAGAGAATAAAAATACAACTACTATAAGGCAGCAAAAGACAGAGAAGACATGTTAAAAACTTACCAAGAGAAAGGATAAAAATATGAAGGTGACTAGAGTGCACGAAAGTTAATCCAAGATGTCAAGAACAAACCAAAAAAATGATGAAATATAATTTCTTTTATACAAAACCAATAAGAAAAGAAAGGAAAAGGAATTAGGAACTGAAGCATGCACAGAAAGAAAATCAAGACCCCAGAATGTATCCTACTATCTTAGTCTATGACAACAATGAATTACACAAGCAGCAAGCCATACATGTACTATTGATAAAAAAGTATGTCTCAAACTGGCAAGTATGAGAAACATTAAATGGCATAAAATATCCAAGTTAGTTGAGGCACAAATGAGACAATTAAGGTCAATAAGAAATTATTCTTTTAAGGTAGAGACATTATTTCAAATGCATCCGCCTTTTGTCTGAATCTTAATAGTCGGTAATACTAACTAATAAGGACTGTTTATACCACAACAATATTCCACAGTTACCAATAATTTAAAAATAAACATACAAAGACCCATATGATAAAATTAAGAAGAGATGGCCAGTTATAAAAGATTTTTGCTTCCCAACTAGGGGAATGAAAAAGCAAGAACCATAGCCAAGATTATAACATTCTACTAAGACACCACTAAAGTACTACATAAAACTCATTCAACTAAGACATCACTAAAGTACATGAGAATGATTCAAATCTAAATACCAGAAACATGAAACAACAAGGTACCAGCAATTTTCAGTAAGCAAACATGATGGTTGTCTTTGAGCAAATAATCTTCCATAGCTCCTCAACCATAACCAAAATCAAACAAAGAAAAGAAGCAGATAAAGAAAAAAAAATAGAAATTTCGAAAGGGTAGTAGCTAAATCCACAAGAGGATATCACTAAATCCATGCAGCCCTCTCAGTCACATGTGGGACCCGCATCTATTTCTACAGAGAGGGCTGAATTAGCTCTAGCCATTCCCAAATATCATACTAATTAATTAGGGACATAAAGCGACTTCATCCCCACACCCCCAACCCCCCCCCCCCCCCCCAAAAAAAAAAGAAAAGAAAACAAAGGCAAAACAAAAGAAAATTAACCTTGAAACACTCGGGTGCATATGAAGTTCCATATTCTTCTTCTTGCTGCCTAACAACCAAACTCTAATGATCCACATTATTCATCCCAAAAGTTCCTCAAAAGAATCTCATCCAAATCTAGAAAGAAAGATTTCCTCGTTAATATGTGGATATGCCCCTTTCACAAAACAAGTGAAAAATTAATAAGAGCTATGAAATCCAACTGTTAATACCCATAAAATAGAATACAAGTGAAATATCAAAAATTGGTTAGGAAATGAATAAAAAGAGGCTTTTGAATTTAGAACTGGAACTCTTCAGGGAAATGTTTTCCACCATCTCAATATGTAAGCTTCAATGTTGCCAAAACTATTATGCATGGATTGTAAGCCTGTAACAGATTACTATACATTAAGTATGGGTACAATAATACAAACCATTATGAATACTTTGTTGGAAGGTCATATTGTAGCTTCATATATCACCATAAGATTTCTCCTGGGTCAATATACATGAAAGCTGTTACTAATGATATCAAGATATATATAGTAACTTTGGCAAGTGCATAAGCCTAAAATTTATGTAGAGCCAGTTAGTAATAAGCCTTTTTAATTTTCATAAAAGATCATCCTGTCCTTGTCTGCTTACCACCCCACCTCATTGACAGATTTGACTGGCAATACCAAGATAGTGGTAAGCAAATTAGTAAAAGAGTGAGACACCCCCTACTTTACAATATCAAGAACATATCTAGAATATAGGGATCTTAATATTTGAGATCTAATTGTAGAGTAACCATATTTTGGCCATTAAAACATAGAGAAGATATCAAGGAATGCTTACTGAGAAAGAATGCTGATTTTGAGATTTAACTGTTTAAAAAAAAGGGTGTAAGAACCCAATGCCAAGCAGTTAAAGAGAATGCCACAAATAAATGACACAGGATGGTCTGCAAAAAACATGAAATGAATAGAATTCCCATATACTAGATGCTATAATTGTTCAATGGTAACCCAGCAATAATCGTATCTTAAATGCTCATTGGTAATACACAGGCTTTTAGATATAGGCAACAATTGGTTAAGAGTATACAATTTAATTCTCAACATATATGTAAATCTTATGCTGCTTCCATGCATATATTATTAACCAAGTTTAAAATCAAACTGCAAGACAGAAAAGTGACTAGAAAGTGGCCTACTCGAAATCTAAAGCAGGAGAGAAGAATGCATGACAAGCTATGAAGAAAAACACTGCAGCATTTAATCCCACAGCAGTGCTCTAGCGGTGGTTTTCTTCTTTTTTTCTTCCTCGAAAACTGCCCAACTTTTATGCTGCAGAAACCAAAAATAAACATCAAATATAGCAGTTCTCCATACAAAAAAAAAAAAAAAAAAGTAACTAGAATCAGGATCGAGAATTCAACCAATAATGCAAAGAAAATAAACTCAGTGACCAAGTGTGAAACAACCTTATCGATGGAAATGCCAATCAAATGCAAAATCTGGGTAGCAACAGCTAACACTTAGTCCACCTCCACAAATGCAGTACAGTCAATTTCGTTTAGCGTGATTCTACCCATGTAAAAATCATGTATGTGATCAACACAGAGAGGAAGACATTTTTTATCAAAGCTTTCATGAATGGCACCCATCCCCAGGGATCCATTTCTCTTTGTCCAACGGATTCACATGTAAACTGTTTTGCAGTAGTCTAAGCCTATAAAAGACAGTAGTTGTCTTTTCACAGAAATGAGCAATACAGTAATATGATGGCTCATCAGAAGCCAATCTTATTAAAGCCAAAGATAAAGCCCCATCCACAGGTTTTGGATCTGAAAGATTTCTATCTCCCATCATCTTAACCTCTCTTTCTGAGGGGAAGTGCATTTCCTCATTTCCATTCATATCATAGACTTTCAAATCTTTGGTGTAATGCTTAATGGCTTCACGTTTGGTAGATTCATGCTTTTCTGCTAAGGTTAAGATACAAGAGAACCTTAAATGATAACTTACAACAGTCTTGACCATTTTGAAGTTGTGGCAACAGCAGAAGAAATCAAGCCATCTTCTCCCTACTCCAGCATACCACTTGATAATATCAGTATCCTCAAGAGCAATGAGCAATTCAATTGGCCTTGGACGACCCATATGATTTGTAAACCCCACCATCTTAACTGCCTTTCTCACTAGTTCTATAGGTGCATCAACTTTCATACACAACCTTGTCAAATCCTCAACTGTTCTCCTAGCATATCTCTGTTCATATTCTTCCTCGAGTTTCCTCTCTTCTTCCTCCATTGCTTTCCTTGCTTTGATGGGATTCAAATGCTTATCCACCTGCTCTTGGAACTTGTCATATGCATCAACAAGCTCTTGTGGCAATTGATTCCTAATGTGCCTTAAATATAGAAAATCACCAGCAGATAGCTTCCGATGCCACTTCCTGGCGGTCCTCCAAAGACCCAAGAAACTGTTGCACCACTTCACCTGCCCAGCTTCTGAAGATTTCCCTGACTTCATTCTCAATATGAAATCCGAATTTGAACCTATCACTTTGCTTAAGCTTCTTAAAAACATGACTGAATATCTTCAACCCCAATTTCTTTCTGTTCCTCTCTCTAGCATTTTTCAATTCCAGAGCTCTAACTTCCTTCTGTCTTTGGTACTTCTTTCTTGCCCTGATTGCTTTTTCTGACATAGGAGGGTGCAAAACGGAAGGTGGAACTGCCTGTAATTCCATCCCTAGAAATGCAATATTTTCCGACACTGCACTATGAATAGCTGTATTCACTTTATCCACCTTTAAATCTAACTTCTCTTCCAAATGCTTCACCACTTGATTCTTTAAATCCATAATCATCATTTTTGAGCCTGATGTTATAACTAGTATCTCATCCAAGTACCTCACTGCATATATCTTGACTGGCTTATAGAAGACATCATATGTTGAAACAGGCTCCTTCAGATCAAATTTAGGATTCTCTTGGTTCTTTTCTAGACGTATATCTTGAATTTCTTTATCAAGTCCGTCTAAGTATATATTAATTAATATCGGACACAACCCACATTCTTGAGGAAAACCTCTTCCTAAATAAGAACCACCCAATTCAAGTTGCAGGGCCTGATTTTCAAAGAACCTCCTTATCATGTCAATTAAAATATCATCCTTTATTTTCTGTTCAAGAAACAAGCATAATTTATTTAAATGCCCACTGCCAAACTTTTGACGATTAAAATTAACACTAAACCACCAAGTAGGATTCTGTACAGAATTTTTAAGATACCTTATAGCCGTGTGCCGTCCCATACCAACACGCCCACCGTAAGAAAACGTCACAAACCGTTCGTCATATACTACTTCCAACACCATCCTAATAGCCTCAATCAAAACCTTCAATTTCAAATTGGGCAAAACCAAATACTCCCCTTTTTTTCTCGAAGACAACATTGTGACACAAGAAGCTCCAACATCAAACCGATTCTCCCAGAGTTCTCGACCCATTTCTTCGACCGAAAACCGCTTCGAAACTGATTCAAGAAGCGAGAGCGACTCGGAAGAATTGGGGGGATTATTGGTTTGTGGGGTAGTGAGATTTTGGCAGGCAGTGAGGAGGACGTTGGGAGAAGCGAATGACGTTTCTGATGAGGTCCGTGAACTTACCATGATTGTACTGATTGAGAACAAGGGCTTTGAGTTGGGGTTTTGTTAAGGGTTCTATAGGGCTTTGTGTTGGGGTTTTGTGGTCTGCTGGAACTCTCAGCAACAAAGTTGAATGAAATTTAAGAGACGAACAAACTGAATGCCTGAAATCAAATGGGAAGACGCGCCTAACGTTCAGCAAAGCCAGCATTGAAGGCAGAGGAGCAGTGAATTTCGAGCTCAGAAGTAAGAAAGACTGAAGCTTTTCTGCTTCATTTTGCACACCCAACAGGCAAGAGTGGAAGACTGAATTCATTTTATTTTATTTTTTTTACTTGAAAAGCAAATAATAGTACAAGCCCAATACTGCCCAATTGGACTTTATCTGTCCAAGCCCGCCCAGTAGTAGACTTGGGCCGAGACATTTTTTTCCACCATAATCTTTCAAATCATCTGTCATACAGCAGACAATAAAGAGAAATGAAGAATTGAACAAACAAGCAAGCACAGAAAAAGATCTCACGTTGAGACAGAGGTGTTGGATCACGAAGTCTTGTTTGTGGGAACTCAGACTTAAGCAGTAGTGTGTGAGGAAACTATTCCAAGAGCCAAAACTCGTACGATTGTAAATAGTTCAGATTGAATTATTGGTTCAATCCCTTATGCAAAGGGCTAGAAGTTAATTGTTTTTTATTTCTAAGAAAGCTACTTAAAGTGTTGTAAATCTAGAACAAAAAAAGAGAGTAAATATACCTAGTGAATTTGAAAATGAAGGAAGGCTTATAAAGAAAAGATAAATGACAATAAGCATAAAGGAACTAAAGGCAATTTTGTATTTTGTGTGAGAATATGTGTGTTTTCAGAATATATAATAATAACTATTATTGGTGGATTGATAGTTAAGAATGTGTACTCTTTTTATTGACTTTCTTGATTTGAATCTTTTTTTGATCCCATCTGGACATGAATAGTTTTGATCGGAGTGAAAATGTGATTAATTGATGTATATGTAAATTAGTTCAAGTATACTGTTAATTGAAAAAATAAATTTTTATAAACCACTCTGACTAGACTGTCATCTCTTAAAAGTCACTGTTTAAGCTTCAGTATCTTGGTTACTGCTATTAATTTAAACACGTGACAAACTATTTAAGTCTCCTCAACATTCTTTTCCCTCAGTACGTGCTCAACATGCCTAATACATGCATTCACGCTTTCTTAACAAACTTCGGCCAACTTATTCAACTAACTAGCCGAATAATTGGTGATATATCTCTTCCATATGCTTCTTCTTTTCTTTTCTTTTCTTTTTTTTTTTTTTTTTGATTGAAATATGCTTCATCTTTATTAACTATCCCAGCTTGTAAATTTGGCCAAACACTTAATTAAAAAAATAATAATGTTTTATAATCACAATAGTATAATTTTCAAAAATCAAAACAAAGCTAGGTTAACCAATAAGCCAATCAATATATTTCATAAATTTGTCAAAAAGAGCAAATATCAACCGTAGTGGTAGGTAAAATATTTTGTGATTATCATTTATGTAATGGATAGCTTCCAAGATGCATGATCTATGAACCAAAGCAAAAGTCTAAAAGCACTCCTAACGTGCCTACTCATCAATGGTAAAGTCCAGCCAATTTTTTTCTGTCCCCAAACTGAAAGCGAAAGACAAAGGAAGTTTCCTGGAAAGTAGAAGATAGCATAAAAAAAGTCACCCAAAAAAAAAAGTTCATAAAGGACAGCTAACATTGGAAAAATGACCTAAAGGATCCAAACAAGGAGATTAATTGCGCAGAGGTATCTAACCTGTCTGTAAGGACTAATGAAAAGGTTACTTTCAAACAAAATAATAATCCAAAACCAAAACCAAGATAGTGATTGTTGTTTGTGTTGTTACCCAATGGTTCGAATGCATGTTTCATCCAATAATCCAATAATCCAATAAAAACAAAAGGACTAAGTTACTTCCCCCCAAAACACTCCATGCCAAAACCGCCCATTTTCCATGCCTTTTCTTCTCAAAACACCTAACCAAACAAATTATTATTTATTGGACATGGAAATATGCAATTGCCTTTTCTCTTTCTCTTTTATCCTACTTTTCTTAGTTGTAAGATTAATAAAGAATTCGTTTAATGTATCTACAAAAAATAACAAAATAGTATAAAATTATTTACTTATTTTTTTATATAATTTTGAAAATCTCTTCTTCTTTTTTTATCCTACTTTTCTTAGTTGTAAAATTAATAAAGAATTCATTTAAAGTATTTACAAATATGACAATATAGTATAAAGTTATTCATTTGACTTTAATATAATTTTGCAATTAATTTGTATAGTGAGATTACTGATTTTAGAATTGATTTATAATTTATATAGATATATATATTATATGATACATAATAAAACATGGAATATGAAATTTTTTTTTTTTAATTTGAATGGCTGTTTAAAGTTTGAAACTTTCAAGAATATACTCATTTCATTTCATTCATCTTCAAGTGTATTTTTTTCTATTTTAAATTTCTCCCATCAAAATATTACGTTGTGGCTTGTCAATTTTTCAAAATTATCTCTAACTCAAACCCAAATGTTTTGAAGGTCTTAATTGATTCAATTAATAATTTTTTATTTTTATATTGTACTAAATACTTAATATTGGATCCCGCTAAAATCATTGGGCTTCTTATGAATAGTTTTTTTTAATAAAATGAAATAGCTCCCAAGGGCTCACTGAGCTTAGTGTAATTGAGTGCGGTAAATTGACCACTCAATTTGTAAAAATTACGATAATTTATTATATATTTATTGAGATTAAGAGAAAATTTAAAATGATCCAACTCAATTTAAGAGAAATATATATTGACCTCAATAATTTTGATAAAAGTTAAATAAGGTAAGCTAATTGAATAGTTATATATTTTATTATATTAAAAAATAATGTTAAGTCAACAACATTATTTGAAAATGTAAATTTTATGCATAAAGTTGTATTACTTACCTTAAATTTTAAGAAATAAAAATTACATATTTCATTTACTTTTATTTGATTGTAAAATATATATTTCTATATGTTTTTAACATTTATTTTATGTATTTCTAACTAAAATTAAAATAAATATGTTTTTTTATTAAATTTACATGGTAAAAGAACGTGATAATAAAATACTAACCGATATCAAATGTAATAAAAAATTGACATTTATAGTTTTCATGGTATTATTTTTGAAAAAAATAAATAATTGGTTTACAAAACAAGTGAAATAATTGATTAATAAGTATGAAACTTTTTACATCGTATTTAAACTAACTAGGTGGACTGAACTTAAATAAATGAGTTAGTAAGATCCATTCTTTTTTGGTAGAGAATGAGACTACCAACATTTATTTGGAATGTACATAAGCATATCCCAAATTTCTCTTTAGAAACAAGTGATCTCTTCCTAATTCAAGAGAAACACTTTATATGTAAAAATCTCAAGATAAAAGAAGTTTTACCCCTAGATATAGATTGATAGTCCATTAGATTTGGATCTAAATTGGCCACAATCTACGATGCACAAATTAATTTATACTTTAAAATAATTATAATTTATAAAAATAAAATAAAATAATTGTGAGAATCTATGAATTCAATATATATTCTATTATTATTAGATTATTATAAACAACGGTACTTTAAATTACTTTTTATTTTGAGTCATGGTGAACCTAAAATATGAATTATAAAAATAAAAAAAATCATAAGAGTTATTTAACAGCTTATTTTAAATTAAATTTTAATTCAAAATTTATAATAAAAAATTATTGGGCAAATTTTATTTTAACATACCACACTTGTGCATCCAACCAAATAGAAACTCAATTTAAATCTTACTCTCACGCTCTCTCTTTATCTCATTATCTTTGTGTGTTAAAAAAAAATGATTGCTTTATTTTTTGTAAAATAAGTTGTTGTTTTTTTTCTGTATTACTAGGGAATCTTCCACCCATTTTTATTTTGTTTTTTGTTTTTTAATCCAATTTTATTCATGAAAACTTACTATTTTTTAGAAGTTTAATATTTTTTTGAAAAAATTATTCTATATACAATAAAATTATTTAATTCTTTATTATGTTATATAAGATTTTGAAATTGAAAGGTTTTTATATTTTCATCAATGGTGAATGAAAATTTAAATTTTCTTTTCTCCACACAAATTTAATCTTACATTTTGAATTTTTAAATGATATGCAATTTAGTAGATTATGAAATTTATTTAAACATGTTTAGGCGGTTTACTTACTTAAAAACTAATTAGCTTGTCAAAATTTATTAATCTCTTATTTTTGTTTTAAATGGGATCATCTTTTTATTTCCGTTATAGTGTATTTGAACTTTCAAATAAAAATTCAAAAAATATTTATTTGTAAAAATATAAATTGTTAGTTACTTAATTACTAAACCTGGTAAGTATATATATATATATATATATATTTAATGATTTCAATTAAGATTTAGTATATGGCTATGTTTTGTTGAGTTAATGTAATTGTCTAGATGGTAATTGAGTGATTATTTCATTAGCTCAACATTTTTTCTTAACTAACCAATCTTGAGATTTATTTTTTAGCTCGTTAAATAAAACGTTTCGAATTCAATATTTCTAAAACTCGATAAGTAAACTCTCGAGCCTAGTTCGTTTAATATATTTTTTATCATTTATAAATAAATCTATCATTAATATATTTATATGCAAGAAATAACATACAATGTAACTTGATTTGGTTATAAGTTACTCAATTGGCTATTCAAAAAATTCATAGGCTAGTGAGTTCTTAATGAATACAAGCAGAATTGGAGCCCACCCTAAACTTAACGAGTAGAGTTTTGTTAAAACTCAAGTCAAACTCAACTTGTTGTCACCTCTATATACACATAAGCTTCTGCTATTGCTACTATTATAAATTAGTATCTCATCTAAAATTTAAATTATTTTTATAATCTAACAAGTATGATGCTAATTAATTACACTTTTTTTGAAAAAAAATTCTAAATTGTGATTTCTACTCTTACTTAAAAAAGGAAATTAGGACTTTGGAAGAAGTTCATGTATCACTTCAAGACTACAATTTGATGAGCCTTTAGAAATGAGCTTAAAGTTTTTTTTTTCCATTAAGGCAATAGGCAGGCTTCTGTTTTACTCTGATTTGTGTTCAATCGAATTAGGCGTTTAACTTATTTTTGTCTGTTTGTTTGAATAGAAAACCTCTATTTTGGTTATTGCTTCTCCCCTTGATCAAAAGGTTTGTTTTTAATTGTTCTCTGCTTCTTCTTCTGCTTCTGCTTCTTCACCTAATACAAATATAATAAGCAAGTAAAGCAACCAAAACAGGAATTATAATACTAATTATTTTCTATTTTATTTTTTCTCCGCTTCTCCTTCTTCGAATTTCCATTTTTTTCATACTTTTCACCTAATACTTTTTTTTAAACGTCTATTAATAGGTAGAGTCCAGACTAACTTATGTGTTACTGAACTAATTTATCTTTCTGGTCGAGTTAATGACAAGTAATGGCTACAAAATTAATGATCTATCTCAATATAAAAGGTCATTCAATTTGAAAATAATCCAATCCAAGATAAATAAAATATGATTGGAAGCTTATCTAATTTACAATTTTTTGAATTCAATCCAAATGAAGCTTATCTGATATACAAATCTTTTATATACATATATATATATATAATTGAACCAAATATTTATATTTATATTTTTTATTGTTTTGGTTTGTAAGAAATTCGTTGGCTTATGATGGCTACACAATTAGAGATAATTCTCTCCCTCCCCATAAATCTCATCCCTAATGGTGTACAAAAAACCCATCAACCCAAGTCTGTCCCACTTGAACTTGCTCGACAACCCGTTAAAAACTTGGTTTAAAGTTGAGTAATTTTTTTATTCCAAGTCAGGTGACCGAGTTTGAAATTTTTTAACTTGAGTTAATCCGATCCACATGATATTATTTCTTATTATTTTTTATATAGAAATATTATGCCTAAATATGAAATATTCCTATATAAATAATAGTGTCATTTTTTGTTCTTTATTCTAAGTAAGGTGATGTTTGGCCTTCATCCGAATTGCAGATTGTTGGTATAAAACCTCAATTTTTTTTATTAATTGTGTTAAAATCATATTTGACCAGCTGAGATGTCCTTTACGTGATTGGTCTGCAAAAGGGTGGTCTTTTGAACATGTGAAAACTTTGATGCCAAATTAAATATTTAATCAGTGTATAAAAGCTAAAAAACTATAAGGGCTAGTTTGGTATGCAGTAATGATTTTTGCGGAATTGGAATGGGAATGGAATGATCATTCAATTCTATTGTTTGATAGCGTTAGTGAGGAATAATAATTTCATTTCATTTATTTATTTTATATTCAGTTTTTAGACATAAAATAATATAAAAATTATGCTAAAATGACAAAAATATCATTTTATAGATAAAATATAAAAATGTAACATAATTTATGAAAAATATATATTTCTTAATTTTTTAATTAATTTTTATAAAAAAATTATATTGTTTATTTATTATTAATTAATTAATTAATTAATTGTTATTATTACTAATGTTTATTTTATTATTAATTATATTTATTATTTATTAATATTAATATATTAGTTTAAAATTACTTAACTAATTTATTTATTTAAATTTAATTAGTTATTTATAAATATATTATTTACTAAGATATGAGGAGTATTTTTGTTATTTGACTAAATTGAATTGATTTATTTTATTTTTATATACAAATTTTTATTTTTTTATTTTATATTATTTAAATGTGATATGAAGTGTATTTTTTTCATTTGACTAAATTAAATAATAAATATATTTTTATTATTTATGAAAAATAATAATATTTTATTAACATTCAACTTTTTTATTTTATGTGATAGAATGATTTTATTGCATTTAACTGAACTAAACCGATTTCATAGAAGTAGGAATGAACAATCTTACCCCTAGGTGGGTTTGATAATTCCTACTTCTATAGAATAAAATGGCAAGAATGGAATGAGTATTCTGAGGCCAAGAATGTTCATTTCATGGAATCTTACACGGAATGAAATGGTTATTCGCACATACCAAACTAGCCCTAAAAGAGTAAAAATCAAGGTGACAACCTTCATCTTTTTTAGGTTTCGAGCCTTTTTATATAAGAGTTTTGTTGTGATGCCCATTACAATAACAATGACGTCCGTTACAACAATAATAAAATTTGTTATAAAATTAATGGTGATAATTACAATTCGAATTAATCCGTTATTGCTATGTCACGTGTAATAATATCATTAGATTGGTACAATCCTGTATTATCACTAGCCCCATTCCCAAAAAAAAAAAAAAAATAGTCTAAGAAATGTATGGACTTGAACTAATGATTGAAGAAATCCCGATTAGGTGATTAAAAATAAAATGGGCCATATATCTTGGTTGTGTTTCCCATTTGCGGGGTGCATAACTATTATGCAAAAAAATTCTAGTGCTATCACTGATGTTATGCTTTGTTGGCATGATATTTTTATCAATGGCGTTGACATTGTATTGTACATGTTGTAATCCACCTTATAACTTACCCCATTTCACTCCACCTTACAACTATTTCACCTTATTACTCTTACATTTTCAGAACGAACCCAGGAATTCGGCCTTGTTATGATACTAGTTTATGCTTAATTTTACCTATCGATTGGGTATTAAGATGTAGTTGTATTAAACTCTATTGAAGTAAACAACATACCTTACCTTGAGATATATGGGTGAGATCCCAACATTTGTTTGCTGACGTTGTAACATTCTGAGTGAAAACTCTAGATTTTGCTCTTTTTAATGGGTACTAAAAAACAATTGCGTTTAAACTATATTGAAACAAATAATATACCTTGTTTTGAGCAATATGGGTGAAAACCCGAGATTATTTGTTGATGGTGTACTGACTAAAAAAAGTGATTATTTAGACATGTAAAAACTTCAATATCAAAGTCAATATTTAAAAATAATATAAAACTGAAAAATTATAAAAGAGTAAAGTTTAAGATAATAATCTATCATTTTTTTGAAAATTAGAACCTCTTTATAAAAAAAATTGTGTCGGCATTCATCACTGCAGGTATATTAATTGTGTTAGAATATTAATCACTATAATTATAATACCTATTATAATAATAAGAAAAATAACATATGTTATAAAATTAATGATGATAATTATAATTTAAATTAATCCATTCTGTTATAAAATTAATGATAATAATTATAATTTAAATTAAGCCATTATATCTATAATGAATGTAATAATATCATTAAATTAGTTCACTCCGTTATCATGTTTATGACTTTAAAAAAAAAAAAAAAAAAAAAAAAAAAAAAAAAAACCTAGACTTAACCAACAACTGATTGTCTTGATAGTATTGAAGAGTTCCTATAAATCACCGTTATGTATACAAGACATAATAATATGAAATTATGAAAGAGATTTTAAATGGAAATGAAAAGTATGAGGAATTATTTGAAATTAACAAATTAAAGAGTAAACAAACCAACACCTTTGTAATTAATAATTTTACCAAAACTCTGGGTATATTATAACGTTGATTTTGGTTTTCCTTGCAAAATTGGTTAGGTACAAGTTACAACTACAAAACAATCAGAACTCAGAAGTAGAACAGCAGATGTATTAGATTCATTGATCACAAATTGAGCTTTAAACCATTTACATTTCATCTCATCATGTACTTACTAATCACAACCGTTGATTAATGGATTCTTAGATCTCGTTTACTTCGTTGATCTCATCATTTGTAAAAACCACACACCCACCGAAAACAGTACACCGCTTAAAAATAAAAAGGAGTTGAGGAACAACATAATCATCTCTGCAGCTCCATCATACGAGAAAAGTCCTCGAAGCACACGAATCCATCCCCATTTTTATCTACACCGTCTATCATGCGCCGGCACTCATCTAACGTGCACCGCTCATCACCGATAGCTGTGAAAACCCGAAACAGCTCCTCCGCCGAGATTTTCCCATCGCGATCCGTATCGAAAAACTCAAATACCTCGCGCAATTCCGAGTCGCAAGCCGGTCCACAAGCGGACCCGACACAGCTCATCAAAGCCTCAACGCTTATAATACCACCGCCATCACGATCTACCTCACTGAGCATCATCGTTACCTCTTCCTGACTCGGTGGCTCAGCTCCAAGCCGGGTTAGCAACGCTTCGAGCTCTTTCCTCGAGATGACACCATCATTATCTCTGTCTATGAGCTTGAAAGCTTGAACCAGCTCGAAATGAATATCGGCCGAGGAATCGGACCAATCGCCTGAAACATTGGGTAAAACGCTCGTAGGAGTTCTCGAACCGGGTGCTCCGATTCCGGTTTTATGGGTCGTCGACTCTGAGCAAGAAGAAGACGATGTTCCGGAACTGAATGATGGTGGTTCGGATCTGGACACAGAGGACCGGTCCTTTTTGGACCGGAAGAGGCGTTTCGGGTTGATATTGATGAGCTTCATTGCCAATAATGGAAGAGAGAAAACGATAGAAAAAGAAGAGGAGAAGAGGGTTTGAGCAGAGAGAAGGAGGAGGTTTGAGGGGTTAAATGGTGGGAGTGAAGGTAGTACCATCGCAGCTTCCAGGAAACTTCGCATTATTAATTTAATTAATAAATTATAAAGGAGGTGCATTTATAAATACAAAATGCTTACGTCACAGTTATCTTGATTTTATATTCATCACTTCGAATTTGCATATCATGTACGGGGTATTTTTTTTTTTTTTTTTCCTAATTAGTTTCATTATATTATAAATTGCACGAAAATAGTAAATACCTCTCAAGTTGGCTTTCATGATTAAAAACATGTATTAGTTTCGTTAACTTTAGACTTTAGAAAGGTTCGAATTCAAGTGGTGAAATAAAAATCTGCTCTGCACAAATGACATGTCATAATAAGATTATAATTAAGAGAAATAATTGATATGAAAAACATGTAATACTTTATCATGTAAAATAATGAGTAAAATATTAAACTAAGAAAAATTTTAATTATGAGAATTAAATTAAGTACAGCTAGTATGAAGCACATTCACAATATTAATTATTTGAAGTTGTAAGATAGTTATGTATTTTTTGTTGGGTCATTTCAAATATTTTATAACAAAAAATTTAAAAATTTAAAAATAAAATTATATAAGATAAGGTTTTATATTCAAATCTATCGAATAATTTTTGTGAGAGAATTTATCCTAATTAGTATCTAACATCTATCTTATCTTAAAAAAAAAATAAAAAACTAATAATAGAGTAATTAGAGTTTGCCTTTAAATGCACCACTAATTAGGTTAGCGGTTTGAACCCGGTTTTTCTATAGGTTGTGATGGCGAGATGACACTTTGGTGAGTTGTGAATGTGACTTTATGCCACTTGTCGGTTATTTAAGGGGTTCCTTCAAGTTTGGGGCAATGAAAAGTTGAAAACAACGGGAACCTGAGGAAACCGTTGTAGCGTTTTTCTTTTTTGTTGATACATTGTAGCCTTTTCCTTTGTACTAATTACTTGGTTTTTTTTATATTTCTTTTTTATAATTTTATTATAATGATAAGTGGAACTTTCTTAGTGGTTAATAACTTTATCGTCACTATTGACATGTTAAATAATTTTTTTTATAAGTTTACAATTATTATTTTAATTTTTGACCTTTATCGACAAATTAAAAGACAAGTTAATGTGTAAGAATGACTTCAATTGATAGTTAATAATAACTTATAAATTTTAATTTGTTTATAAATAAAAATTATTTAATTTACATAATTGAATAATATAATTAGTAATTATTAAGAGATAAAAAGTAATTTTTTAATTATTAATATATACTTATTTTAAAAAACTAAGTAAGAGAATATCAGAATTTTCTAACTTTTAAAATAATATAGATATAAATAATTGCTTCATCAAAGAAATTCTTACACATTGGATATTCCCAAATTGGTTTTGATATTTGATTGCCAACAAATATGGGGTATTGTTTTAGGATTAATGAGTTTTATTTGATTGCTCCATCCCTTAGTTTTTTTTTTTTAATGTGGAAAATAATACTAATATATTAAAAAATTATTGAATATATAGTTATATAAGATCTGAATCCTCTCATGGTCTTGAAAAAGAAAGAGAATAATATGTTTTAGATTTAGAGTCAAAATTTGTTTCATAATTACATAATTTTGAATTTGAAACATAATTTGTTTGGGTAAGATGATCAAATTCAGTTAGATTGAATCAAGTATATGTAATGTAGATGATGGACATTAATGTCAATAATTATTAGTTATTAAAGTTGTTCACAAACCTCTCATAAAGTTATAGTCAAATTTAATATATGAGACAATGGTGGGTGAAATGTATGGGTGTCAATAGGTCAAAAAGTCAATACATATTCTGGACCCATACAATAATATATATATTCATGCTAGTGCAGAATGCACTGTTTGTGGATAGCTTTTCGAAATTCCTTAGCAATTGCATGGATACTTACCCAACGACTAAGTTAATTTGATCTCCTCCAACATTTTTTTTGTTTTTTTTGTTTTGAACTTGTTTTATATATAGTACATGTTTGTGGTAGACACGTCTCCATATTCTCATGAATTTGGTTTTTTGTATTTAACGTACAAATCAATATTCTAACTGTCATACACACCCCCCAGTCCCCCACACAGGTAGACCAATTAATTAATAAAAGAAATGTATGAACTAGTATAGGCATGTCATTTGCAAATATTGTAGCTTTAATTTGTAGTTGGTTTAACAAAAAATTATTTGTCACCAAACATGCATATATGTATAGTTAGTTAGTGATGATCCTAAATCCCTAATTCATTCAACTGAATTGTTTGAAAATGAATTACCTAAAAATAGATTTATATAGACAAAATCCAACATGTTCGATTCAAATCCTATTACAATAAAAATTAATAGATCATAATATGTTGTAAAATTTGTCTTATGACATGTGAATAAAAAATACTAATAATAAGAAATCAATCTGTTTTAAATTATATACATCCAACCTAATAGATTAAAGTTAATCCTATTTAGTTTTGACACAAAGAGTCCACAAAAATAAAAATAAAAAGTTGTTAGAATATATAATTAATAATAAAACGTTATCTTCACTATAAGTTTGCCAGATGTGTTAAATTCCATCACCAAAAAATATATAATGATTTGAAAACTAGCAAATCGTAGTGTGAATTTAATTAATTAAGATCAATAAAACGTTTAACCACATAAAATTTATTTTGATCGGATGAGTGTTCGAGTTAAATTGAAAAAAGTTTTAATAAAATTATATTGTTTGATACAAAAATATATAACGAAGAAGTCTAGTTTATATATACAAAATTTGGCCTAAATCATGAACAATAATATTCTTTTAACTATTGGAATTGACGGATCAAGTTTCTAGTCCTAAGTTGATAATGATTCTAGTTGGTTTATTAGTACACAAAAAGTCTACAAAATATAAAATGAGTAAATGTTCTCTTTGATCACTATATATAATTAAGTTTGTAGTCTGTAGATGTGTTAAATTCATCAAACACAAAAAAGTCTAACCAAACAAGGAATATCATGGCAAGAGATATATAGATAAACTAACATACATTAAAATCCCACCTCAACTCCTTAATTGTTTCACCCAACTGCCTCTACTTTTCTAAATCTTGTTGGACATCATGAAAATATTTACTTAATTCTTTTTTATTCAATTTTTATGCCATGATACCTAAATATCCACTTCTGAGTTCACATCCCAAGCACATGTTTTTTGTATTTTCAATCTGTCTATAAAACTAGATTAACCACTGTTAATTGATAATTAAGAAGTCATAGAAGCAAAATATTTTAATCACTAGTCAGAGAAGGGAAACAACCAAAATTCCACAAATTCGGCAAGCAAGCGTCGACTAATTAAATTATCAGCATTACGCGGAAATGGTTTTGAGTTTTGAGCACACGGAGATAGAAATTTCTCAAAGCAAGAAAATCTGTGAGTCTGTGACAGTGACATTGACGTTGGCATACACAGCTTGCAATATCGCATTTGAAATGAACAACTCCATCTCCATGCATGTTCAACTCATCAGTGGGCTTTGTTGGGCCAGGCCACCACTTTATGTAGACTAGTTAAGATCAATAAATTTGACTATTTAATTTACAAATGCATATCCAGAAAAGAAAGAAAGAGAAAGAGAAATGATGTTTGACTTGTTTGTATCCATTACTTTTTATAATTGCTTTAAGATTTTTAAGAAATTATTAATGAAATTTAGAAATGAGTCACTGCTGCTTAATTTCGTGCATAGCTAGTTGTATTTGATTATAGACTTGTAGAATTAGCAGAAAGTTGAGGAATTTGAGCTTCTTGGTCTGATTTGTGGGGTTGTCACTTACAACAAGTGTTTGATAAAATTATTTTTAAGTGGGGTGTTCCCATTTTGCTTCTAAGTTGAGACAAATAGCATAAGGTCATAATGGTTAGCACACTCCACTGCCCCCCAAATAGGCCAGGTCCATTAAACATGTTTCACAAAGGAAAACAATTTCTATAATTTTTAAGCAAAAATTCCATAAAGAAGCATATGGTCAGTTGGCATGTTTTTGAATTATTTCTTCTCTTTAGTTTCCTCTTTTACTTTATGACTTTGTGTTATGAAGTTTGTATATGTCTTGACATAATTGAATTTGTGGAATTTTATACCTAATTTGAAAATTTTCATAATTTAAGTCATCTTAAAAAAGAGTTAAATTAAACTTAAAGATGCAAAATTAGAACATGATAAAGGTTTTAGGTTAGATGGGTGAATTTTTTCTATTTTTTAAAATAAGTAAAAAGGAGTATAAGATTATTACTATTCTGATGAATTTTTTTGAATGTGACGGGTTTTGACGAATTTTTCTTGTATCGTGCATGAACACATCATTTTATTATTACATAATTGTTCTCGTACCATGTTTTTGACATTGACATATTTTTTTAATTATCATATAACTTTTATTGTATCAGATTTTTGACATCACATAACTAAAGACCAGATAATATAATTACAACTTGGTATCTTTCAAATTGAGCATTATGAGCCATAAAAATAGTGTGCTCCATCAGCCATGAAAAAGGTCAAGCAACTTTTTACACATGCTTTAGGTGATCCATAAACATCCATGTGAAGTCTGCTCACTTTGTTATTCCTTTTTGCCAACCTTTCCTACAATCCTACAGCTACTTTAACTCCCTATTTCTTGGTCCTCGCAAAACTCATGACAAACCAAAGCATAACAGAAACCTTCCTCTCCACTGTATGGACTCTACAGAAATTTCATTATCCCTTCCAGTATTACATTTTCCAAGAAAGAGAGATCAGGAAATTATGAATCACTCCAAGCCCAAGAGACATGATCCCTATCTATCTTCCTTATGAATTTTGTCCACTGACCCAACACCTAAACGGCTGGATTGACTGATCAGGGGAGATAATCATGGGAATTATATGTTTACAGGCTTAGAGCTAAGAGTCTAAGTGTACAAAGTATTATACTTGAATTGAAAATTTTAAAACACTATAGTATTCTTGTGCTGAGGAAAAGATTTTTTTTTCCACTTGGTAATGGTCTAGTGTAGCAAAAAGAAATGACAAAAGGAGGGGGCTACCTGTTATGTAGCTCAATACATGTGAGCCTTTCAATAAGCAAAAAGAAAAAAGAAAAAGAGAAACAGATGATTTTATGTTTACTAGACAGTACTTGAATTTTCAATCAGAAAAATGAAGCAAAACATTAGGTGCAAGTCACAATCACACAGTGAAGAAATTACTCCTTAACAGCATGCACACAACAAATGTAGAGACAACAGAGAAGCTGGAATGGAAGTAGAATGGGAAAACAGGAGATTAGTACGACTAGTCAAGTTGTTTGAGCAATATAGTGAAATGGGAAAGCCTATGTGCTACTAGGAATGCCATGATATATAAAATATGGTCAAGAATCAATTGGGAAATTGCAACAGATACAACAGACAGAACTTGTGTGAGAAGCAGATTACTCTTTGCTAACAATCTAACCTAGTGGTTGATATTATTTGAAATCATTACCATTTCTGCAGATAGCATATGTTTTGATTTATAATGAAATTGTAATTCATCAGATAGAAGTACTTTCATTCCATAGAACTGTAGGAGTGGCAGCTACAGCCAACAAATCAGTGTGGTCATGTTAGCCTACTTCAACTTTTTTCTCTCTCTTTTTTTTTTTTTCCCTCCTAGCCTTCTTTTGGTCTGAGTAAGACATAATTTAATTCCGTATAACCGCGGCTGATTGTTGAGCAGTGTTTCAATTCAATGCCGACTGAACTAATTCAGATTGTTTGTAATATGACTATCAACCGTGACTACTTTCGGCTGAGAGCCAATATAGCAAGACAGATAGCGAGAATGATATTTAATTAGTGCCAATCATCCACGACGCTCTGATCCTCATCAACATTAGTGCCAGGAAGGATCTATGTAATTGGAATCAGGTGTTTCAGATTGAGACTTTCCTATAGTGAGATCGTCCTCTTCATATTCAGATGCTGAGCTAGCATCCATCTCCTTTTCTGGACAGTCAACTTGGACACACTCAGCAACTTCATTGCTGTAATTTTCAAAATCATGACTCCTATTTAAAAGTGTTAAATCTTCTTTCTTGACAACATTAAACACAATCCCGTTAAGAATCCTTTCAGGCTGCAAAAGATCACCTTCAGTAACTGTAATGCTTGAACTGTTTGCAAGCACCCTATTGCCAACTTCTCTCTGATCAAACTCAGTACTATCTGAGCTTCTATCCGGTGTTGTAACCCTTGGACTCTGATTGTATTGACTATTGCCTACCATTTGAGCTGCCTTGGAATTGGACTGAGCTACCCAACCTCTATTTAGTTCAGCATCAACATCCAAGTTTTGGACAAAGTCAATGAACGTATTTGCCGAAGTAGTTCTCATCAAGGGCCCACCTGATCTTGTCCAAGAATTCAAATCAACACTTTCGGATTCACTATCACTTCCATCATGTATGTTGCGGTAGCTCCGCAAATTTTTACTGGAAGGACCTCCAACAGTGGATCCACCAGCTCCTTGATGGACCTGCGGAAGCAATATCCATCAGGAGGACTTCCTCAAGAGAGCCAGTGGAATTCTCTCGAGCAATGCAATTCCAAGAAGGGATTCTTCTCGAGCCACTGAATCTCACTGTGCTGGCCAGAACATGAGAAGAAGTAGCAGCAGCAGCTCTTTCAGCACTTCTTTTAAGTCTCCTCATGTGGTTAAGAATTGCAACAGACTCATCAAGAGCCAGCTCAATGCCACAATTTGCTTTTATGGCCGAGAGCTTCTCCCAAGTGCACCTCCTCCCTTGATTTGCTGCCTTCTGAAGCTCCACATAAGAGGGGTTTTGTATAATTTTTGAGTACTGGTACAGCAAATAAGTGAAAACAAAGTAAACATAGTAAGTCATCAGGGTACGAGTCATATACCTAAATAAATGGTAAATATCAAATTCATTATTTAAAATATGTTTGCAAGGGCTTTCAAATTTAAGTTTTAGCAGTAAAAAAGCTTCATATTAAAGATGACCACTTTGTCTTTCATGATTGATAACAAGATGAACTTAGACCTTCTGTAGGCAGATACCTGAGCAAGGGTTGCGGGCATAACAACAGTCACATCACCCTCCCATTCTTGCGCAAACAGTTTGGCAAGTCCTCCTAATGGAAAACCAAGCTCCAGAACCTGATTGCATCTATGCTTCACCTCCATCTCAGCAAGATTGAGCAAGCTAAGTGATTAAACACCAAATTAGTATTTTTAACTACAAATAGTTTAAGAAACTTACAGAAAATGCATGTCAAAGGACCACAACAGAGAGCATATAAATCATATAACTGATGCTTTAGGATCGATGGTGGCAGCTGGATGTTCCATTTCTGTGCGATAATCAAAACAAATGCTGGCTGAATTTAGGACTTCTCTAGGAACATGTAAGGTACAATCCATTCTAAGGTGGAGGCCCAATTTCAGATTTAAAGGCACATCCGCTATGTTATTAAGTGGAATTGCATGTAGTTTAAATTCCTAAACTGTAAAGGCCAAAGTGAATGGTGCCAGTGCAACTAATCCTTCGACTCTGTCTCAGTCAACTGATTTAACAATTGAAATATCTTCCGCCATTGTAGTCCTTCACCCGATGATGTAACGTTGAGCACCATCCCTCTTAACTAATGACCCACATAAAAGAGTGCAAAAGAATGAGGCAAAGTTCTAAACTGTTCTACACCATTCACCTTTGCAGGGCATAATATTACCCCAGGGATTAGCCACTTAAAATATGGTCTTAACAAGTAAGATACTCATCAATCATCATGCACGCATACACACACACACACACTTGTGTGCATACACAAAAAACACAAACAGACACATCAATAAGAAAACAGTAATAATCAGTCCAGAAAATCAGATGACAGGAAACGGACAGCAAACACATCTAAATTCAAGGTAGTTACTTCAACATAGAGAAACCTTTTAACTATGAAAAAAGAGAAACACTTAACATAAAGTACCATCTAACCAACAATAAAGTCAACTTCCATTCTTCAATTAGCAGAAAATTTACCTATTAATGAGTAAAATTTTCTTCTGTCACAGATCAATATTAATGAAAGAAGAAAGGGTAAGGAAGTGCCCTTCTATGTATTAGAAGATATAATATAAAATTTATATAAGAACAAGTATAATAATAAAGCTACAAAAAATAAATTAAAGTCCATAACCATGAAAAGATAGATACCTTGGCAGCAAAGTTTCCTCCATAAGCTCTTACAAATTCTTTCAATCTCAATAATGGTGCAATGTGAGGGTTGGCCTGACTGACAATAAAATGATTGACATTGAACAGCTCCTTCAATTGCATCATAGGTAAATCAATCTCTAAGCTACCATCCCTCCAGCGACGCAGAGAGGTAGAACCCTCATCAGGACCCAAATTAAATGGAGGATGGTAAGGGATAATTTCTCCACTTCTATCCTTTGCCATCAATTCTTGAGCCTCGAAAAGGCCAGGAAAGGCACAAGAAGCAGTCACTGCACTCCATATAACAACATGGGGAGAAGTCAAGTAGTTCAGGCATCTAGGTGGCTCATGCTTTCTTGGAGAGCATACTGTTATCCCAAGAATTCGACCTGTCATGTCATAAGCCTCTTGAAATGTAAGATTGCTTGTGAGATGCCTTAACATCATTTGCAACTGTCTGATCTCGTGAACTGCCCCTCGTGTCATGACCCTCTTTACAACTGTAAAAATCCCACCCATTTGATCAAAAAACTGCAAGGAGTGCCATGAATCCTCAAAAAAGCTTTGCAGCTCAGGCCAAGACCTAGTGGCAACAGCAGCGCACATAATTGATCCCACACTTGAACCAGCAATTATTCTGGGCAAAAGCTTATGTTCTACCAGTGTTTTAACAACACCCACATGGAAAGCTCCAAGAGAAGCACCCCCGCTTAAAAGCAATGCAGTCCTACCAAATGCATGTCTAGTTTCATGCATGAAAGCAAGCTTCTCTGCCAATGAGAGCTCCTCTGAATCCGAATCACAAACCATTCTCAACTGAGTTGACACCTCATCAATATACTCTTTGATTAGTTTAGGAACTTGAAGCCTACCCTTGTGAAGCTCAGGGTTAGCACATATTACCAAGATTTCTAACAAGATCAGCTCTCATGCAAAATATGATATCTCGTAGAGAACCCTCTTGGCGACGGTGACATAGCTCTTGAAGCTTGTTGCTCATCAGTTCTTCATCATAAAGGTCTGATTCATTCATCTTCGGGGTCTCTTTGTCAAGCATCTTAGCTGCATGAGCCCACTCCTCGTAGGTCAATGCAGTTCTCATCATATTTCTCCAAAATTTCCTCCGATAAGCCATTTCGGCCCTCAGTTTGACATTTGTGTATCGTTTCAACAAGAAAGCAATTACTGTCATCATTGCCAATATCCCTTGTGGGTTTCTGGGATGCAACCATGATACCATGGGTGCCAAAAAGTCCTTAAATCTGCAGATGATATTCAATAACATATGGAATATTTGATGCCTCAATTGTGACATTGACTTGCAGAAAAGAATTCTGAAAGCAATTGTTCGACCAACAATGGTTGAAGGACCAATTGAAAAAGGATCAACACTGGCCTCGTTACTTATATCCATCTTTGGCAAAATAGAAGGTATGTGTTCGAATGAATGTTGTAGTCTCAGGCTCAAAATGCTTAATGTACAAACTGAAGGGTCACAAATTGTCTACAAGAGTTCTAACGGAAACTGATCTAAAAATAATATGTTTTGTAAAGTATAGGTTTCACTGGAACTCTAAGCCAACAAGTAAACCAAAGAGACAACATAAATGCCTATTGGATATGTCTCAAGAACTTCATAAGAATATAAGATCATTATCAGAATATGTTTTACCCTTTTGCTCGAACAAATGAATTGAGAAAAAAGACAAGGCCTATGTCAAGTTAAAAAAGGAAAGGTATCAATGGAAGTTCAGAACAAATTAACAAAAAAACTTAACTACAAATACTATATGAACAAGCTCAAATTTGAAAATCCTAATAAGTTTTCAACCAGAAGAAATTTAACAGGACGAATCAGAAACCCACCCCCCCCCCCCCAAAACTCTCAAAAGCTGTTAACCCTCTAAATCACCCCACAGATCAAACTCAAAACTCCAATTCCACAATCTTCATCCAAAAATCCAGATCAAAGGGGGAAAAAAAAAAAAACAAACCCAACTTCCAATTCCCAACCGGCTTTCCGTTTTTCCAGGCAAAGACAGATTTTTCACCTAAAAGTCTAGGAATAAAAATCACCAAAAGCCAAATGGGTTCTCCAATGAGATTCTGAATTTGTAAATTCCAAGAAACTGAACAAGATAAACCCACTAATACCCAGAAATCGTTATCCACCAAACAAAGACGGAAAGCTTAGTATGAAAAAGGCCCGGAAAGGTGGATAATGAATTCTGAGATATATGGGGATCTGTGAAATAGATAAAGATAGCGGTATGGGGACGCCGACCTGAATCAGAAAAGGTGGATAAGGCAATATTACCCAATACGTAAGGGGATAAGGAAGAAGCTGGACTAGGTGTGCCACCAAAGAAGAACTGGGTCGTTGGAACTTTCTATTTAAGGAAAGTAACACAGACGAAACAGCACGAAATAAGCTTTGAAATTTTCCAAAAAAAACGTAAACGTGAACGGAAGCTTATCCCCTTTGGCGCTTTTTCCTTACAATACAAGCCAAGAAAAGACGCTGAAAACAAATGCGTCCATACTTTCTGGAATGGCCCATAAATACTACCAACCAGATCTTGGTTCATGTCACTAAGCTGATTCATTCCCTCCCTGGGCCTACAGAAAAGGTCCAAGTTTAACAGCAGCCCCCATTGTTTTTTTTTATCTATAATCTTCTTATATGGTGTATTTTTATATATCAAAGTACGAATTGACTATTTTAATTCCTAATATAAACAACAGTTGAAGGTGAGGTCTGATTTATTAATTTATTGTCATTCACATGGGCAATTTTTTATTTTTTATTTATTGTTTTAGTTTTGATTCAATCTTATTATATTCATGTCTTTTGAGATTTACTTAAATGACACTAAAATTTAAAATAATATTTTTTTAAGAGAAAAAAGAATTTTAAAATGAGCTGATGAAAATATCTTATTAGTTTTTAGAATTTTTTATTCTTTCACTAATAATTAGATATAGATTTTTTATTTTTATTTATTATATATTTTTTATTTATAAACAAATTACTATTTAATTAATATTTTGAACCAAAAATATTTTAAAAAAATAAAAAAGTGAAAATGATAAAAAAATATTTTATTTCAATATTTAAGACTAATTTGAAAGAAAGTAATGACTTATTCATCATGTAAAGTGAAGATTTATGACTTTAATTTGGTATTGTAAATTTTATTTTTCTCTTTGTGGTATCACTAAGAAATACTAGATACTTATACATGAGTGAACTATTATTATTATTATTATTATTTTTAAAAAGCTTAATATAATATATTGCTATTAAGAAAAATAAGTACGAATAGAGGACAATATAGAAAAAATAAAGCATTTAGAGCTCATTTGAAAATAATAAAATTTAAAATAAAATATTTTGGTACTTTGCAGAAAAAATTGAAATATTTTTATTATTTTTTTTAAAATTATTTTGTAACACCGTTGGTTTCCATCAAATCAAGAGAAAAGAGTGTCAAATTTTTCAAAATTTGAACCTTAGTATCGCTTTAGTATATGTTAAGAGAGAGGAGTATAATTTAGTTTATTTATTATAATGAATATATCTATCTATCTGTACTATTATAAAAGTCAAAAGATCCTTATGATCTCCTATTTTAGAATAATATAAAATAATCAATCTAATTTACATTAATTTAAAAAATTAATTTTTCTCTCCTAGTAACTACCCATTACCCATCCACATACATACCAACTACAACTCATTCATATTTTATCTATTAATAACTACTTACTTTCACTTACACGCTAACTCATTTTTTCTATTTTAAATATAATTAAAAAGGACTTAAAATAACAAATTATACTTAAAAAAAATAAAATCATTTAGCATGTGCATATCATCAGGGTGTAAATGAACAGAGCCGTTCGTGAATAAGCTCATTAAAAGGTCGCTTGAGCTCGATTCATTTCTAAACAAGCCAGGCTCAAGCTATATATATATATATATAAGATAAGATAATTTAAGATTAATATTTATTTTTTAAAATTATTTAAGTAGAGTTAATAAATAAATATTCATCAAACTAGTTGTATCATATATAATATCAATATATTATATTTAATATTAATTTTAAATTAGAAAAGCAAAAAAAAAAAAAAAAAAAAGGTTCACAATTCTCTTAATGAGCCAAGCTTGAACTAAGATTTAGGCTCATGATTCCTTAATGAACCTAGGCTAGCGAGCTTTTAATGAACATGAGCCGAGCTTGAACTTCTACTAAAGCTGACGAGCTGAGCCGAGCTTGACAAAGCTCGGCTCAAGCTCAGGACCGTTTGCACCCTTATGCATATACACGTTCCTATGGCTAATTTTTAATAAACGAAAAATTGATGTAATAGCATGTAGAGTTATTTTTAAAGAGTATATTTGGTATATAGAATGGATTGTTTTGAGGCCACATGTTGGAACAATTGAACTTTATTTATTATAATGATTTTTTTTTCATACTTAGTAATATCCATCCCTGATGTAAGTCTTACTCTCTTACATAGTAATTTATTAATTTTCGATTATTAAAGATTTGAAAGAGTGATTAGTCTTAAATCAATAATTATATAAATGATATATTTTTAATCGAATCAGGATAATTAATTAGTCAAGATCAATGTAAGATAGTTATACTTAATCAGTTAAACCAAGAACAATTCCCACATAGATCCATGTTGCTAATTGTATTCGGTAAAGCCAAAGATAAAAGCCCTGTTTGGTTAAGCTATGTGTGTAAAATGCATCGTATAAAAATACTTTTCAAATAGAGCTGTTTAAAAATGATTGTATAAAAAACAGAAAAGGTGTTTGGATTAGTTAAAGTAAAAGCGTTACGAGATAAAAAAAAATTGTTTTATTTTATTAATTAAGATGAATATTGAGTATTAAAATTATTAAAAATGTCAATTTGAACAAATATTATGGTTATATTTTTCTACTCTAAAAGCCCAAAAATACATTTTCGTAAAGTTTAGAAAATAAAACCTTTATTACCAAATAGCTTTGTAGATATAGAAAAGTTTAAACCCATAAGCTATTTATAAGCTAAACCAAACAGGAACACAATTTCTTCTCAACTCATCTCTAGTCAAGTCCTCTAATCTAAGAGATTCGATTCGACAATTTGGATAGCTAAACCTTTTCTTTTCTTTGTGGGATTATATAATAACCAATTTTTTTTCTTATTCGTCGCAAATTTTTTATATTATTTATTTTATTTTAAGTTTCAATAGTGGGATCTAAAAGATAAAATTATGATAAATTTTCTTAAAAGTTGAATTTTTTTTTTTCTTTTAAGATTCAATACATGTTTTTTTTTTTTTGTGTGTGTGTGTGTGTGGTGGGTTTAAGTTAACATATTAAATAATGAGATTGTCAAAATATTTATTGATCACTTATTTTATTTAATATGTTTAAGATTAAATATCACTGACCTTAGTAATTTTTTTTAGGCAATTGTATTTTATCCCATGAATTACAATCCAGTTTGCGATAATCCCATGAACTATTAAATTAGGATACATAATCACTTATTTGAGTCATAATTAGCAAATAACCTATCGATCATCCAAATTAGTCATCAAATGTAACAAATTAACTCAGAAAAAGATTAGCCTATCCTTGTTATGATTTTTTTTTTTTTTTTTGTCTTTCATTTTTTATCTATTATTTCTTCTTTTATCTTTTCTTTTTTTAGAAATTAAAATCTCCATGCTTATCCAATTTTAGTATATTCTTTAATATTTGTAATATAATAATAAGAAAATAAAATTTTGATCAAAATATTATCTTTAAAATGCAAATTGAAACAACAACTTGTATAATTTCTACAAATGAAAAAAATAATATTAGCAAATTTATTGATAACTTAAATATTATGACAAGAAAATAAAAAATATATAGAATTCCAATATTTATTTATGTATGCTAAATTGAATCACTATAAAAAGCTTAATTTCATAGAAAAATAAAATATGTAAAATTGAGAAAAAAAAAAAAACTTATAACAAGGGTAATTGAGTATTTTTTGAGTTAATTTGTTAGGTTTAATGAATAATTTGGATGAGTAGAGATTATTTGCTAATTATGACTCAAATATAAGGAGTATGTACCTAATTTGATAGATTATAAAAATTAATGCAAACATGCAGTATATGAAATAAATGCAATTGATTTTTTATTTTTTTTCTATTTAAGATGATATATTAGTTGATATAGAAAGGAGAGGGGATTACTAAACTGATGTGTCAGCAATGGGAAGGGGGTGGAATAATCCCATGTAACAGAATGAATGATTTTCTATTTTTTTCATGTTTTATGAACCCTTATTCTATTTTGATTGAATTACTATATATATATATAAAATATTTTAAATTAATTATTTATTTTGGATTTCAATAACGAGTATAAAAATAAATATTTTTGAGAATTTTTTTTCTCGTATTGGTTTATTTTTGGATTTTGAAAGAAAAAAAAATTATAAAATATAAATTATTAATCACTTAAATAAATAACAAGTTTTTTTTCTTCTTATTTTCTTTAAAATTTAACATAGAGTTAACGTAATAAATAATTATTGATTTGTTATTTTATTTGAGAGATCGAACATTCAATTACGTCAACTACGTGAATGATTTGATCAAGGTTCAATAAAATTTTAGATAACAAATTTATAGATTCAGCATTAGTATTAGTTTTCCTTTTTCATATTTGATGGCACAAAGAAAATACAAGAAAGTGAATTGAATGTCTAATTAATTAAAAATAGAAAAAAAGAATAAGTAGAGTTATTTTGCAATTATTGCATAAATCTGATCATTCTGACACTGTATAATTTCTTTTTTGGTAAATAGTAATCCTCTATAAAATTATACATATATAGGGTGAATACACATCTTAACCCAGGTTTTAGAGAAAAAAAAAAAAAAAAAAAAAAAAAACCACAATTTGAAGAGGATAATTGAACCTAAAGAAAACAAATAAAAGGAAAAGGAAAAAACTTAATGTCTCTATTTTTTTTTCCTGATAAACCTAATTCCCTCAGCCACCAAGCATGTGCTCTGAATTCTAACCAGCTGTGAAGACTTTTCTGCACTATATCCTCACAAGGAGATTATTAATAACATTCCAACCAGATTTTACACATAAAACAAATTATTGGGGGTTGAATATTTCCTTTCCATGACATGTAAAAAAATAAATGAAGAATATTTTGAATTATTGAAAGTCATTCAATAATAAGCTTTAGCAGAAGATTAAGTCAATTCAAACATGGCCAAAGTCAACAGATTCAATACCTTTCTTTGTACTAGTCAAGTACCCCCAAAGGGACGACTTCAATTCAAACATGGCTGAGAGACTCAGACATATTCAAGACAATATGCCAAAGGGGCATCTGAATTTTAAATATAAAGTTAAAAGAGAAAGACCAGCCAACCACTAGGAAAACAAAAAACTTTGGGAATCTCTGCATCATGTCATTTCTCATAGGTTTCTTCGCAGTAGTTTTGTTCACAAAAAACAAAAATATCAGTCTGCTTCCTTTCCAAAAGTTACAGTTTTTTCCACCTGAATTAAAATCTAAGAAATCAAATCAGAACATCTATGAAGCATAACCAGATCAAGTCAGAAACACCATTCAGTTTCTTAAACCAAACTCTTCAATCTATCTGTTTGCAGAATCAAAGAGAAATGCCCCAGAAGTTTTAGATAACCGAATATAACAATTGTGCACAATCTGAGAACATGTCATCAATAACAAAAGACTCACTTTGTCACAACCAGGACAGAGGAGGATGCAGCCAAGGAAGAATTTGAAGAAAGTAAGGTCAATCAAGCTCTCAAGATTGTCAAGCATAAGATCATCCAGTAGATGTGCAATATCCCAAATTGATCATCTTCCCATATTATTATCTGTTGAGACAGAAAATTCGGGGCAGTCAACTCCAATTGCAATGTCAGATGCATCACCCAAAATTCGGGGCAGTCAACTCCAATATTTTAAAAATATTTGATTTTTAAAATATTTATTTTGATAGCTTATATTTAGGTAGTGTCAATTCAAATTGTTAAATAATCATGTATTTCCTTCTTTGCAGAATTCAGCAAGAATTTTAACAAGGCGATCGAGTTTTATATCCGTGCAGAGTTTAGCGAGAATCTCTAGTATGAAACCAAAGAGGCCTTTAACTAAGAAAATTTCTGGAGGGACTGACCTGAAGAAGAAAATGAATAAATCAAGATCAATAAAGTTGGCAAGTTTAGAGAGCTCGAGATTATCCAAAAGACGGGGGAAAATACATTATCAGGCATACCCCTTTAATTCTGAATCCAAAATTTATTGCAATGCTGACCAGAATAGGAGAAAATCCTTTGATTTGATTCCATATTTAGCCTCTTCTGGTAGCACATCCTTGAGAGTCGTCAGAAGAAGATTGAGTTTGAAGCCTGTCAGAATCCTGACAAAAATGGCCACTTTCAAGACCAAGAAACCTTTCATGGGGAAATGCCCCAAAACATCTCAATTTTCAGACTCAAACATACTTAAAGGCACCTGTTCTTCAACTCTCAAGGATTCCAAGTTCCCAGGTAAGATTGATATTCAGCTAGGAGGTAGTGCATCTGAAAAGGTAACAGATATGAAGGTCTGTCCTTATACTTACTGCTCTCTTCATGGTCATCGCCATGGTGACTTGCCTCCATTGAGGCGCTTTGTATCAATGAGGAGGCGTGTTCCGAAGACCCAGAAGAGCATCAAGATGGAGAGTCCTTCCGTTCTTAAATCAAATCAATCTAGAAATAATAAAAGAACTCAGACTAGCCTATCCCTCCATAAGCGAGATCCTGCAGATTCTGAAAAGGCCCATGACAGCAGAGCTATCTCTCCCGAAGTAAAAAGAGGATCCACAGGAAATGCAGAAACAACTTCTGACGCGGATGATCAAGAAAACAGTGACTTTGCATATTTCACTGAGGTGCTTCTTGGGGAAACATCATACCCAGATATGAGTCTTAAGGGGCCTCTAAACCAAATTCAGGATTCCCTCACAGCGGAGGAGAATACTCCAGTAAAATTTCTGGCAACCAACACAACAAGTTGGGAATGTTGTTGCATCACAACTGAATTCGATACACCAATTTCTGAGGTCACAGGTACAGCCAAGAACAACGGTAAAATTGTTGCATCCAGTGGTGATTGTGAAAATGTCAGTGCTGTTCTCATTGATGACCAACCTCCTCTCATGGATTCCCATTTACCACAGCTTGAAGAGCCTGGACAAACAGATGACTGTGTAGTTACCAGCAATGAGAAAGCTGGTGAAGATGATAGTGTTTTACAATTAGAAGAAAATGAATGCCCGAAGCTTGCCTCTTGCCACAACGATCTTGAATCAGAAAACAGGAGTCTTGATAAATCAGAAGCACCAGGTTCAGATGTTTATGTGGGAACAACAACAGGTAACACAATGATCTTTTCTATTTCTGGTGGTCAGCCACAGGAGGAACAGACTGGAAGCAAAGATGACAAAAATGGACATTTGGAGCACGATTGTGGACTGCTTCAGAGTTCCCCACCACACCAAGAATCTAAACCAGCTTGCACCGCTGATGTAGCATGCAATAAGAAATCAAAGAAAAATCTGAAATATTTCAGGATGTGGCACTTGATGTATAAGCATGCAGTATCAGGTGTTACAGAACAAAGTGGCAAGAAGTTTCCTTTTGATGTAGTGCATAAGGAAGAGAGAGTGCAAGAAACTCAGATGTCGATAGGAGTAGATACTTTAGGTTCTTGTCAGGATTGTTCTGAAATACATCAGAATATGCTTATGAAAAAGGATGGTATGGGCCAAAGAAAGATTGAGCAGTGCAAGATTGAAGCCGTCAAAGTGGTGCAAGAAGCATTTGATGAAATCCTTTTCCCACAAATTCAAGTTCACTCACTCAATGATCCCTCATTAACTAGAGGCATTGGACCAAAACAGGAACCCTTAGAAAAAAGTAATGTTGAGGTTGCAAAAGGTAGCATATCATGTGCCATGAATTTTGTTAAAGAAGAATCATTGTTCGAAGCTGACAATGTTAGGGGTTGCAGAGAAGAGAAAGCAGAGGTAAAGGTAGAAAATAGATCTAACCGAATGCCTGGCGGCTGGAGCAATCTGAAAAAGCTAATCCTCTTTAAGAGATTTGTCAAGGCACTAGAAAAGGTGAGGAACATCAACCCACGTAAACCCAAATATTTACCCTCAAACCCAGACCCAGAAGCAGAAAAAGTTTATCTGAGGCACCAAACTACAGAAGAAAGGAAAAATGCTGAGGAATGGATGCTTGATTATGCACTTCAACATGTTATTTCTAAACTTGCTCCAATTCAAAAACAAAAAGTACAACTGCTTGTAGAAGCATTTGAAACAGTGCTTCCACTTCCAGAAATTGAAACTAGTCCAAGGTCCCAGGAAGCAGTTGCCACTCAAGCAAACACAGTTCAAGCCCTTAATGGTCACTTTTCCCGAAGTGAGGAAGAAACAGGGAAAACAAAGGATTATGGTAATTCTACTCAAGTCTTGATTGGGGACCATGCAGACTATGTTTGTGGTAGCTTGACAGCGGAACATCACAATCCAGAGGAAATTTCTGAGCTTAAAGTATTGAGTCTGGATCAATGTCACACTGATACAGAAAGCAGCATACCTGCTTCTGAAGCCACTGATGAAGACTGGAGGGAGGGACAGAGTCTAGCCAGCAATCTTGATCAAAAGGAAAACAATTTTGTTCTCAGCGTCAATGTTTGTTTGCAAGATATTAAAGATCCCAGATCATGTGATAACTCCTCCTTCAGGCAAGATGACAAGGTAAGCAGCTGTTATGAGAAAACTCCAGTGAATCTAAAAGTTCAAAACGTTCCCAAAGAATTAAATTTGAATTTAGAACCTAGCAACAGCAATTCTGAGTCAAATGGAAGAAAGTGTGATAACAAGAGTCTAATCAGTGCAAATGGTGAACAATTAAGAACGTTGAAAAGCTCAATTCTGAAAAGTTTTGTGAGAACAATGGGAGCGAACAGTGCAATCTCTTCAGCTGCTACTTGTCAACCACTAGAGGAACCAACAGCAGCCATAAAAGAAAGGGTAGAAAAAGTAAAGCCAGCACTTTGGTCCCCTGAAGAATTTCCTACAGTTGAAGAATCTAACTTCAAAAACACTACTGACTGCAGCATTTGAGAGCAGGTTGGGAAAGCAGAAAAACAACAGGCTGTGGTATTTCGTCTACAAGCATATGGCATCAGGTATAGCAGAAAAAGATGGAGCTGGTCCATTTCTCGATAGGACAGAAGAAGAAGAGCCAGAAAGTAGTGCCAACACAAAGCCAGGAACAAAAGTTCTCATCTCTCCTAAGAGTTTATCTACCATTGATTATGATAATCATATGGACCCACAACTTGGACTCCACCACATTGAAGCCATCAAGCTGGTAGAAGAAGCAATTGACGCTATCCTTCCTGATGATCACGATCAATCACATGATGATCAATCAATCAAAGATAATATAACTCCAGACCATAAATTTCTGCCTAAGAAACTTGGTGGAGGAGGAGAACTGTTGATCTCAAAATTTACCGACTCTGACAAAGATTGCTTCTCATACTCCAACATAACAGAAAGAGAGTACAGCCCAGAGCAAGAGCAAGGAGAAAAGTGTCAGAGATTTGATAACGAGTCAACCCAAGCAGAAGAACCAGTAATGGAGTTGGGAAACAAACTGAGCCAGCAATTACCAAGGAGCTGGAGCAATCTTAAAAAGGTGATACTGCTTAAAAGATTCATCAAAGCGTTGGAAAAAGTTGGAAATTTCAACTTGCGAGGGCCAAAGTATCTGCCTTTGGAGCGTGACGCAGAACCAGAGAAAGCTCACCTAAGGCATCAAGACATGGAACAGAGAAAAGATGCTCAGGAATGGATGCTTGATTATGCACTTCAACAGGTTGTTGCCAAATTAACTCCAACTCGAAGAAGAAAGGTGGGACTGCTTGTGGAAGCTTTTGAAACAGTCATTCCAACCATAAAAAATTGAAGCCTTCAGTTTCAAGCCAGAAGATTCACCAAGGTCAAAACTAAAACCCTTCCAATTTTAATAGTAAAAAAAATTTAACACTTTCTTATAGATTTAATACATAAGGAAAGAACTCCAAATCAGGAAATTATTTTCTAAATTTTTTTAATCTTTAGCTAACATGTTTCTTTTGTAATTCCCAAAATTAAGCAGAAAATTTATGATGACAATTATGATAAGAATTCAATATATTAGTGTTTTTCAACTTTGGTTTCAAAGTGATTTGAACATTCGTCATATATTCTTGTGGAGAATGGATCCTCTGGAGAGGAACTTTGTTTCATTCCCTCTCTAGAGGATCTGGACTCCTTTTTGTGTAAAATACTCATTTCTTTTTAACTGGCACCTGACTTTATCTGGGCGAGTGTCCAGTCACCTAGCGCCTCAAGCAATAGAGGGGTAAGGCACCTTAAGGGTACCTGCTTTTAACAACACTGTTAACGTAAAGAATTTGTAATGGATATTAGTTACATTAAAAACATGTTTTATAAGATTAACATTCTCAAGTTGGATCGTTATCTTGGTATCGGAGAAGTCTCATTCTTATGTTTTTACAAATGTGCAGGAGGAAACAAGAACAGCTTTAGAATGGCTCTGCAGTATTTGAAAGAGGCAAATTCTTCTACAAAACTCGAATATCTATTCATTTTGTCATTTGAAAGAGGTAGTACATAGATACAAGTGAAGAGTTGGAGGAAACCACAAGCTGCATAGGATAGTTGTTTTGTTTTCTTCTGGGAATCTGTGAACATTGTGGAAAATGATATAACTTTCTTTAATCTAGAGGTGTATTAGGATGACCTAATTAAGATTATAGCAAATATTCAGACTTTCTTCTGCAGATCAGCATATGCATCTTCTGCCAACCACCAGTAGCATTTAAACCAAACATATTTTCCAAAATTCTGCTTTGTTATTTGCATTTAGTCTCACTATCCATCCAAACCATATCAAGGATAGATGTGGTATCACAGATGAAAGCAAGAATTACACACCATCAAAATGAAATATGAACATATGCATTTGTATATTTATTCATTTTTCTGACAGGTAACCATTTTATTGAGAGAAATTGCTCTGTCATCTCAGCTCAACCTCTCTTTCCTATTCAAAAAGCCCTGTTCAGTCCCTCACTAACCGAACCATAAGACTATATTCACATTCATTGTAATCTTATGGCAATACCTATATTTATATAATTATATTTATACCACAAGCAATATATTGCTAGAAGCTTTTGCTCACATGTCCAGAATTTAAGCTTTTTCTCAAAGTAAACTTTTAAAAGCTAAAACCACTTAGGAAGTGTTGGCCAAAAAAAAAAAAAAAACTTAATAAACAGTTTCAATTTTGAAATTAGATACTACAATAAGTGACAACATAAAATGCTAGAGAAGATTTCACAAGTGCCATTGTGCAAAGGAAAAAAAAAAAGATAATTGCCGTGTATCTAGCTTTTTTTTTTACTTATTAGAATCCGCATAGAACTGCAGAATGATATATGGAATGAAAGTAACCATATAAAATACTAGTGTTTATATAATCAAAACAAAACAGAAGAACAAACATCAATCAATCCATATATAATAGTAATCGTGGAAATGTAATCTTAATGCACATGCCAATGCTGCATTTTAGAATAACAACAACATCATGATTTCATGCCATGAATAGAGACAAAGAGCAATATAGAGAACTTGAAACTGTTAATGATGCTAATATACACCAAGGCACATCAGAATTGTCAGACAAAACTCAACACCAGTGAAAAGTGTCATTCATCAATCATACAGTAAAGGGAAACATGGGACTCTAAGTCAAGGCATTCTGTCAAAAAAAATGGAAAGGAAACATACCCAGTAATGTATGTAGCAACTTTAGCATAATCAACATGGTTTAGTAGGTAAACAAATATAAATCATACCATAGAGTAAACCCGAAAGGCATTTTTTTTTACTAAAGTTGAACATTTTGTTACCTAACACACTAAATATTAAAAGATACAATGTAGAACTTCAAGATTAAATTTTTCACCATTGACCCAAATGATCTTCTAAAAACCAGGAAGGCATATTTTTCGACACTTTCTTTCTGGAGGATTGCAGAGCTTCTTCTTCTTCTTCAGTTAACGTAAGCCAGCTTGTTAAATACTCCCTGTTTCCATTGAAACCCAAACTGGACCATCCAGCCCAAAACTAGTTACAAGCCCAACAAATGATGTACGGGACACTACTATAAGTCCATGTCATTACAAATTGGAGTAAATTACTTCAATTTTCCATTTTATTTAAGCTACATAAGTATTTTTTTTTCTTTATATTTTTAAAATTTACACACTTTCCCTTTATACAAAAATAATTAGGTTGAGAATAATTTGGTTTATTTCATATTGCAGATTACTAATAGCAAGTAAGCAGGACCCAATAAACTTGAGTCACAATTTTATAGGAAGCTTATTGCATGATCATTAATTCAACCACTTATTTTTATTTTTGTGTGAGGTATGGTTATATAACTATATGCATAATAAACCAAATTAATATCTTCTGTCTAAGTCAATAACTTTAATTTATTGATAACAAACTTTCATATATACAACTTGAGATATTGGAAGAAATTATAAAGCCTATGTTGGGTATATAATTTGTTTATTGTGAACTAAAATTATGTATAGCACTATATAATGTTTCTTAATTTGAGTATATAATTTGGTATACATTTGTTTTTCTTTTTTTCATATGCAAGTTATATATGGGTACGCTCATAAATTTTAGGTAGAAACGAGGATTTATTGTTATAATGAAAATTTAGATATTTATATAAAGTTCAGTTATTGAAAATGTCTTGATTGTCATTGTTATTAGAAGTTGCATGACTCAAACTTTCTATCTTTATCAAGCTTATAATCAAATTGAAAGTTAGAGTTTTGCTCTTTAGTATTTCTACAATGCTGTAGAATTTCCATGGCATCATTTTCAACACCTTCTTCTTTGTCAAAGTTAGTATCTTTACAATAAGTTACATGGCGTTATTTTCAACACCTTCTTGATGAAGAGATTGCAAATGTCTTTCTCTCTTAATCATCTTTAGTGATAGTTCCGTTGGCAGGTACAAAACATGGAAGAGTAAAAGAATTCTCTCTTAATCATGTTTAGTGATAGTTCATAGTTCAGTTGGCAGGTACAAAACATACTTTGTAACATACCACTCCTCTTGAAATATATCATGGCACTTTTTAAATGTATCATCAATTCAGATTTACATCCACATTTTGCAGGCTCCCTATTTCTTTGCTCTTTTAATGGGTCAATCACTTTCAATGAAACTATACCTTCGCGATGACAAAAAAAATCATGTTTTTTTATATTTCCTTGTTTTACAACAAATCTACCTTTCCGAACAGAAAATCCATTCCTAGTTGCATAATTATTGTAAAAAATATATGCCTCTTCTTTAGGTAGAAAACACTGACCAACAAAAGGTGTAACTTTTAATTCTTCAAATTTTTTTATTTTCTTCTTCAATATCTCTAGTAAAATCAGCCATATGAAAATTTCTTATTCAACATCTTCAGAAGGAAATTTATTCAAATCAAAATCTTTGAGAACACCTCTTCCATCCATATCTTTTGTAAATTGAAGTAAACCAAAAATAAAAATAAAAATCAAAGATTGTAATATCAATATACTGTGCGCTATATAAAGGAAATAGATAAGTATTACTTACCTTCAAACCGAGTAGATACACTTAATTAGATGAAACTTCTTCCAACATAAGAGTAGATACACATACTTAGACGAAACTTCTTTCAAGATAGTTGCCTTGCCTGGTTGATAGAATCAAAGGAAACCCAATTAGAAAAAGAAATCAAATTTTTTGATAAAATCATATTAAGAACAATGAAATTTTGATGAAAAACAATCAAAACTTTTGGGAAATAAAGATAGAGAAGTAGTAGAAAGGTGAAAGAAGAAAGAAGACATAGCTAAAAATAAAAGACAAATTAGTGCTAAAAAAATAGATGGAAGTACTATTTAAATTGGGTTAGTGTTAAAAATAATAATAATAATAATAACTTTCACGTTGGAATTATATATATATATTTTTAATTTAAGTAATGAAAGAATAAGAAACAACTAGATAAAAAGATAATAGTTTAAATAGTTACAATATCTTTATGAAAGGTTATTTAAATCATTTTAACGAGTAATATTAATTATAGAGAAATATATAATGTGATAATCTAATTTAACGACTTATTGAGATTTATAATTTATTACATTTCTAATACTCATAATCAATTCTTAAACAGTGCCTTGACAATACCTTATATAAGAAACGATCAAATGGCAGGAAGTAAAAGGAATAAGAAAGGTGAATTTACTACTAATTATCTAGCCCTTCCTAGCACCACATCCATAGACAAATACACAATTGGAAAATATATTCACAATTAATGCTGATCCAATTATCATGGACATGCAGTATGTTAAAAAAAAATAAAAAATAAAAACTCAATTTCATGTTTTTTTTTTTTTTTTTCTTCTTTGTTCCAGTTTCCAGCAACCATAAAAGTTGAAACCCACATTCATTTCCCGGAAAAAAGAATGTCAATGGACAAGCTAGTCATATGTCCATGCACATCGAGATAATATTTCTTTCTGGAAATAGAGTTCAGTTTCTATTGTAAAATAAAAATGAAAAAGAAAAAAAATATCTTCTTTTTAATGAGAGACGGATCTCATTTTGAGACACGACATTTATAGCTAACGCCATTTTCTTGTAGTGAGTGATTGGTTAGGATTTAGGTACCACCTAAAATTTACACTTCACATATTTTTTATTTTTCACGAGTGTCTTCACATCTTTTAGGTATGAGTCTAATTTCGTTCAGGATTTGTGATTATCCTTTATGTTACCATTCCAAAGAGTATTACCAAACCAAACCTAAGTCATGATAAAATCCCATCAAGCTCTTAATATAGATGTGTAGTGGGCTTAGCCAACAGTTATGTTTTTAGATGAAGATGAAAAATTAAAACCAGAACCATACTATGGAGAAACACTAGGCAGAGGTAACGTGAGAGAGAAATTGATCTTGGAAGTAGAAAAAGATAATTGTTGGAAATTAATGTAAGTTTTTTTTAGATGATCGATTGATTATCTTCAATCTAATTATTTCAAACTAACTGAGAATTATAATCTCAACTTCATAAAGCCTGCTGGCACTACTATAAAATTGAGAAATCAGTTTTCAAATTTGCAAGAAACAACTGAGTATAAAGGAGTTAAGAGGTGAGTTTGTTGTTGGAATAGACACAATACATACTAGCAAGAATGTTTCAGGATCGATTAATCATACAATTCCAAATTAACACCAATTGGACCACTCTTAGATTAATTATATGTGTTCATGTTTTAAAAATTGAACCGATTAAAGGCTGGAGAAATATAACTTACAAATATTTGCTATACATAAACTCTTGTCATCAAGAAAACAGATTAAATTATTGTCTTTTATTGTTACCTTAATTTCAACCTTTATTGCTTTGATCTTTTTTTTTTCTTTAAATTATTCTTGGTGTGTAGATATCACTTCTCTTTTTGTTTATTTAACTTTTACGGCCAGTTTGGTTTGGCGATTACGAATTAGAGTTTTGGATAATTGATTTGCTAGTAGAGATTATGGAGAATTTGATTTTAGCATACTCTATTTTTTGTTTGGTTAGTTATTCAAAAAAACGATTTTGAATCATAAGAATATTACAAAAAAATTGAGTATTTTTGTTAAAAAATAATATAAAAACTGTGTATTGTATTTTACTATAAGTGTGTTCTGTAAAAGATACACATAAGTAGCTTCTACAAAATGGGCTAAAATTAACTAGTATTTGTCACACCCTTTATAAAGACATGACTGGTTGAATGAATGGATAATCAAACCTTCGTAACCCTGACTTCAAAAAAAAAAAAAAAAAAACACGACCCTTGACTAAACTAAAGAATAAAAGTTAATTTCATAAAACAAAAGTTAACTGTAAAAATTTATTTACTTAAACAAATAATAATTTATTGAAAATTTCTGCAAAGACTCCCCATAAAGTAGAATATGCCCATAAATGCAAACATATATTTTCCTATTTTTACACAACAACAACACAGGCAACAATGAATTCCGCTCCATCCACATCATAAACAAGACATAACTAGGCTTTTACATTATACAAAATCAGACACTCCTACAGTTCTAGTATGACTGCAAATTTTCATCATTAACTTCAAGTCTGAGATCTTGAAAAATACCTTGCCGTACTCAGTTAGCAAGTCATGAGCTCGATGACACCATATACTAAACTTCTGTTATTAAAAAAAAACAATCCACAAAGGAGAGGTGAGTCTTACGGACTTCATGAGTGGAAAACGTACCCAAAGGGTACTAGCATCACTCAACATAAGTATCTGTTAAAACAACAGTATCTCTCATTACCGAGCATTTACGCTCCCACACAACAGATTAATTTTCCGTACACAATCCATCCTACCGGGCCCGAGCACTCAATTCTTTTAAAACAATTGTCAGAATCATAATATCTTATATCAGAATGTCAAATCAAAATATCCTAGGTGCACCTGGATTTTAATTTCAAAAATAAAAATCATTTTGGAGAAAAATTTACTTTGTTGGCCCTTATTAACCACAACAATTTCCAATCACTAACATAATTCAAATAACTCACTAAAACACTGCACATGCTTATTTTTCCACATAACATATTTATTCAAATACACATACCAACACATAAAAATCTAGCCATCAAAGGGTAACAGTTAACCACTCACAATAATACGGATCCCGCCCGTCGTTTCTTCTTGAATTCACGTGTATCATTGGCTATATAGCACGCTTCAGATTTGTAATTAAAATTTTTAAGTATTACTTAGTTTATAAATTTTGAAATTAGAATCCTCCATTCACTAAAACTTTTATATATATATATATATATATATATATATACAAACATTTATATACCTACATCGAGAAGTTAGTATAAATCTATAAATTCTCATTTTTGTCATGCTTCAAATGTTGAATTCAAATTAAGCTCATTACTTAAAAATTTGAGCTATGCATTCTTAATAGACTTAGGATTTGGACTAGTATTCACTTTAACTTTCATATCTTCCTTTAGGAAATTCCAAATCCAGTCTCGTAAAATTTATTAAATACTAGACACATGTAGTTTTATAATGGTATATCATTTATAATTTTTAGATTTATATATCAATATAGTTTATTCTTTAAAGTTGCATTAAATTCTGTAAAACTCAATATTTTGGCAACTTTGACCTTACCTTAGTTAATTGAACAGAACTTTCTCTATGAAAAAGAAAATCTAATTCCGTTTGTTGGATTTATTAATAGATAAGTATATCTTTCTATATAGATATCATATGTATGATTTGGATGTGTCTATTAATATATTTAATTATTTAAAGTTTACTCCTTTTAAGCATTCCACTACCCTTTGTATCCACATCATATTCATATCAAATACACTGTTAATTGCAAGTTAAGGGATTATTATCCATAATTAATAATTAATTGATAATAGAAATAATATTTTCTTTTAGGTCAAAATACTAAAATTTTTCTGATTCTTTTATTAGCATTTGGATAAGGCAGTAATAATGGACAACTGGAGAAGTTTTATTCTCTCTGCAAGCCAATATCCAAATACAAGAAGTCATTTGAATCCAAATAAAAGTGTCATTGGAAGTTTTTAGTCATTAGTTGAATAATCCAAGTTTAAATGAGTATTAGTGTCAAAGAGTACTTTGGTACATCCTTGTTTTATGGAATAAGCCTATTTATGATCAGTTTGATTTCAATTTAATTAAGTTATTAGGACTTTTCACGTGGTCTTCAGTTTACTAAGGCCTATCTTTCCCTAAGTCTATTGGTTTCAAGAATCCTATTCCAATTAGGAATAGTGAGTCTTTCTTTACCTATACACGTCTATAGATTTTCATTTTTCAAGGTTATGAGTTATTCAGAAGTTTGTAAGCCAAATTCATCTTTCAATCTCGTGTTCATATCTGTTTAACTCAAAAATTAATTGTCATCTTACAATAAGAAAGTATTCCATGCTAACAATTTAATTAATTTAAGTTAGGAATTACCCTTCCCTATGCAAAGCAAGGGTACTGCCTTTGCACTTGTTACTCGAGCAACCCCCTAGCTGTTTTAGCCAAGATGAAGTCTGCACCCACCAAGACAAGGACAACTGTAGCAAGGAATAACCAGAACACCTCACGGCTGCAACAAGGTTAGAAACAGGGCATAACCAGCAGCCTTGTTACAACCGATCATAGCCACTTTTGGCCCTAAGAACCCACTGCACCTATAGGACAAGTAGAGCTGGTAGGTGGAGGACCAAGTCTTCAACTACGGCTATAACAAGGAAACATAAAAACAGGCTGTTTTTCCTTAAAACAGAACAAGATGCCAGCTGCCAAAAGTTAGTTTCTTAATCTCTCTAATCAACTAAGCAAGACAAGGACAAGGAAGGATGGAATGAGATGTTTTCCAAAAAAAAAAAGGCTTCTCGGCTAGAATAAGATGGAGGCAAAATTTTCTAAAACATCAATGGCGATGAAGAGTTTTTAAACAGGAAAAAAATAAGGGTAGAGATAGCAAAGTTAGTGAAGGCAACACATGAGGAGCAACATCAGCCAACAAGGAAAAATAAAGCAAAGAAAAGACAAAAGAATAAAATATACCAAGTTGAAAAGTAAAAGTGTAATTGTATGGTGTATATTTAATTTTGGCTTATACCTTTATGTATATATTCTAATTTATTCTTTTATTTACACATTTGTTACACACGTCAATATAATTACACATGTAAATTTTAAGTTTTAAATTAACTAATGATATGGCAAAAATTAATTTTCTAGTTCCACCTATATAAATATATATATATATAAATAAGTCTTTATTTATTTTAATTCTACTTTGTTTTATCTGACTAGTCCCAGAAATATTCTAAAATGAATGCTAAACTATCGAGTTATAACAGTGTTAGCATTTGACGAAAAGTGATTTCAGTTTTCATCAAACATGTGTTATGAAAGTGATTTTCAACTCCAAACGAATGTTTCAAACACAAAATCAAACTAGAACTTATTGTCTAATATCATCAATACATAGATATGATTAGAATTTAAAAACAATTGACAATTTTGATAAAATTTTGGTTGCGATTTAGTATTTTATAATTGTTAATTTTTTAATTTTGTTGTAAGAGAACCAAAAAGGCACCCAAAAAAAGGACAAAGAAAGTCTTGAAGCCAAACATTCAATTGACCTTAGGAGAAAGACCAATTTAATTTCATATTCTTAATTATGTTGTTCAAATACATGGTGAAAATAATGTATAAAAAAAATTTATATAAAGTCAATCATAATTTTATTTAAATAAAAAGTTTAAAAATAATCTGCATATTTGCACGGTATTATAAGCTAGACGTAATAATAATAATGCGTGCCACTTGTTTGAATAAATGCTAGCTCTTTCACTGTCTTATTGAGGGATTCAGATCCTGTCCCTTTCTTCAAGAATAGGAGAAAGTCATATGGATAAAGGATGACACAAATTTTCTCTTTCAATGGGCAAACCAATCTTTTCATTAGAATGGGTATGTGTTTTGCTCCTGTACAGGATGATTTCCCGACTATAATAATATATATCAACTCAACTAAACTTTAAATCTCAACAAAACTAGTTAGGGTCGGCTATATGAATAATTTTTCTCTATTCGTATCGATTCAAAGCATTATTTGTAGTAATACCTACAAGCAATCATATCATTCGCAATAACTGCTCCTAATGTAAGTTTTAGTCTCCTTCTACCACGTTTAACACCTATCACCCTGCACCTAAGTCATATTTTCTAACTACGCGTCCATTGGCCAGCACTGGATATGCCTAAACCAACACAAGCGATTCTCCCTCATTTTCTCTTCAGTAGGTTCTATCTCAACCTTCCTACGAATATCCTTATTTCATATTCTATACTTTTTTGTATGTTTAGTTATTCATCTCAACATTTGCATTTGGGTTACTCCCATTTTATAAGAGTGTTGTTTCTTAACTTTTCAATATTCAAAACCACATAACATAGTAGATCTCACTACCGTCTTATAAAATTTTCTTTTCAACATTTTAGGATAACATAAAACTTTCAAAGCACTTCAGTCATTTCATTCAGCCTGCCTTATTTTATAGTTCATATTATGCTCAATTGCACATTCTTTTTTATATAAATGAACCTAAATATATGTCAAAGTGATTATTAAAATAAAATGTGAAAATATTTAATTTTATTTTGTATTACAACTTAATGTCGAAAAACTTCTCTTTTTTTGTTTGTGGTATATAAAGAGAAAAAAATAAAAATAGCATTATTAAAGAATATTCGGAAAAGTATGAAAAAGTCCTACTTTATATTTCAGATTCTAAACAAGTCCTATCATAAATTTACATGATCCACAACCATTATTTTTATATATATATATTTTTTCTAAATAAGCCCATTTATCCATACTAATACATATAATTACTAATTCTATCCTTTAGTTAATAAGCTTATTAAATTTAATTTTGAAATGTATAGTACAAAATACAAATAGAAGAGTTCAACTTATTTTAACAAATAAAATGTTATTTTATTTTATAAAAATAATTTTTCCTTTCAGTTAATAAGCTAATTAAATTTAATTTTAGAATGTATAGTTATAATAAAATATAAGTAGAAGAGTTCAACTCATTTATTTTAAAAAAATGTTATTTATTTATTAAAAAATTATTTTATCTTAAATTTGAATGGAATATAACATTCATAAAAATATAATTAATGTAAGATACAACCTCAATAATGAAAATTTATTTTATTTATAATTTTTTTAAATTCAATTGTAAAATATCGTAAGTGAAAATATTAATATTTATGTTTAAAAAGATTAAACATATGAAGTTTAAATTAATCTAAACCACAAAAAATTAAAATGTTAAAAGTTGGCAAAGAAAAAATAATATAAATTAAAAAAAAAAAAAACTAATATGAGAATTACAATTATTTAATAACTTACTAAATAAAGGGTAAAATTGATATTATGTAAATTGTTATGGATAAAAGAACTTATTATTATTTTTTTTAAAAGTAGGGTTTATGGATCATGTAGATTTATTATAGGACTTTTTTGGAATCTGAAATATAAAAGAAGACTTTTTCTTAATTTTCCCAAAATATCCAAGAAAAGTGGAGATTAATTTCAATAATTAACAAAGAAATATTTAGTTTTGATTCATAAAAAAAAAAAAAATTTAAATTATTTTAACTATTTTTCTTTATAAATGTTTGATTTTAATATTTACTAAGAGTTCATATTTTTAATTTAAAAATTATAAATAATAAAATTTGTTATTTTTTTTACATATTAATATTTAACTATGACCAATTAAGTTATATAAATTAAATTAAATTTGTAAATTATACAATTAGATTTTATTAGTGTAAAAACTATAAGTTATACAAAAATTAAAGAAAAACAAAAACAAAACAAAACAATTATACAAAAGCTAGTCAAATGATAAGAAAATAAATATAGTCAAGTGTAAGTATTATTTCTAAACTTTATTTAATTTAGTTAATATTTATTAGTTGCATTATGTATAATTTAATAAATGAATGAGAGTAAACATGTAAAAAGAAAATAGAAATTATATGAAGAGACAAATCAAATTTTCAAATATGCACTATTAATAATTATATACATTACAAATCACTCATAAATAAGTATTATAAAATATTTTTATATATATTTATATGTTTATGGGATTGTACACTGTTTCCATAATGATTCTCATACGTATCCGATACATTTTTGTTTCTAGACTGACAGATATTGTTTTAGGAAACGACATTTTGATCCTTGCTGGGTACAAGTCCCACAGACGTAAAAGGAGAGAACATATCTATATGTAAAAGGAGATAATAAGTTTGTTTGGTTAAATTATGAGTAAAAATATTTCTTAAATAAAACTGTTTAAAAAGTGTTATATAAAAAGTTGAAAAAGTATTGGATGAGTTAATGTAAAAGCGATGTGAGATATAAAATGTTGTTTAATTATATTTTTTATATTGAGTATTGAAATTACTAGAAAGTGGTATTTTTGAAACATTTTTGAAACAAGTTGTTTCGAAAATCTTTTTATACAATTAGTTGTGATACATAAATAATGAAAATATATATATATATATATATATATATTTTTTAAATAATGTTAACATGTAATTTTTTTTTATTTGAGATATTTTGATTATGTAAATAAATTAGAATAAGTGTATATGCTGAAATATGACAAATATTATGAGTGTATTTGTCTAAAACAAAAAATTATGAAAATTTATTTGAGATTCTCTTGTTTTCTATTTGAAAAAACATATCTACTCCTAGTTTCGACTTTTAAGACTAAAAATCTAAAAATACTTTTGGTAAAACTCACTAAAATATTTATAATCAAATAGTTATTGATAAAAGTCTGAACCAAATAGGTGCAATATTCATTTCATATTTTGCTTTTCAGTGCTTTGTCTTCTTATCATATCTTTGAATTGATCTAATCATCTAAAATAGCATTTGAACATTTAGTTGCAAATTCTTCATGAGCTTTAATTTGAGATGCAATGTTTTTTGCATTTTGGGAAGCTTATTGCGTGACTCAACTGTTTATTTTGTTTAAATTTTGGCTATATATTGATATGCAATATAAACTAAATCAATAAATACTATTTAACTAATGTTTCTTTTTCATATTGAAGTTAATTCCATACCTCCAACTTTTGAGATATTGGGGCAAATCAAAGATATATTTGGTTATACATGATTTCACTACAAGAAATTAGATTATTCCCGAACTACCTTTCATCTACTAACTGAAATTTGTCGGTATTGACAGTAAATACCAACAAATTTATCGACAAACTAGGAAAAATTGATTTATTTTAGTAAAGTTTTGTCAATATTGATAGTAAATACTGACTAATATACCGACCAACTCAAAAAAAATTAACTTTTTTCTTTACCGGTCACCTTTTAGTTATTATTAACCGACCAAAAACAATCGGTATTGCTATTTTCTGTTTACCAACCAGCTATACTTAGTCGGTGTTGTTGGTTTTACTTTTAGCTACAACAATGGTCGGTTTATATTAATGTTTTACTGACCAATCTTTGATGGTCAATATTATTATACTTTCAGTTTTTAGTTTTTAGTTTCTCATTGTGGTAATGTTAATTTCCCTGCTACTATCATAATGTATGTACAAGTTTGATTTAGATCAATCAAGTATTGCAACTTATAAGTGATACAATTTGATAAAAAATAAAATGGTTGCTAGCACCAAAGAAAAGAACTAAAGCAAATATCGTGTGAATTAGTTATCTATAGTTGTTGGTCTCTCTTTGGTATATATAACTTTCTGAATTGTGAGCTGTAAGATTTATTATTAAAATATAGTGTAAAAATATATTATTATTATTTTTTACAACTTAATGTCAGAAGAACTTCTCTTTTTTGTTTGGGCATAACTAAATAAAAAAATTGCATTAAAGAATATTGTAGGCCGAAAAATTAACATCGAAGAAAAGTAGAATGAGAAAGAATGGCAAGACCGCCCACAGCTGCCTTCTAGACGCATAACCAAATGTTGTGACTTTTGGTCCAAGTCATTTATGTCCAAAATATTAATTATTCTGTTTGACAAATACATATAAATACTAAATTGATATTTGAACATATACATGCCCATATTTAAGGATTACGAATCATCGTGACTATTTAAAGTCAAACACAGGCACTTTGTTCTTTTAGAAAGGAGAATATAAGGAATCCATATTCTTTTATGTTTTCAGATTGTGTTTTGGTCACACTGAGATGATAAAATAAGATAAAATATTATGTAAAAATAAGTATAGGTAAGTATTTATCTTATCCTGTATTTGGTTCATGGCCTGATATATTTCAGATATGTCAAATTTTAATATTATTTTGATAAAATTATTCCTAACAAAAGAATCATATAATTTATAATATTTTTGTTCAATATATATATATATATATATTAATTTTTTTTCCTAAGATTATTCTAATTTCCTTTAAATATATTATTATTTAATTTGCTTAGTAATTATTATGACACTGAAAATTCTTATAATCATATTTTTATATTTCTTTTGCATAATGTTGACTTTTCCTTTTGTTTTCTTGTAAAAAATATATATATATATTTTATTGAAAAGTGAAATGAATTCACCAACGTTGTATTTAATATTTATTTATAAATTTGACTTTTTAATTTCTTATTAAAAATTAAAAAATTTGGTGACGAAACATAATTAAAAAAAATAATAATAATAATAAGAAGAAGAAGATTGAGACAATGTGAAAATTTTGCAGTCAATTATTTTCTTACTTTATCCATCATTCTACTTGGGGTGGTGGAATTGTGAGAAATATTCTTGTGAAACATCAAAAGGGGTTGCATTTTTTTTTTATGCGTTTTGTTTGACTTTTGACAAATTAAACAAAAAAAAGTTTCCAGATAGTTGAGCAATATTACCATTCTCGTGTTTACTTTCTCCCCCTAGGGAAAAAAAAAATATGGAAGCACAATTAAGAAATCAAGACATTACAAGAATAATATTACAAGCCAACAATATGAATGGAAAGGAAAACAAAATCTGGAGTAGAATTGGTACATCATCTAGAAAGAAAAAAAAAAAAAAAAACTGTAGTGTACCAAAAAAGAAAGAAATTTCACATTGATTTTAGTAGAAATAGCCGCCTTTAGGAAACCAACAGAAGTACACAGTAACACAAAAAATTCCTTGAGTCCCAAGCCACCAAAACTCCAACCCCCAAATTTTATTTTATTTTATTTATCTCTATAAATACACCATAAAAGTGGAGTCACCCACCAAAGGAAGAAAGTTAGAAACTCTGTTTTTCTTCTCATTGCTGCTCTACAAACTCTCTCTCTCTGTTTGATCAACACCATCTTTTCCATGGCCGGTCTTCAATACAATTTTTTCCCCACTGATTTCTTCTACCCTCGTCCCAAAACTTCAAGCCTAGACGCTGCTGCTCAGAAATCAATTGTTCCCCTTCAAACCCAGAAAAAAGAAATCACCGAGAATCATGAACAACAGCACCAGCAATCCGGAAGCTTAGTGAAAGTTCCTCAAAGCTTGGTTTGTAACCAAAAACAAATTGGGTTTGACAAGAAGATTCATGGGAAAGACTCAAATTTGTCAACAAATTCACTCCCTTTTCTGGTTTGGATTACAGAAGAAGATGGCTCTGACTCTGATAGTTTTTGAATGTCCATGATTTAGTATTGTGTAAAGGGAAATTTAGTAATTTACCCCTTTTGCCTTATTAGTATTTAGTTTTCACAAATTTTTAATTTTTGAAGTTTCTTTTATTATTTATGACAAACACTTTGAACATCAAAATTAGTATATTATGTTTTCTTCTATTTTGCTCTGCTTTCCCTGTTTTTTCTTTCTTCCATATAGAAGCTTTTCTGCTTTGCAGTTTCTGAAATAACAAATGATTTTAATATCAAACAGTAGGAAAAGAAAATAAAGATTAACTTTGTATTTATATGTTATTTTATGTTTAATTATGTAATAATAGAATTAGAAATTTATTATGAGTAATCATTTATTTATATTTTTATCCTAAAATTTAAATAAAATGTCCATATAAAGACTTAATATACACTTGTTCAGAACAATTAATCTAATCTCGTTTGCTTAAGAAGTAAAAGGTTGATTTAACAATATATAACTCTTTGTAATACAAAACCTTTGGTAACAAACACAAATAAATATAAAAAGATTAAAAGGGATTTAGAGTAGACTATTCATTTACCTGTACAACTCATTAATGTTATTTATATGCAAATTATTCAATAGTCAAAAAAAATATTATTTTTTTGCCAACAAACTATTCAGTACTCATTATTCATTAATAACTTACCAAATGACATATATCATTCCCTCTTTTTTATAAGTAAAGTTGTTTAAAAATGATGTAAAAAAAGCAAAAAAAATAATTGGATAAGTGAACATAAAAGTACTGTGAGACATAAAAAGTTGTTTGAGTAAATTTTTATATAGAGTATTGAAATTATCAGAAAATGGTATGTTTTGAAACAAGTTGTTTCGAAAATCTTTTTATATTATTAGTTTTGATATCTAAATGAAAAAATATTTTTATTTTATATTTTTTTAAATAATGATAACATGTATTTTATTTGAGAGATTTTGACTATGTATATAAATTAGAATAAGGGTATATGTTGAAATATGATAAATATTATGGGTATATTTGTCTAAATCAAAAAATTATTAAAATTTACTTAAACTTTTCTTGTTTTCTATTTGAAAAAACATCTATTTCTAGTTTCGACTTTTAGGATTCTATAAATCCAAAAATACTTTTTGATAAAACTCAAACTTAGAACATTTATAATCACAAAGCTATTGGTAAAAGTTTAAGCCCAAAATTTATTACAAAAACTAAACCAAATAGGGGCAATATTAATTTTGTATTTTGCTTTCAGTGCTTTGTCTTCCTATCATATATGGGAATTGATCTAATCATCTAAAATAATTGCATTTGAAAATTTAGTCGCAACTTCTCCATGAGCTTTAATTTGAGATGCAATGTTTTTTGCATTTTGGGAAGCTTATTGCGTGACTCAACTATTTATTTTGTATAAATTTTGGCTATATATTGATATGCAATATAAACTAAATCAATATATTCTATTTAACTAATGTTTATATGAATTTAATTCCATACCTCCAACTTTTAAAATATTATAGGAATCAAAGATATATTTGGTCATACATGATTTCACTACAAGAAATTTGATTATTACCGACTAACTGAAGTTTGTCTGTATTGACTGTAAATACCAACAAATTTACCGACCAACTAGGAAAAAAATTATTTATTTCAGTAAAGTTATGTTGATAATATTGAAGACCAACCAAGGACAGTCAATATTGATATATTTTGTTTATCAACCAAGTATAGTTAGTCCGTGTTCTTGGTTTTACTTTTAGCTACAACAATGGGCGGTTGATATTATTATTTTACATTTATTTATCGACCAATCTTTGATGGTCGGTATTATTATTTATTTTGAGTTTTTCTTTGGGTAATGTTAATTCTCGGCAGTAATAATATATGTCCAAGATTGATTTACAACTTTTAAGTGATACAAATTGGAAAAAAAAAAAAAAAGGAAAAAATTGGAAAAAAAAATGTCGCGGGTACCAAAATAAAAGAACTCATGCAAATATCTTGTTAATTAGTTATAATGGTAGGTGTCTCTTTTGTATATATAACTTTCTAATCTATGAGATTTATTATTAAATTAAAGTGTAAAAATATATAAATTTTTTTTTTATTGCAACTTAATGTCAAAGAAATGAATTGAAAATTAAATCTAATGTTTTAATGTGCATCAAAAAATTGTCTATTTTTTCCTTTTCATGAGGCTTCCTCTTCCTCTTTGTGAGGCTTACTTCATGAAATTTTCCTAGTAATCTTGTATAACCCAACCATTTTCAACTAAAACCTCCTAGACAGACACAACCTAACTATACAGCCTTTCCTTATGGTCGCAGAAGAGAATGAAGATGAACTATCCATCTCTTTTGATGAATCCGACATTGAAACGGGAATTATAGAATATGCTAAAACATTAGTGGAGAAAGTGGTGTCCAATAGATTCAATGCCATTGGAACGATGCATAATGTTCTAATGAATATATGGAACCAACCTAAAGGACTTTGCATTAGTGAAATGGGGGAGCAGTGCTATCAATTCTTTTTTGAGGACGAAATCGATTGCTAAAGGATATTAAAAGGAAGTCCTTGGCTCTACAAAAACCAACTACTCCAGCCTATCCAAATGGGAACTGGATCTTGAGAAGGTTAAGCTAGGATTCTCCCATGCGCCTATCTGGATTTAATTATGGGACTCCCTCATTGTTGTACACATAAAATGGGGTGGAAATTGGGAAGCTTATTGGGCACTGTCAATCAAGTGGAGCTATTTCATGTACGTGGTGAACAAGGTAGAATAATTAAATGCCTAATTCAATGGGATTTGAACAGGAAACTCCGGAAAGCAATCATGGCAAAAGGAACCTTTGGAGAGAATTATATCGTTAAGCCAATATGAGAAACTTCCGAAGTTCTGTTTTTACGGCAGAATCATTGGCCATGATGAACGAAGTTGCACAGACAAAATCAAATTAGAAATGCGTGGGATTGATTGCCAATTGCAATATGAAAATTCTCTCCGAGCTCAACAAGTTGGATGGAAAGACAATGGACAAACTCGAGCTCAAATGCACAATGGTTCAAGGAATTTGGCCGTAGGACCAGTTCGACATACGGAATCAATCTTGCACCGGCTATCGGAGCTCACAGTAGCTGAACATGGTGAGGACACGTGTCACACTGTGTATGGACCATGCTTAGGGTCCCAACCCAATGGTCCCAAGGATGAAGGAGATCTTATTTTCAAAACTCATGATAATGATTCACTGCCCAACCACCTTGATAGCACCGAGAATATGGGGCATAAATCCAAAAGTGCTGAACCGAATATTACCCATGCAAAAAACGTTAGCCATGCATGCAACGTTGCCAACATAATGGCCAAAGTAAATGGCGGACAAAGTGGAGTTGAAGAAAAAGGACTCTCCGGAGATAAGGTTAGTTTTCCACTTAAAGTTCAAAATGAGTTTAATCCTTTGAGAAGCCATCTCTTAATAAAGAATTCAATTTCACTTACAACACTCCTACTACCCCTGGCCCACATGCCATCCTACATGGATAGAATAACGAAGAATTCGAGCTGCCTCTCGCAACAATTGTCCAAACAGAGAACCTGAATCCACCAAACCACAATACCACAAACCTTAATCCCGTTTTGCTAAAATCCGAACTACCTCCACCTACCTCACAAGCAACATTACCTTCATCCAACTCTGGTTCCTACGGCTTTATAATAGGAGCCAAGACAGAAAGCACACCTACACGAAAACAATCAATCAAGCAGTTAGCTAGAAAACGTAGAGGTTCCCACACCTCTAATAAGTTAAACACTGGGAGTGCCAAAAAAAGAGGCAGTAATGATATTATTGAAGAAACTCAAAAGAAAATTTGCACTAACCTTATATCCACGGAAAGGAGGAAGGCCAGCCTTACCTGGCTTAATGGTGAATAATGAAGCTCATGTACTGGAATGTGCAGCTAACTGGATCTAAATTATTCCAGATATTATCTAAATTAAAAAAAGAGACACATGGATTGGTTAATTGGAGCAAAATAGGGACCACTAATTATTGCAGCTATCAAAAACTCTCACATTCCCTTTGACCGAGACAAAGTAATCAATCTTGAGAAGGAGATAGTGGGAGCAGGAGGAAGAGTACTGGAGACCTAAATCCAGGGTTAACTGGTTGCATCTAGGAGACAAGAATACCTCTTTTTTTCACGCATCCACAATTCAAAAAAGGCTTGTAAATGCAATAAAGCAACTCCAAAATGAAGACGACAGCATATCATCTACCAAACATCACGGCTATTGAATTTTTCTCTAAATTGTTCAAAACCGAAGGAGCTAAAGGGAAAAGATTTAGTCCTAGATAAAGTTAAAAGGAAGGTTACCGCTGATATGAACTAGAAGATTGAGACGTCCTGTCAGTGACAATGAGATCAAAGCAGCTGCCTTTTCTATTAACCCATCAGGGCCCCGGGAGATGATGGAATGACAGGGAAATTCTTTTAATCCTATTGGAACATTATTGGCAAGGATGTTTGTCTGGCTATTCAAGACTTTTTCATTCATTGGAGAATACTGAAAAGTTTCAACCACACAGTCATTTCACTTATTCCAAAGGTCGATCCTCCAAGAGACATGACACAAATTTTGCCTATTAGCTTGTGTACTATATTCTACAAAATAATTTCTAAAGTTATTGTCAATAGACTCAAGCCAATAATAGGTTCTTTAATCATTCACAATCAGAGTCCATTCCTACAGGGCCGATTAATATCTGATAATATATTAGTAGCTCATGAACTTATGCACACTCTCAAAACACGAAGCAAATGAGCTAGATATGATATGGCAGTCAAAGTAGACATGATAAGATAGAGTGGAATGGGAGTTTCTTAAAGGAATGTTACTAAAGTTGGGCTTTAATTCAAGGTGGGTCAGTTTAATTATGGAAGTAGTTTCCATTGTTACCTACTCAGTTACTCAGTTTAATTTGCTGGTGACTCAATTGGTTTTTTTAAACCAACAAGAGGGCTCCATCAAGGAGATCCCCTCTTCCCCTATCTCTTTTTAATATGTGCTGAAGGTTTATCTACCTTATTTTATGAAGCTGAATTGTCCAACTCAATACATGGCTTAAAAATCTCCACACACTGTCCATCAATTAGTCATTTACTATTTGCGGATGACTCCATATTTTTTTGCAAAGGTATTATTCAGGAATGTGATAAAATCATTGAGATTCTTAGAGGCTATGAAGCTGTCAGTGGTCAACAAATCAATCTATCTAAATCCTCCATTTTTTTCAATCGAAACACGCCTAATGAACTCCGAGTTTTACTATCAACTTGATTGAATATTGAAAAAATGGGAGGACAGGATAAATATCTTGGGTTACCTTCCACTGTTACAAAGTCTAAAAGAACTACTTTTCAAGGAGTCAGAGACAAGGTAGCTTCTAGATTACAAGGATGGAAAGCAAAGTGCCTATCACCAGCTGGAAAGGAAATACTAGTTAAATCAGTAGCCACAGCTATTCCAATTTACACTATGGCCTGCTTCAAGCTCCCAATCTCCCTACGCAAAGAAATCAATAAGATGATTGCAAAGTTTTGGTGGGGTCAAATAGACAATTCAAAGAAAATGCACTGGATCAGCTGGAAAACCATGTGCAAACCAAAAAGTGATTGTGTTTTGGGATTTAAAGACTTGGAGAAGTTTAATCTAGCTATGCTTGCAAAATAAGGCTGGAAACTAGTCAAAGAAGGTAACTTATTGTTTTTTAAATTACTAAAAGGTCGTTATTTTCCTCACTCATCCTTTATGGAAGCTGCAATTGGCATAAACCCATCATGGGATTGGAGAAGTATATTGGAAGGAAGATAAGTATTGAAAAAAATAGTTCGATGGCAAATAGGCAATGGAAGAGATTTAAAAAATAGAGGACGCAATGGATCCCCTCTCAATTTCCTTATAAAACACATATCAAACAAAAGGCTCCATTAAACATATGGTGGGTAAACCAACTTATTACAACTGGACATTATTAGGACCAAGAGTTGGTTCAATCTGTATTGGAGCAAGAAGATGCTTCGTTGACCATAGCCACGCCACTCTCTCACACGGATTCGCCTAACAAGATTGTATGGCACTACACACCGAGAGGGCATTACACAGTTTCTTCCGGCTATCGTGTGATAACATTAACTCCAGCCGATGGCCCTTCTACTCAGTTCCAATGGTCATCCATATGGAAGCAAGAAATTGCCGGAAAGATTAAGAGTTTCATGTGGAGAATGATGCAAGATTGTCTTGCTATCAAATCTAATATATGCCAAAGGAGTAGAATGACGGATAACCTATGCGGACTTTGTGAAGTCTCGGAGGAAACAAATGTTCATCTATTCCTTGAATGTCCCGTGGTGAATCATATTTGGCGTGAAGCACCATATCAAATTCTCAGGTTCAACGTGGAATCAAATTCAATTAGAGAATGGTGGGCACAATTGACCTATTGAAAATAATAAACTTTGAAGTTTTTTTTTAGGTTATTAATGTGTAATCAAATTGTAGTAATGTGTTGGAGTCCTTATTGTCTAGGATAATGGGTGTTAAAGTCATATTAGTACACATTTAGTTGTGAAACTTTAGAGTTACTATTATGAGTCTTATAAATACCTATTATATGTTTTCAATTTGATATCAAGAAAATAAAAATTGTCTTTTGAGTATTCTAATTTGTTGATCCTTTATGTGTTGTGCTCACCACATTTCTATTATGACCAATATCATAAGCAATGGAGAAACGTCTAAGGAGCAACTTCAAAATATTTGTTTCTGCTTATGGCGTGTATGGAAAGCACGAAATGACGTGGTTTTCAACAAGAAGAGATGGACGCCAACAGAGATAGTAGCAAAAACGATGGAAGATTATATTGAGTACTCTCATGCAGTAAGCACCCATGTAGCTCCTCCTCCAATTAATACATACACTACATAAGACTCTAGATGGACTCCTCTGCCTCTTGGGCAACTGAAAATTAACTTTGACGCTGGGACTAACGCTAGGGAAGGCAAAGGAAGAACTGGAATGGTAGTTCGCGATCATACAGGAAGAATAATTTTTGCAAAAGGTAACTTAATACATGGAAACTCATCACCCATGTTACTGGAAGCGTTGGCACTGAGAACAACAATTCAGGAATGTATAGCTCATCAATGGACTCAGGTAATTCTAGAAGGAGACGCCAAGACAGTTATAGAGGATGTGGAACGTGTTGCTACTAGAAATCCATCAACAAATTTGATCATAAAGGATATTGTTAAACTCTCTGCTTCATTAAATTGTTGCTTTCAATTTGTATATGGGAAAAATAATTAGGCTGCCCATTCCTTTTCTTTGCAGAGTTAGCTCAGGTCTATCTGTGAGAGCCAACTACTGCCAATGAATGAAATATCTATCTTTGATAAAAAAATAAAATAAAAAAAATGTCAAAGAACTGATCTTTTTTGTTTGTGCATATATAGAAAAAAAAATAGCATTAAAGAATAATATAGACCAAAAATTAACATCCAAGAAAAGTGGAAGATAGAATGAGAAAGAATAGTAAGACCCCCACAGCTGCCTTCCAGAAGTTACCAATTGTTGTGACTTTTGGCCCAAGTGATTTATGTCCAAAATGTTATTCTGTTTGACAAATATATATAAATATTTGAACATAAACATGCCCATATTTTAGGATTAAGAATCATCGTGACTATTAAAAGTCAAACAAAGGCACTTTGTCCTTTTAGAATGGAGAATATATGGAGTCCATATTCTTTTATGTTTTTAGACGGTGTTTTGATATATATAGAGTATTTATCTTATCTCCAATAAAATGAAAATAAATGCAGAGAAGCATTTATCTTATCTCCAATTTGGTGCATGGCTTGATATATATATATATAGAGTATGTCAAATTTTAATACTATTTTGATAAAATTATTCATAACAAACAAATCTTATAGCTTATAATTTTTTTAATAATTTTGTTCATATATTTTTTAATTTTTTTCTAAGATTATTCTAATTTTCTTTATATAAATATATATATATAAATAATTTACTAAGTAATTATCATGACACTAAATATTCTTAAAGTGATATTTTTATATTTCTTTTGCATAATATTGAATTTTACTTTTTTTTTTTCTTTGTAAGAAAAAAACATTAATAGAAAACGAAATGGAGTCACGTTGTATTTATTATTTATTATAATTTTAACATTTTAATTCTTTTATTAAAAGTAAAAATTTTCAGTGACAAAAGAGGGTTGACGAAGAAAGAGAGGATTAGGACAATTTAACAATTTTCTATTTCTGTCAATTGTTTCCTTACTTTACCTATCATTCTATTATTTCCTTACTATTCCTTTCATTCTATTTGGTGGCGTAATTGTGAGAAATATTAATGTGAAGCATCAAAAGGGGTCGCAATTTTTTGTGTTTTGTTTGATTATTGACAAATTAAAAAAAAAAAAAGAAGAAGTTTCCTAGGATATTCATTGGGACAGTTACTTTTAATCATGTGTTTCAATATGTGTGATGGAGAATACTCAACCTAATGTTTTTGCTCATTTAAGCGTGTTAGGATTTAGGATCTAATTGGCTGATGGAAATAGTGGGCTATGATATTCTTATATATCATCTGATATTCTGATTAGTTCGAACATTACATCCAGATAGTTGAGCAATATTACAATTCTCATGTTTACTTTCTCCCCCTTGACGGTATGGAAGCACAATTAAGAAAGCAAGACAAAGGATCAAAAAGTTGTTTTTTGGTACAATGTCGGTCATTCTAGAAATAGAAATATATCATATACGTATCGAAAATATTATAAAAATCATATACAATCCTGAGAACATATATAAATAAATAAATAAATATATATATATATATATATATAAATATTATGTAATACTTATTTATGTGTGATATGTAATGTATTTAATGATTAATTATGTGTGTATTCACATAATTTGTATTTTCTTTTTTCACATGTTTAATGTCAATCATTTAATAAATTATACATAATGTAACCAATACATATTCAATAAATTAAACGATAAAATTAAAAAACAATACTTACACTTTTATATTTATTTTTTTGTTATTTGACTTTCTTCCATATAATATATTTTTTTATAGCTTATAAAATATAATTGTGTAATTTATAAATACAATTTAGTATATATTACTTAATTGGTCATAATTTCGTATAAATATGTAAAAAACAAATAAATAATTTATTAGTTATAATTTTTAAATTGAAAATATATGAACTCTTAGTAAATATAAAAAACAAATATATAGAAAGAAAAATAGATAAAATAAATTTCTTTTATGAATTAAAAACTAAATATCACTAAATATATATATTTTTTATTAATTCTTAACATTAATCTTCATTATTATTATTTTTATTGACATTAAGAAAATATAAAAATTTATATATAAAAAAAAAATGAAGTTAGTAGAATACAATATCTAGAAATATCAAAAAATTTTGATTGTTTGAATATCGATAATAAACAATAATTTCATATTACTGATTTAGAATATAGAAATGTGTATCACATGAAAAAAAATAAGGAATTTAGTTTCTTCGAGTAAGATATTGCAAGAATAAAAAAGACATTGCAAGAAAAAGATTGCACAATGGCAGGGTGGGCCATCAGCTATATTACAAGCCGACAAGATGAATGGAAAGGAAAAAAATCTGGAGTATAATTGGTACATATCTAGAAAAGGAAAAAAAAACTGTAGTGTACCAAAAAAAAGAAAGAAATTTCACATTGATTTTAATGGAAATAGTTAGGAAACCAACAAAAGTACAAAGTAACACAAAAAATTCCTTGAGTCCCAAGCCACCAAAACTCCAACTCCCAAATTTAATTTTATTTTACTCTATAATTACACCATAAAGTGGTGTCCTCCACCAAAGAAAGAAAGTCAAAATTGTGTTTTTCTTGTCATTGCTGCTCTGCAAACTCTGTTTGATCAGCACCATCGTTCTTAAAACTCTTCCATGGCTGGTCTTCAATACAATTTTTTCCCCACTGATTTCTTCTACCCTCCTCCAAAAACTTCAAGTCTAGACGCTGCTGCTCAGAAAGCAATTGTTCCCTTTCAAACCCCGAAAAAAGAAATCACTGAGAATCATGAACAACAGCACCAGCAATCCAGAAGCTTAGTGAAAGTTCCTCAAAACTGGGTTTATAACCAAAAACAAATTGGGTTTGACAAGATTCATGGGCCGAAAGACTCAAATTTGTCAACAAATTTCCTTTTCTGACTTGGATTACAGAAGAAGAGGGCACTGACTTTGATTCTGACTCTGATAGTTTTCGAATGGTGTCAAGGATTTATATTGTGTAAAGTAGAGCTGTGCAAGGAACCCGGAAAAACTGAATACCCGAACCGAACCGGTAATTTGGTTCGGTTAAATTCGGGTATTTTTCTTATTCGGTTCGGTTCGGGTAGTTAAATTTAATACCTGTTATTTTCGGTTCGGTTACGGGTAGTGGAGTATAATGCAAACGGGTACCCGTGGTTACCCGAAAATCAAAATATATAATTTTTTTTGTTATTTTTAATGTATTGTTGTATTAATTTATAATTTTATATTTTTATTTGTGTTGAATATGTTAATATATTATGTTTTTTGTATTTTTCTTTTATAATAACTAATGAATTTAAAAAGTATGAGGTTCAAAAATAAAAAATATATAATTTTTAAATTAATTTTAGTAAAATATTGATAAATTTCGGGTAACCGAATACCCGAACCAAACTAGTCATATTTTTTCGGTTCGGGTAAATTCGGGTAATAACTATTTTCGGTTCATAAATTTTATTACCCAAAAATTTCGGTTCGGTTCAAAAATTTATCACTACCCGGACCGAACTGACCCGTGCACACCCCTAGTGTAAAGGGAATTTTAGTAATTTACCCTTTTTCCTTATTAGTATTTAATTTTCATAAATTTTTAAAGATTTTATATATTCTGAAATATTTTTGCAACAGTTTCTTCGAAAATCTGTTTATATAATTAATTTTGATATCTAAATAATGAAAATATATATTTTTTATTTTTTAAATAATGATAACATGTATTTTTTATTTTTTATTAGTTGATTTGAGAGATTTTGATTCTATATATAAATTAGAATTAGGGTATATGTTGCAATATGACTAATTAAATACTATAGGCATATTTGTCTATATCAAAAAAAATTATTAAAATTTATTTAAGCTTCTAATGTTTTTTATTTAAAAACATATATCTGTTTGTAGTTTCGGCTTTTAAGACTCTAAAAGCTAAAAAAACATGTTTTGATAAAACTCGAAAATAAAAACATTTATAAAGAAACCGTTATGGGTAGATAGTTAAGCCCAAAATCTATTATAAAAGCTAATTAAACCAAATAGGGACAATATTCACTTCATATTTCGCTCTCATGCTTTGTCTTCTTTATCATGTATGTGAATTGATCTAATCATCGAAAAATTAAATAACTACATTTGAAAATTTAGTCACAACTTCTTCATGAGTTTTAATTTGAGATGCAATGTTTTTTGCATTTTAGGGGAAGCTTATTGGGTGACTCAACTGTTTATTTTGTATAAATTGTGGCTATATATTGATATGCAATATAAACTAATTCAATATATTCTATTTAACTAATGTGTTCCTTTTTCATATTGAAGTTCATACCTACAAATTTTGAGATATTGGGGACAGTCAAAAATATATTCGATTATACATGATTTGTCCAATTATATATAAACTAAAAAAATGTATCAATATAAAAACTTATGGGTGCATTAGAAGACACCCAGAGCACTGGGTCAAGCTCAGCAGAGCTTCTAGAGGTAACCCAAGCACGGCTACTATAGCTGGTGTCATTTGAAATAGTCACAAGAATTGGCTGTTTGAGTTTGGTAGAAATATTGTTTGGTGTGGTTTTATTGGAGCTGAGTTACGGGCTCAGAGGTTAATTTGCTAGTTGTTTGGGACAAAAGATTCAGGAAAGTTGTTGTTGAAGTAGACTCTACATTGATTCTCCATATGGTTAACATTGAAGCCTGCAAATTGAATTAGTTTATGCCTCTTATTAGTGACATCCGTGATCTATTGACTAGGAAGTGGGAAGTCCGGTTTTCTTAGATTCATCGTGAAAGTAATAGAGCCGTAGATCATTTAGCAAATATGACATTAGATCACAATGAAAGTTTCTTTGAGTGGGTGCATGTTCCCCTCTCTGCTTCATTATTGAAACTGATAGCGTAGAAGTTGCTTGGCAGCGAAATATTGTCATTAGTAGTTGTTAATTTGTTTTTGTCCTTGCTTTGTGTTTTCCATTCAATCAAAATAATAATAATAATAATAATAAAAATATGTATCAATACAGAGATTCAAAAAAATTAATGAGTTTACAATTCAACAATTCTCTATCAAAATGGCACTTGTGTCACGAGATCTTTCATTTAGTAACAAAAGTACTAATAACTCCATTTTAGAATTGCGTCATTTTAGATATTGAATTTACTAAAATTATCTTTTGAGGTTGGTTTTTCCAGCTTTGCAAAAAAATTATAAATTGGAGAATATATAATCTCAATCACAACCATGTGTTTCAAGTATGTCTTGTGACTAGAGATTCGATCATAAACTGTTGTAGGAGAATAAAATTGATTAATGGATTGATTAGTCAATAATATACAATCCATTTTGTGGTTTCAAGTGAAACATGATGGTTCATTGGGTAAAACTTTTTGTTGATGGTCACACTGAAAATATATATATATATATAAAGAAACTATTGAGACAAAACTGATTTAAAAAGGATCTTTTCTTGACTGAGGCAGCATTTCGAGATAGTTAAGATTTCATCAACCTCTCCTCCATTAATTCACATAGGACTTATTATTTGCTATGAATTTATTCCATCAAGAAATGATAGGATTTGGTTTTATTTTTCTACATTATTTTATGTCAAAATTATTTAAAAGTGAGGCATGCTCCAGGACTTCATATGTAAATAATAAAATCATAACTTTTTTACCATTTAATTTTTTTTTAAATAGGATTTCAGATATTTAATTTTTTTAATTAAACTTTTAACTAAGTCAAATCCATTTAATTCAGACGGAACAAAGACTAAAATTTAAATAAATTTAATGACTTAGAAAGCAAAAACAATTTCTTCCCTTCCTTACAATCGCACTAAACACTTTCAAATTATGACAGTTTTCTATCCCTTTTACAAAACAATTATAAAAAAAATTACTTAATTTTCTAAAAAGTAAAAAGATGGGCTCTGGTCGGCTAGATTTGTAGCCCATCATCTTCTACTTAGCTAACGTATGTTAATTTCTTAGATTTTTTTTTTTTTGGTTGCTTTGTGTAGTTTTTATTAGATTGTTTTAGTATGTAGTAAATAGTTTGATTATGATTTTTTTAATATTTTGTATTAGGGTTTACATGTATTATTATGAAAATTTTGAGGTTTTTTTTTTGGGTTGAAATATGTAAAAAGTAAAATAGTTCTGGTTTATTCTAGTTATAATTGTTAAATTAGTTTAGTGTTTTGAAAGAATTTTTTTTTTTTTTTTTTTTAAAGTTTTGGTGTATATGAGTAAAAATTGGGAATTGAGTTTAAAATAAAATGAAATTGCATGATTCGTTTATGAATTTGATGTTGATCTAGAATTTTAAAAGATTTGGATTTGATGAATTCTTTTTGGAACCAATAATATTTGGCTACATTTAAGTTGTGAAATTATGGATTGATGATCTTGCTTGTAATGATTTTTATTAGAATTGAATTATAGAATAAAGTGGAGATTTTGGAGTTCCAAATGAGAGAGATATAAAATAAATTGAGATAGCTAATAGAAAGGTGACGCATGCAAATTCCATTTTAAAAATTACAATCTAAAAATAATAAACTACACAGTCATTTATAAATAAAACCCATCACATATGTCTAAGGCGCGTAGTCATCCACTATTATCTATACAATCTTACTGCATAATTCCATTCTAGTTGTAATCATGTATGAAGTTTAATAATATAAAATACCCATTATACTATAAGAATTTTAGAAATTGGAAGTATTAATCCAAAAATAAATTGAATTTCTCAAATCCTAAAATTATAAAATTTAATTAATTATTAATTAAAGATCAATTAGGATTCAAGTAACCCTAATACCAATAAAATAAAAATATAACTTTTATTTTATTTAGGATTCCATCAATTCTGTTGTCACTAAAACAAAATAATTCTTATTTCATTTTAATTACAACCCTACCGCTACTAGTGATAACAAAATAATTCTTATTTCATTTTAATTACAATCCTACTTGATACTAATGATTTTAAAACAAAATAAATCTTATTTTATTTTAATTAGATTCCTCTTGTTCTAATAACAATGAAGTAAAATAACACAGTAATCTTGGCATTTAAAAAAATAAATAAAGAAAATAAAGAAAAAAGTAAAGATAAGTTCTACTTTTTGTTCAACATTCTCAATAAATCCTGCAATAAGTCAACACACAACCTGTTAGTTCCTCATCTAATGATTATATTTCCGAAAAATATTTTTTGAGTCTCGTGAATAACAAGATTCTGACACATAATCAGGAGATACACATGTTGTGGAAGCAATTAGAAAGATGACAATTACTTCCTCTCGATCGTCTCATGAATGTGGGCATGGGAAAGATAAACATTGACCACAACTTGTTTGTTTCACTTATATACAATAGAAACTAATTATTTTAATATACTTATTAGTTATTAGGATGAAAATGTTGATAACGAAGATAATGAGAATTTTGGTGACGATAATTATGATGTAGTTTCTAGTTTATTTGTAGGACAAAATTTACTATCTTTAACTTTTGTTTTATATGTTAATTAAGTATTTGGTTTTGTTCACTTCATGTGTATTTTTTTACGTTAATGGAACCTGTTGATTGTATTTTGATTTTTGAAATATTTGATGCTTTGTATATTAAATGTCAAAAATATGAAAAATGAATTATAAAGCGCAAATATTTCATAAGCTCTAAAATTTAACCACAAATTTTGAAAAAAACCCAAGTTTAGCGGTGGATTTTGCATATTAAAATCATAAATTTAGCGATAAAATTCATTTAAATTAAAATTCAGTTAACAACAATTTTGGTTTTCTTTTTTTTTTTGGTTAATGAAAGAATTGCGAGAAACTAGCGACGGTTTTGTTTTGTCGCAATTTAGCTAGAGACGGATTCACTTTTATTCCTATTTTATTATGAGAATTTTTTGATGGATGAATCCGACACAAATTCATAGTTAATCAATTTAGTGATGAATTTACGAAAAATTCTTTCAGTCGCAAAACTATTTTTTTTTTCTAATAGTGACACCGGAGATAGATGGACCACCACACCAAAAGGACTTTGGCTATCATTCACGTACCATGGCAGAAGGGCGACGAAGATGAGGAAGGAGGGGTCGTGTTCTCACAAGTATCAACAATAGTTATTCATCAAGTCAAGTACGATTAAAATCAAAATTCAATTAATTTAGTGTTTAAATTAAAATTAACTTTTTCTCCCATTCCTTTGCATTCACCAATTTTCTAATTCCTCCCTAATTGATTTTTTCTATATGTTTCTTTCCTTCCAAATCAAATAAATACAATCTTTCTATAGCTAATTATTCATGCCATTCTCATTTGTTTTTGTCTTAATTAGAAATAGGTGACGACGGTGGAGATGTAAATAATTAGTCTTTGTATTACATTACAAGCCCTGTTTGGTCTAATAATGTGTCAAGTCAGCAAGTGTGGAAGACATGTGACTAATTTTAATTAAACACATGGAACAAGAAGTAAGATAGGTTTATGGGCAACAGAATCAAAGTCAAATTGTATTAATGTAAGTACAATTAATGTATGGGGAAAATATAATTTATTATTTGTTCTACATCAATCTATGTCTAGGGTGGGAAACGACCAGAGTCGAGTAGGTATTGAGATACAGCTCGGCTCGAACTAAAAAATTCAAACTCGAGCTTAAAATTGAGCCTCATCCTAAACTCGATTAATATATTTAAATTAAATAAATAATAAAGTATATATTTAATATAATTGATATTTAAAAAAATAAAAATCAATAAACAAGTAATTTGACAAGTTTTCAAGCTTAGTATTTTAAGTTTGTTACTCGACACAATATTTAATGAGAACTCTAATTTGTCACGTATTATTTCAAACCAAATATAAGTTGGGTAATTAACAAATCAAGTCCTATACTATTTAGTAAGTTACAGTCCTACTTATGTCATCAAGATAATTATATAAATTTTTTGTCTTTTATTGTTTACTTTTCCGTCTATTCCTTACTTTGTCCTTTTCTTATTTAAAATTGCTAGATTCAACACTGGCGTGCTCCCTCCCTTCAGCAATGTGTTGGCATGACTCATGATGTATATTAGATTTGAATAACTTGATATTATATTAATGCATGCCACTTATAATTTGACTAGATAAGTGCTGATCTTCCACTTGAGAGTACTGATCTTTCATGAAGAGATACAAATTGGAATTTGGTTGCATCTAGAAAAAAAAAAAAAAAAAAAAAAAACAATTATAATATATTTTTTTTTTAATTGCCTATAAATCATTTCATAACTTCTAAAATTTAATCTCCTTCTTTCTATACTAAAAGCGAAAGAAAAATAATTTATTTTTCACGGGTAACTTTATATATAACTTCTATACTTTATAGGTGTTAATTTAATTTATTTGATATTCAAAGTTAATTTTATGTTTATATATATATATATATATCATCCTAAATTTTCTTCTTAATCTTATTAAAAAGAGTATATTAAAATTTAAAAAATATATTATTAACTTTATTTTTAGTCAATATATACATAAATTAATAAAAGAAAAAAAACATATTGTTATTTAAAAAAAAACTAAAAGTAAAGAAACATATATAATAAATAAATAAATATTTAAGACTCAATTAAAAATGGTACACAAGACTTATTGATAATTAAAAATAAATAAAAATTATTTATATTTTATTTTTAAAGAAGAGGACTAGTACAAAAATCGTGTGGGAGTACACGGCATCAATTAAAGAATTTTATAGAAAATTATAGACGAAAAATTAACATCCAAGAAAAGTGGAAGATAATGAGGAAGAATAGTTAGGCCACATGCAGTTTCCTAGACGCCAAATCAATTGATGTGACTTGTGGACCAAGCAATTATGACTAAAATGTCATCCTCTTCTACAAATGGTTGTTATAACATGAGATATCTATGTTTATGAACTTTTGTTTTAGAATTATATCTTTGAAGTTGAAAAAAAAAAAGGGACTATTTTTGTGAGGTTTATAATATCTTCTCAAGTTAATTGGAGTAGTAGATGGAGAGATTATTCATTATGAGAAATTTTTTTTAATTATTTTCTTATTTTTTTATTTTAAAACAATTAATATAATTTCATTACAAATATAAATTTTAAAAGTAGCTAGATAATTATTTTTATCAGGGTGAACACAATATTATAATTTGAATAGTAATTCAAGTACTTTTAGTCATCTCTAGTAGTTTTTGAAGCCGTTGTCACTAGTATTTTTAAATAGTGATTGTCATCATCTTTAACTGATTATTTATTACTTGTCTCTAGTAAAATTTCACTGTTATCAGTTATTGTTGACTCTAATGACTCCCAAAGATGATCGTAGTAATCTCCATATGTATCACCTTAAAGAAATGAATGTAAATAATGTCATGTATAAACATGATTAAGATGAAAGTTATAAAGAATTCTTGTTTTTAGGGTCTACCCAAAAAATTAAAAATAGTGTTTTGTAGTTGTTTCACAATTTCTTAATATTAAGTTGCAAATTTTACTATCAATTGTAAAATATATGTCAAACAATTGAAATTGAACAATTTAATTCTCAATTTCAATTTTATAATTCAAACAGACCCTAAGTGGTCATTGCTCCCCCTGGCCTAAATGGTCATCTCTTCTATTTTAGACAAAAAACTATTATTATTATTATTGTTTCAATTTTTTTTTTTGGGGGGGTTAAATTATAGTTTCAATCTTTATTAGAATTTAACAGTTTTCTTTTCAGCTTCGTTCAAATATACAACTGTATGTGTAGCAAAAAGGTAAAGAAAGTTGAAATAAAATTTTATTAAATAATAAACTAGACGTTAGGGAATAATTTAATTTTAATTTTAATTTTAATGACCCTAACAAGGATGAAAAAAACCGCCCTTGCCCTAGGAAACCGACAAAAAGAGAACGCGGTAACAAACAAATAAAATACACCTACCACTTTCTTCAAAGAAAAATTCCAAGCCACCAAAATCTTTTTTTTTTCTTTTTCTCTCTCTCTATAATTATAAAATACACCATAGAGTGTTGTCACACAACGAAGAAAGAAAGTAAGATACTCTGTTTTTCTTCTCACTGCCGCATCAAACACCAACCTTCTTAAGAACTTCCATGGCTGGCCTTCAATACAATTTTTTCCCCACTGATTTCTTCTACCCTCGTCCCAAAATGTCAACTTTAGACGCTGCTGCTCAGAAAGCAATTGTTCCTCTTGAAACCCAGAAAAAAGAAATTACTGAGAATCATGAACAACAACACCAGCAATCCAGAAGCTTTGTGAAAGTTCCTCAAAGCTTGGTTTATAACCAAAAACAAATTGAGTTCGACAAGAAGATTCATGGGAAAGACTCAAATTTATCAGCAAATTCACTCCCTTTTCTGGTTTGGATTACAGAACGAGAGGACTCTGACTCTGAATCTGATGGTTTTTGAATGGTGTCCAAAAGGCAAAGAACGATCCTTTCATGGGTTTTAGTATTTTTGTGAAGGGAAATTTAGTAAATTTACCCCTATCTGTCTTATTCTTCTTTAATAAAGTCTTATCTTTTGAAGTGTTTTTATTTTATTTTATTTTATTTATTTAAGATTTTTCATGAATACATGAATTTACAACCCATCTGATTTAGTTAAATTCTAAAACAAGTACGGTCGAATCCTAATTATGTCTAATCTAGTCTTTTTTTAAGGCACTCAGCCTATCACATAAACTAATTAGACTCTTAACAGGCATGCATAAACATTAACTAGTTTTATTAAAACTAAACTATATAATTAAAAGCAATCCACAGATGAATTTTTAATACGTGGCAAGTCGGCGAAATGAGCAAACCATACAATTAATCTTTGTAGTCAGCAAGTGAGGAAGACATGTGACTAATTTTAATTAAACACATGAAACAAGAAGTAGGACATGTTTATGGGCAAGAGAATCTCCATTTGGTGGTTAGGAATGAGAAATGAGAAAGTCAAATTGTGCTAATATATGTACAATTACTTTCTATCTCATTTAGAGTATTTTATTCTAATTAATGTATGAAAAAAAAAAAATTATTTGTTCTATATAACTTATGTCATCAAGAAAACCTTATATTAAATTTTTGTCATTTAGTTTTACTTTTCAACTTTTTTTTTTTTTTTTTAAAGATCAAACAAGAAGTAGGACAGATTTATGGGCAAGATAATCTTCATTTGGTGGTTAGGAATGAGAAAGTCAAATTGTGTTCATATATTGACAATTACTTTCTATCTCATTTAGAGTATTTTATTCTAATTAATGTATGAAAAATATAATTTATTATTTGTTCTATATCAACTTATGTCATCAAAAAAACCTATCAAAATTAGACCCTTGAACCTCTAAGATATGCAAGAAATAGGTTCTTAATTTTTCCTTTTCTTAAAAGGGTTATTTAGAATTGTTAGATTCAACATAATCATGCTCCCTCCCTTCAGCAATGTGATTGTCATGATGTATTTTGGATTGGAATAACTTGATATTATATTAATGCATGCCTCTTGTAATTTGACTGAATAACTGTTCTTCCACTTGAGAGTGCATGCATGATGCATGGCAAGTGAGGATGCAAATCCTCTCATGTCCTAAAAGAACAGGATCAAGTGTAGTTCTACTGATATTAGCCGTCCATTTCATTATAAAGAAAATCAATGGTCCAAAATCAGTCACGTCAGTCTTTTCTCCCCTTTTAATAAAACTCACCGTTTTCAACCTCTTAACCCCTCCACTTTCTTAGCTCTTGTAGAGCAAACAATGGCAGCATCAACATTTTCAGTTACTTTTCTTTTTTTCTTTCATTTTTGGTTTATGGGTTATACCTCAAGCTTCTACAAGTAGAGAAACATATATATAAAAAAAAATATTTAAGACTCAATTGAAAATAAAACACAAGACTTACTGATAATTTAAAAGAAGAATACTAGTACAAAAAACATGTGGGAATACACAGCATCAATTAAGGAATATTCTAGAAAATTATAGATGGAAAATTAACATCCAAGAAAAGTGGAAGAAAATGAGGAATTAGAATATTTAGGCCACATGCAGCTTCCTAGACGCCCAATCAATTGTTGTAACTTTGTGGGTCAAGTAATTATGACCAAAATGTTATTCTCTTCTAGAAATGGCTGCTATAACACTGGATATAATAGTTATATTTTCACACTTGTTCTCCTTTTTTCTTTTTCACGTTTACAACTTTTTTTTGATGCATCTTTTATAGTGGAAACACATATTCGTAATTGTAGATGATGACTCAAATTAAATATGATTTGATAAAAACAAATATTTAAATTTTAAGTTGAAATTGCAGTCACTGAATTGTATGAAAATTTAATTCCTCCACGATTGATTAGATTTTTTTTTTTTTTTATCTCTATAAAATAAAAAATAAAAAATTATGAGATTATATTTATGTCATGTATCATTATGTTTATGAACTTTTGTTTTAGAAGTATCTCTCTGAAGTTGAAAAAAAAAAAAAAGACATATAGAATCATTCTGTTTATTTTTGTGAGGTATATAGTATCTTTACAAATTATTTGGAGTAATACATGAAGAGATTATTCATTATAAGAAATAAATATTAATTATTTATAATTCATACAAATATAAATTTTAAAAGTCTCATGTACACTATTACAATTGGAATAGTAATTCAATCACTTGTTAGTCATCTCTGGTAGTTCTCATGGTCGTCGTCACTAGCATTTTTCAATAGTTCTCATGGTCGTCATCACTAGCATTTTTCAATGGTGATTGTCATCATCTTCAGTTGATCATTTGTCGTCTTCTCATATGAAATCCAACTGTGATTAATTATTGTTGTCTCTGATGACTCTCATGTACACACATGATTAGGATGAAAGTTATATAGAATTAGAGTCTATTTGGATCCTAGAATTAAAATTACTGTTGAGAATTACAACTTCAATTCAAATTCTAAATAATTGAAATCAGTAAAAATCATGATTTTGTTATTTGAATGGCATAAAATATTACAATTTGGAATTATAAAATTTATTTTTTTAAATGCAAAATTCAACCCCAAAATTCAATCCCAAGAGAAGGCATCTGTTATGGCTGATGACTTCTCATCTTCTTACGATCCTTCACTATCATACATCCACAAAACAACCTAAACTAAAACATTCAACTAAATTCCTAAGTAGAAACTTCTAACCTACCTAGCACCTCAACCAGGTCACCAAACCAAGCCACCAAATCCAGTTGTAGGAACACTTAGCTTTATAACAAAGCCACCAAATCCAGTTGCTGATTAACTCCATGTTTGCCAAAGATTAAAGTGGTGTTGGACAATTTTCAATTGAAGCAACAAAAGCTACTCATAGATGAGATTTCAGAAACTTAGTGAGAGAAATTGAAGACTTGCAGTAGAAATAGAGTTGAAAGACAAGAACGAGAAAGCTACTTTGATATTCCGACGATATTCAAGCGAAATTCTAACATATTCCATCGGATGGTGACCTAGGGCTTGGCTATGGAGGACTTGTTCTCATACTCCAAGAGGCAGAGAAGATTGAAGTAGCATGGTCTAGTTTTCTAATTTCCTTGGGTTACCCCTAATAATTGGAAGGGCTGATTTTTAGTTAAATTGTAATTCTTGAGAATTGTTAAAGGAAAATTAGAAGTTTAATTTCGAAGTACAACCAAATTTTAAAATTGGAATTGGGTGGTCCAATTCTTAGGATCCAAACTGACGCTTAGGGTCTACCCAAAAAATTGAAAATAGCGTTTTATAGTTGTTTTCACAATTTCTTAATATTAAGTTACAATTTCAATATCAATTTTAAAATATGTGTCAAATAATTAAAATTAAACAATCTAATTCTCAATTTCAATTTTATACATTCAAATAGATCCCAAGTGATCACTGCTTTTCATGGGCCTAAATGGTCATCTTCTTTGATTTTAGACAAAAGTATTTTCAATTATTATTAGAATTTAAAAGTTTTCTTTTCAGCTTCGTTCAAGTATACAACTGTATGCGTAGCAAAAAAGGTTAAGAAAATTCACATATATTTTTATTAATTAATAAATTAGAGGTTAAGGAGGAATTTTAATTTAATGACCCTAATAAGCATGAAAATAGCCGCCCTTGCCCCTAGGAAACCAACAAAAAAGAACTAACAAATAAAATACACCCACCACTTTCTTCAAAGAAAAATTCTTTGAATCCCAAGCCACCAAAACACCAAATCCCAAAAATCTTTTCCTTTTCCTTTATAAATACACCATAAAGAGATGTCACACAACAAAGAAAGAAAGTTAGATACTCTGTTTTTCTTCTCACTGCTGCTCTACAAACTCTCTCTCTCTCTCTCTCTCTCTCTCTCTCTCTGTTTGATCAACACCAACCTCTTCCATGGCTGGCCTTCAATACAATTTTTTCCCCACTGATTTCTTCTACCCTCGTCCCAAAACTTCAACTCTAGACGCTGCTGCTCAGAAATCAATTGTTCCCCTTCAAACCCAGAAAAAAGAAATCACAGAGAATCATGAACAACAGCACCAGCAATCCGGAAGCTTAGTGAAAGTTCCTCAAAGCTTGGTTTATAACCAAAAACAAATTGGGTTTGACCAGAAGATTCATGGGAAAGACTCAAATTTGTCAACAAATTCACTCCCTTTTCTGGTTTGGATTACAGAAGAAGATGGCTCTGACTCTGAATCTGATAGTTTTTGAATGTTGCCCAGAGACAAGAACGATCCTTTCATGGGTTTATTTTTGTAAAGGGAAATTTAGTAAATTTACCCTCTCCTTTTTCTTTTCAATTTTTCCTTATTCTTCTTTAATTTTCATAAAGTCTTAATTTTTGAAGAGCTTTTACTCTTTTTTATATATAGGAGTTAACATGAAAGGCCATGAATAACAAAATTAGTATATTATTATGCTTTCTTCTAAATTTGCTGTGTTTGGTCTGTTTTCTCTGTTTTTCCTTTTCTTCAACGACAAATATGCAAAACTTTTGTTTCTTTAGCAAGTAAATCTAAACCTATTTAAGAATTTGTTCTTTCTCATTTTGCTCAACTGTGATTACAACGTAATTCTTTGTACCAATGATTCAGAATTTTGGAGAAAAAAAGTTAGAGGCTTGGTTAATTCAGTGTGTTCACATATGAGACAAACAAAGGTTTTTTTTATTTTCTTTCAAAACTTTGACGAACGAGAATATTCAAAGATGCGACTCCGTGCAGCTCACGGTGGCTATTTGTTGAAAGTTGAAAACGAATATAAAGGAATATGCTTCTTCTTCTTCTTTTTTTTCTTCTTTTTTAAGTTTTGGTTTTTGTATTAAACTCTAAATCTATTTATTTTGGCAAAAATAGTTTTTTAAATTTTTTGGCAGATTAATTGGACTTTGTTCTGAGTCAAACAATATTCAATTTTTGTGTTCTGGTGTCATTGGTCACATGCAGCTGAGTTTTAATTCAAAGACTTTCGATTTTCTTAATATTTTAAAATCATATGTAATTTTCTTTTATTAAATAATTTTTTTAATGAGCTCATAATATTAATTCCTAGAGTGATTTTTCGAAGATTGATTTTTTTTGTGTATATTAATTAATTGTAACTTCATATTTATCATAATTTTTTTTTCTTATTTACCTAATTTTTCCTCTCATATAACTTGGGTTCTAGTGTCATTGGTCACCTTTTCTTTTGTTCCGTTCCTTGTAGAAGTAGCATCTTCATCAGCTACAAAAGTGTCAGCCTTGTAACCAAATGAAACAATTAAAAGATTATTGTTGACGTCAGTTTTGTCCGAGCTAGTTACGCGATTTCTTTTCTTGATTTTCAGTAGTGGACCTATTAACCCTCCAATACTGTAAAGGTCTCCTCCCTGATTTTTGATAGATCTGTATGGGTGGTTCTGTAAACCTCTTAACACTCCAATGCTTATGCCAATGGAGAGAGAAGCAAAATAGATCTATTACATGTCCAATAATATGGTGACATGTGCCATGGGGGTCATGCGTTGGTATAAGATTGGATGCCAAAGGAAGAGTTTATGAGTAAGAATTTCTAATATATATTGCTACAGCTTCACCCTTTTCTTTATTATTTATTAAATTTAGCAAAACCTCAAAAAAAGTTTTTAACGGGACAACTTGGATCTGTCATAACTAAGGATTCGATCAATTTGCACTAGCTTCACAATTTAACTAAATCAGGTGTATTCTAAATTCATGTATTCATGTAAACTCCTAAATAAATAAATAAAGTAAAAATGCTTCAAAAATTAAGAGTTCATAAAAATTAAAGAAGAGTAGACAAGAAGGGGAAATTTACTAAATTTCCCTTTAAAAAATACGAAAACCATGAAAAGATCGTCCTTGTCTTTTGGGCACCATTCAAAAACTATCAGATTCAGAGTCAGAGCCCTCTTGTTCTGTGATCCAAACCAGAAAAGGGAGTGAATTCGTTGATAAATTTGAGTCTTTCCCATGAATCTTCTTGTCAAACCCAATTTGTTTTTGGTTATAAACCAAGCATTGAGGAACTTTCACTAAGCTTCTGCATTGTTGGTGTTGTTGTTCATGATTCTGAGTGATTTCTTTTTTCTGGGTTTGAAGAGGAAAAATTGCTCTCTGAGCAGCAGCGTCTAGACTTGAAGTATTTGGACGAGGGTAGAAGAAATCAGTTGGGAAAAAATTGTATTGGAGGCCAGCCATGGAAGATCAAACAAACAGAGACAGAGTTTGAAGAGCAGCAGTTAGAAGAAAAACAGCATATCTAACTTTCTTTTTTTGTTGTGTGACAACACTTTATGGTGTATTTATATTTATAGAGAGAGAAAAAAAGAAAAAGATTTTTGGTGAACTTGGAATTTTTCTTTGAAGAATGTGGTCGGTGTATCTTATTTGTTTGTTACTGTGATCTCTTTTGTTGGTTTCCTAGGGCAAGGGCGGCTATTTTCATGCTTATTAGGGTCGTTAAAATTAAAATTCTCCCCTAACCTCTAATTTATTAATTAATAAAAATATATATGAATTTTTTTTACCTTTTTTCTACACATACAGTTGTATATTTGAAGAAGCTGAAAAGAAAACTTTTAAATTCAACAATAATTTATTTTATTTTTGTCTAAAATAGAAGAAGATGATCATTTAGGCCGGTGGGGAGCAACGATCACTTAGGGTTTGTTTAGATGTATAAAATTGAAATTGAGAATCAAATTGTTCAATTTCAATTATTTGACATATATTTCAACATTTACAGTAAAATTTGCAACTTAAAATTAAGAAATTGTGAAACAGTTATAAAACACTATTTTTAATTTTGTGGATAGATCCTAAAAACTATAATTTAATATAATTTTCATCCCAATCATGTGTGCGTATAACATCATTGACATTCACATATTTATGGTGATACATCTAGACACTACTACAACCCCTAACTAATGATTTATCTAACGTGTGTTCAAAAAATACTTGTTAAGTTTCTATAAATAGAAAATTTGTAATATTTATTATAATAGTTGATTATAATTTTAGTGTTATTTATTTTAAAAATTACTATTTGTAAAAAGTTTCAATTTCTAATAACAATATTTATTATAACTTAACAAGTGTCATTTGCGCACCCATTAGAAAAATCGGTACCCAAAGAGCACTTGTCAAGTTTCTATAAATAAAAAGTTTGTAACATTTATTACGATAATTGATCATAATTTCAGTGTTATTTATTACATAAATTAATACTTGCAAAAAATTTTAATTTTCAATGATTATATTTATTGTAGGTTAACAAATACATTTTAAATATCCGTCAAAAAAATTCAATAACTAATAACAGTTGTATTTCACTAGAGACAACAGTAAGGGACCAGCTAAAAAGAATGATAACTACCATTAGAAAATATCAATGACAACGGCCTCGAAGACGACTAACAAGTGCTTGGATTACTATTTTAATTGTAATATTTTGTTCACGCGAAAGAAAGCAATATAATCATGCCTACTTTTAGAATTTATATTTGTAATGAAATTATATTAACTGTTTTAAAATAAAAAAGAAAAAAATAATTAATATTTTTTCTCATAATGAATAATCTCTCCATGTAATACTCCATTAATTTGAGAAGATATTATAAACCTCACAAAAATAAACAAAATGATTCTATTTATGTCACTTTTTTCTTCATCTTCAAAGAGATACTCCTACAACAAAAGTGTACATAGACATTTCATGTTATAATAACCATCGAAGAGAATAACATTTGAGTCATAATTAGTTGGCCCACTAGTCACATCAATTGATTGGGCGTCTAGGAAGCTGCATGTGGCCTAACTATTCTTTCCCATTAACTTTTATTGGATGTTAATTTTCCGTCTAAACTTTCTAGAATATTCTTTACTTGATGCTCTGTATTATTCTAGAATATTCTTTAATTGATGCTCTCTATTACCACATGAGTTTTGTACTAGTATTCTTCTTTAATTATAAAATATAAATAATTTTTATTTTATTTTTAATTGTCAATAAGTCTTGAGTCTTAAATATTTATTTATCTATTATATATGTTTCTTTACTTTTAGCTTTTTAAATAATAATTTATATTTTTTATTCCATCAATTTAAGTATATATTGACCAATTAACTTTTTCGTGGTATATGTGTTACATGTAAATCTTGTTTATAATATATTTAATTAATATGATAAAGAATTATGAGAAAAATATATCAATAATTATAAAACAATCACAATCCTATTAATATTAAAATAAAGAAGAATTAAAAAAAATAGTTTATTTTAAATAAAATAACAACTAAAAAGTATTTATGTTATAGTAAAAACTCATAAGTATATTTGAGAAAATAAAATTTCTTCTACTAAACCACTTTTATATCATAAATAAATAGATAAATTTTAAAAAAATTAATTCATAAATTTTATATATATATATTTTTTAATTCTTAAGATGGGAGATGAATTAAAAGTAAAAAAAATAATATTTGTAATCACGGAAACTATACTCTTAATGTTTTTTCAATTCATAATATTGAAAAAAGATTCATAAATTTGAGAAGACTAAAAAATATTATAATTATTAGAAACCTATTAAATGAAAAAAATAGAAAAATTCAATTTAACTACTATAGAATTATAATTATTGAAAAAATATTTTTTAAAATATGAGTTAATTAAAGTAAAATCAATAACATTTGAATCATGGAAATACACTTAATAATTTATTTTAATTCATAGTAATTTATTAAAATTTTAATTCATAAATTTGAGAAGAACTTAAAAAAATATGATTATTAGGAACTTATTAAACAAAAAAATTAAGAAAGTCAATCTTAATTACTATTGATATATAATTATCGAAAAAATTATAAATTTATTAAGATTATAAAGAATTAATAAAAAAAATTTAATTATCCTAAAACAATTACAATACTATTGATATTAAAATGAAAAAAAAAATAGAAAGAAAAAAGAATAGTTTATTTGCAAGAAAATAACAATTAAAAATAACTATGTAATTATAAAAGCTCGGTATTTAAGGAAATCAAAATATTCTTCTAGTACTTTTTTATATAGTATAGCTAGATATAAGGGAGTTAAAAATATATATTTTTTAATTTTAATATACTCTTTATATAAGATAGAGAAGAAAATTTGAGATGATATACATACATAAAATTGAATTTGAATAGAAAATAAATTAAATTAACACCCATAAAGTAGACAAGTTATATATAAAGTTACTCATGAAAATTAAATTATTTTTCTTTCTTTTTTAGTATAGAAATAAGGAGATTAAATTTAGAAGTTATGAAATGATTTATAGGTAATTTAAAAAAATTAATTAAATATTTATAAGTATTTATTTATTTTAGATGCAACAAAATTCCAATTTGTATCACTTAAAAGTTGCAAAGAATAATAAATTGACTTTCCATGCAGCCCACAATGAGAGATCAGTACTTGATTGATTCACACTTGCCATGCATGCAATACTCCCAAGTGGAAGATCAGTACTTATCTAGTCAAATTATAAGTGGATTAATATAATATCAAGTTTTTCAAATCTAATATACATCATGAGTCATGACAATCACATTGCTGAAAGGAGGGAGCATGCTTATGTTGAATCTAACAATTTTAAATAACCTTTTCAAGAAAAGGACAAAATAAGGAATAGGTTGAAAAGTAAAACTAAGAGGCAAAATTTTTATATAATTTTGATATTTATCTTGATGACATAAGTTGATATAGAACAAATAATAAATTATATTTTTTATACATTAATTAGAATAGAATACTCTAAATGAGATTAGAAAATAATTGTATATATATTAACACAATTTGACTTTCTCATTGCTAAACACTAAATGGAGACTCTGTTGCCCATAAACCTGTCTTACTTCTTGTATCATGTGTTTAATTAAAATTAATCACATGTCTTCCTCACTTGCTGACTTGACACAACGTTAGACCAAACAGGGCTTATAGTGTAATACAAATTGTATGGTTTGTCATTTTGCTGACTTGACACGTATTAAAATTTTTATGTGTGGGTTGCCCTTTTAATTGTATAATTGTAGTTTTAATAAAACAAGTTAAAATTTACTCCAATTAAGACAAACTGAGTGGAAAAAGAGGTGAACGTACATAATATTTTTCATGTCAATCATATAAACGAAATTGAGTGGAGCAGAGGATCAACAAAAAAATTCATGTAATCATAAATAGAAAAAGTACAAATCAGTAAGCACAAGCAGCTGTATGGTTACTGTTTCATGAACATGAACCATATCTAATGTTTTTCTGTAAAGAAAAATAATATCAGTGCTTACCAGCTTGTGAAATCTTTTTTAGTACCGGGTTTGTGGCAAAGTAAAACTCTTTAATGTGAAGTAGTAGGAATGCTATCTTCCAATCATTTCTTTTTAACACAAGTTTGCCATTCTGCATTAAGAATTACCACCTTATATAACAGCATTTTCCTCCCAGCAGCCCTTCCAAGTTTACAGATTTCCAGGTTGGTAGAATTGTGTTAAGGACATTTTAGAGTTTCCACTTTTTCACATTTCGAGGTCAAATTTCTGAAATATAAACCCAACTCTAATGGTTGACTATTGTTTGTTCTACAAAAAAGTATGAAGAATACTTGCATTTGCTACAATAAACTAAAAAAAATGAATAATGCCTACACTATGATTGCATTTTTCTCCTAATAAAGCAAATGATAACTTTCAATCGCAGAATGTGTCTTCTACCTTCCCCACACTATCAAGCAGAAGGGGAAAAATGGACCTCATAAGAGACCCCTTGTGTCAATTCATCCCTCAGATACATCATCAAAATTTAATCAGGGATATTGGGGTGTCAGCTGAAAAAATGTTGATGTTACCCATTATAGAGCAAAACGAAGTAAAGTGGTAAGAGAACCGGGTCAGAACAGATATGGGGAATCAGATCATGCTAGACCATTAATGGCTGCAGCATCCAGCAAGCGAATCATAGCAAAGGCTCCAATACTCTTTGTAGGGCATGGACAACCAAGGCATTGGTGAAGGAAGCACAGTCCCCAGTCTAGATGGCATCCTGACCAAGGAAGAAAGGAGGAATGAGGGGAGAGAGATATTAAGAGACAGAGAAAGAAGTAAGAAATCCAGGAAATGAATGATCGAGGAGGATTTACCTTCTTCCAGTGAGTATTCCATAAGCTGAAGTAGAGACAAATGACTTCGGAACCCTCGAAAAAACATACTTATAGTGAGGCAATATGACTTGTCCTGAAACATATTCCACTGAGGTTAGCAAAACATATATGTTTCTTTATTTGTGTCATACCAGTGACAACCTTAAAGATCCATTCTGCTCTAATTCCATATCTATTATAACATGAACTGGAGAGTCTTATGACCCAATTAATATTTCCAATTGTTTTTCAAAGATCATGTTTGTCGATGTTTAATAAGGTTTCATGCTTGTTACATGTGAAATAAGATTTCACCTTGGTTGACAACCTAACAGAACCCGCTCTTTCAGGGCTAGGAACATGCTATGAATTTAAACTATGATGCATATCATGTTACAGTACGTAGTAATCAATCACCAGTACAGAATTATCAATAAAAAAGCTTGCACAAACATAATAAATGAAGGACTCACCTATACTCAAGTAGTTGCTGTGAAGAACTGAAACCAGACTATGAAATGTTTCTCTGCTTGCGTCCTTTCTTTGAGGCAAAGTTGTAGATGGAGAAATAATTTCATCTGCACAATCAAACTCAGCATAACCATTGTCATTACTCCGACAACATACAATCTCAAACCATATCCCGGAAGGGAATCTTCTTGGCCTCACCAACCAAAGGAAAATCTTGATGTAAGGTGTGGCGTGAATAACAGAAATAGTGACTTCAATCAATATACAAATGAGGTTGATGGTTGTGTTCACTATACTAAAGAATATATAGAAAACTGAAGTTGTTGGTAAAAGAAGTAAAAGAGGCGTAAATAGAAGAGATCCAACAACATGTTGCTTCACGGTGTAATCAAAACTATCTAATCTCTGACGAAGAGGATTCCACTTCTGACCCCTGCAACAATTCAGTATTCCTATGAATAACAAGAAATAAGGAAACAAAAAGAAATCGACTGACAAATGTCTGAATATTTAAGTTCATACACTTATGTATATTGGGGAAATATATATTATAAAAAATCCTAACATCCATCAATGTGAGTGGATATTACAGAAAACCCATAACCTCTTTTAACAACTCTTAAGAGAAAAATCTAGACTTCATTCCTTCCCTTTTCCTAATTATACTTGGAGTTTATTTTTGTTAACGGAATGCAAAACATGAAAATGGAAGGAACCTCCTACAAATATGCAACTGTACAAAAATGAGGGAAGGGGCTCTCTGTGAATCTAGATGCTCCATTGCTCATTTATATATCCAATTTTAAAGGTCTAGAATTGATTAAAATCCTATTAATTTGAATTCTATTGCTTATTTTTCTTCTCATACTTATTGTAGATCTAAAAACAATTTTAGGAGATATTCATCTACCCTTCTTTTCAGATCTGGAAAATTTTGGTTCCAAGTTTGAAATTTTATAATCCTTTTTACAATGCCCCATTATCATTTTTTTTGTTTAGTCTATAAAACCAAATAGCTTATTTGGTTAGAGAAGTGTTTGATTAATTGAAGATTTATCTCCATGTTAAATGGCAAGAGAGATGGACAAGAGTTCTGCATAGATCGTCTTGACAGAGAGAGGATGAGGATGGAGAGGATTCAGTAGAGAGGGTGTTTAATTGGGAATTTTGGGTCTTTGGATTTTTATTAGATTACTAATCTACCCGTAATTGTCAAATCAATGTAAGTTGTTTTTTGTCCACTTAAAGAGTGGACATTGTTACCCTACACACACTTGGCGGTATGTTAACAGTCCCCACATATATATATATATATATATATATATTACTAGGGTCTTTCCCCTGCCCAGTAGCTACAGTACAATGAAAATGGCATACATTCACTAAGATATAAGTGAATTTTTAAAGGAAGAGGATGATGCCTAAAGGGACAAACAGAGCCACCCTATCTGAAGGAATCAACTATATACCCATTATTTGTCCACAGCAAACTGCTCAGGGAAATGCATTTCAGGGACAGTAATTCCTATTTTAAATTAACACTTGCTATTTCTTGTTCAAACAGATATTGTTTTAGGAAGATTCTACATAAAATGAATTACTGCTAACAATTAAAATGGAGGTCCATTTCTTATTTCAGTTACTTCCTTTTTCTTTCCTCCAGAATCTGGTGAGCATGCAGGGGATAACAGCAACCATAACGGACCCAACATCGACAATGCTATTCGTCAATCAACTCATTTTTAGTTTAACTAGGTCATAAATAAAACAACATGGTTCAATAGGAATTGTGAGAAGTCCAATCAATAACAAATTTGAAGACATCAATGCTCAATAGTTTCGTATAAACAACCACTTCAAACTAGAAAAAGCATGAAGATTAGAATAGAAGAGATCTAGGACATGAAAAATAAGATCCAAATTATAGCTGTATCTCTTAATGTGAGTTAAAATATTACCAGAAACTCAACAACAAATGCCAAAAAAGAAAAGGCAGTGGGTACCTGAAGAGTCGCCACAAGGAAGCTAATGCCTGTATCTGTGATGAATATAAAACTGAAATCAACCAGTGAAGAGTTGACACATGTAAAGTTGCTATTGCGATCATGTCAATAACCAAAGCAGCAGGTATAGTGAACCCACAAAGAATCCCGAGAACAGCAAGTCCTTTCATGATATAATGGAAGATGGAACCCCCAAAGATCCAAAGCGTTGACCAAACTTGGATTGCATTGAGAGAAATCATGCCCAATACTCCTGCCAGCTCAGTGTTCAACTTGAAACCCGCAGGGACTCCCATTAACCACACACAGCCCGATCGCAGAAACATGTTAGCAATATCATGTACAAAGTTCAAAACCAATAAGCAAACAGATTCCGCATGGTATAAGAGAGCTAAACCAATCAAGTTTCCCATAAGAACATCAACAACTAAAGTTGCCCACATAGAATGCCTATATAATGCAGCCTTCTCCATATATTCAACACATGATTGGGACCTTACATGTGAAAAGGAGAATATCATTAGAAAGGGTTAAACAATTGACTAGATATGAACAGGAAACATATGACATGCACTTCAAGAGGATAAAATGGTCATCATATTTAAAACTATCAATTTCCCACTCCCTTTTGGATCATATAGTGAAGTGGTGAGCCTTAAAAGGACAATGTCTTCTGAACAGATGATGATAAGCATCGGGTGAACACAATATTTCTATATCAGTTTAAATCCAAATTATTGTTTTGACTCATAAAAAGTAAGATCAGATGCTTGCAGTGCAAACTGAAGACATTAGACACACAAAGTAGGTGAATGGATTATCACATTCAAACTCATAAGTTAAAAGTAAAAGTAGAACAATTTCTTCTTTTTTCTCTTTTAAATGAAACATTGAAATGGCTTTGTTCTAAAAATTGTAGATTTCACTGATCATTACTGCCAATATGAATGAGATTCAAATCCTACTATTTAAATAAGAGAATAACCACATTTACTACCCAGAACATAATATTACCTTGCATCATTCTTCTGGAGAAAGATTGGCCAATATAAAATCTGACAACAGCGGATTTGAATATTTACCCATGCATTCCTAAATACCTTTGCTGATGTAATGCAAATCCACGATTCTGCTCCATACTCAAATAACATATGCAATAGTTGAAGAAAGATAAAGAATAGAGTGAACAATGATGCAATAAATGTTGCTAGCATATGTCTTGTGAAGGCTATTGACCTGAAAAGTCACATAGACCATCAGATCTTGAAGTTTAAGATAAGAAAGAAACGATCAGAGTTATGAAGAAAGTACATGAAAACTATGGAAAAACGAACTGAAGAGCTCTTGGGCACCACACGTCTCTCAAATAACGTTTTAGCAGCAGCAGCACAGTTGATTGACAGAATGATTATATCCTGGGATTAAAGAAACAACAAGGCATATTAACAATAGGACAACAGTCTAAATGCAATAAAGGAATACTGCAAACTTAATTACCAAGTCAATGATTGCCTGTTTTTTGTGAAGCTCATCCACCCACTTGGGTTTCTTGAAGGAACTTCTCACTTCCTCATAAGAATTCAAACTAGACATTGAGAAATGATGAGCACCATAAGAGGGTGTCTCATATATTATCACCTACAAATATTTAAAATGAAAGAGAAATATGTCATAACAAATGGCAGCAGCTATCACAACAAGAAAGCAGCAGAAGCAATCATGACTTACATACGTCGACATCACACTGAGACAAAGTTTTCCCACTCCAATGAATGTGATGCAACTTTGGAAATCCAATATTTTTCCCACCAGTCTGCACATGAGAATCATAGATCAGCTGTACCCAATTACTGTTTCCAATAGAAGCTTGCCTACATTGCGCCAATGATCCATCTAATTTTAGGCATCCACAGATTCTTTGTCCAAGATTTTTTGGGTACATATATGTCATCCTCTGTTCACAAGCATTGCCACTAGTGGATAACTTTTTTTTAGTATCTTCAATTCCATCCATTAAGCTATTACTGCTCATATCAGTGGAACACTGCCCAAGTAAAGAGAACATTGATTTGTTCTGGAGAAGTATGGGCAAATTTTGATTGATGTCATGGATGATCTCCTGATAAACAGCAATAGTTCACACTGTTAGATGACTCAGCGCATTAGAACTCTTTGCCATTTTTTTTTTAGCTCTCTTTATCACCCGTCAAAAAAAATTACGTTAAAGAGTCATCCAGGACAATAATAATATAAATACTCGAGTTGTTCTCACCTATAAAACCATAATTTCCCGGACTAAAGCTTTATGAATTTCTTTTGACCCCTCTATTTTAATCAAAAAAAGGGAGGGGGTTCCGTAACCAGTAAATCCAGACACATCTTATGATTGCAATTTTTATGTCAGCAAATTATCAGCCACCCTTTTCAAATGGTAAGAGATTGAACATCAACAAATTTCCGAAATATTATTATAAGTGATTAGTAAGCTAAGACAGAAAGCTGTTCTGTTGGAAGGTTCTGAAACCGAATCTCTCAGATGGTAGGTACAAAAACACTTGCAAGTATGCTTCAATGAAGAGCATCGAGTATTCCAACCTAGCTTGAAAGACTATCAATTACATTGGTACTTCTCCAGAATCTCCACTCAATCTATAATTGAAAACTTTGTTAAATGTGCATGATTTCATGAGCCCAAATAAAGAAAAACAGATCCCTTTTAACTTCAGAACATCAGTACCAACCCTTGCCCAAACATCATGCATCAACGGTCAAATGAAATTATTTGATATTTACAATTAGCTGATATAATTAATAAGTAACTTAGCTATTACAATCACGTATAGTATCAGAAATACCTTACTGAATTTCTACTTTCTTTGGCAATCCTAATTATTTCAGCATTCTACATTAATTAACTCTTTCCATTTTTCTCATGTTAATCATCAAATCATTATAAACAAAAATCACACTATCCCAGAGGAGGGAGATTTGCAGCCATATGAAGTGGATGTTGCATTTATTAGTAAATGGCACAATAAAGTCCAGCTAAACATCAATACATGTTACTTGGACAACTGTGCTCAGGAAAAACAGTATCATCTTACCCATATGAGTTGCCACTTAAATCCTTACAAACACAGTAAAATCTAAATGCATGTTCGAAAGAAGAAAAGAGAACAGATAAAGGAAGAAAACAGAAAAGCAGATAGAAAGACAAATTGCAAGAAAATTCACTGACAAATCAAGCCCAACAATGAAAGGAACTAAGGAAGAATTAGTGTTTTTAATGATATCATCTCCTTCATGGCTTAATTACTACCGCTCACACTCTTTCCCAAATCAAAAATGGGTGGCATTAGCAGCCACACTTCACATCAGCAAATTGAACAGCCAAGATTAAAAAAACTGCAAGGTGGTCTACAAACCACAACCTAATAAGAATTTTTTTCCCATTTTGTGCCCCACACTTTCAACCTATCTCCATAAGTGTTGTTTTATATTTCAATATTAGCAAATATTTTTATCACATCAAAAAAATATTTTACATGATTGGCAAGCTTTACTATTTTAAGATTGTATTTTTCTTTACTATTTGATTTTCTGTTTAAGAGGACTTATTTTCCTACCTTGTATTTCTTTCAATCTCAATAAAACTTCTTTTCCTATCAAACAAATATTTTATCACATTCCGGAAATAAATGTAGTAGTTTCCTCACCAATTAATAACGTAAGAAACAATGACCTGAACACATGAATCAACCATTTGAAAATAGTGGCTTCAACTAAATTATTACATTTATCTAAACAAGTAAACATATACAGAAAGATAACAGCTTCAATTCAGTTTTATACCTCACAGTCAGCCTGAAAACGATAAAGCAACTGTTCACTGCTGCACAATAGCTACAACAATGTCAAGAGAAGCTGGACAGTTTGTGACAAACCACCCAAGCAAGAAACTGGAGGAAGAATCTTCGCTTGGTGAAAGCTGTTTTGGCCACCAGAGCCTACATTTCTGATTCATTTTCATCTCATGGTCATGATAATTTATTCAATTATAAAACAAATCCCTGCAATAGAGAGAAGCAAGCACATAAAAAGTTATATGCTTTAGACCAGGAACTTCAAAATAAAGAACTGCTAACCAGTATTAGAACTTCTAAGAATAACTGAACTTGCTCACTGGGGCTTGAAGAACCTCTGGTGGGAACCTATCCTGGTTAGTGGTTAGCCAATGAGGTCAAATTTGGAGAAGAGACTCCTCTTCAACAAAGAGGAACTTGGAATCAAAAGTCCTCTTCAGTTATATTGAAGGTACATGTTAGATAATGGTATGGGCCAAAGTAGCCTTATAAATTGATTTTATAGGCAGCTTGATATGGGATTATAAGGATTGGAGTTCCTCCCCCCAACAACTAACTTTTGGGGTGCATTCTATTATACTCCTGTGAAGTATGGATACGGATACGAGTATCAGATACACTATGTATCTAATACAGCGATACACCAATTTCTAAAAAACTAGGATAGGATGTTGCAGAACACAACCAATGACTGCATAAAGGTTATTTCTTGTTATGCCAACATATCCTCTGCCGTAATATCAGATGTGCAAGAAAAATATACAAATACAACAGGAATACCAGTCTCTTCTCATTCTCAAGTCTTTACAATCACAAGGCAAATCAATTTCACGAGAAAATAAGGTGTCTAAAGGATTCTTTTAGAGCACAACAATTACCTTAATGTGGGTAAATGAGTCTAAAGGGGGTCTACGACAACTATATCCTTTTATACGAAAGAAGCATTTAGTGCTCAACAAATCAAAATCACATCTTGTTTTATAATTAAGAGTATTTATCATAACCATTTGTGCTCATCCTTTTAGTTGTCAAAATGTAATTTCTCTCTTAAAACCTACAAAGTTTTAACCCCAATTTCTACACTTCATTCATAAGAAAATATGTTAAATATGCTCTTGACCCACAAATAAATCATGAAAAAACAAGCTAATATTGGCAACTTTGCAAGGTGAAGAGGAAAAGTGAAAACATGATATATCCAGTCAGAGATTCAGAAGATAATTTACTAACCTGAGCTTCCAGAAAACCTAATATTGGTTTCAGAGGTCAGAAGAAATCCGCCGGAGTTGAAAGAGGCTGACAAGGGGATTTCAGATGAAACCAGAGCTTGAACTTGAAATGTTGAACCGAGAGAAACCACTAACCAAAGCTTGAGCTTTCGAGCTATGGCTTACTTCGCTATCGGCGGCTGTTGGATGTCCTAGAACAACGACGATTGCCTAGCTTTGGTCGGTGAATGATCTCTCGGACTCGGAGGCAGTGATGAAGGAAACCAGATGAGAAATCAGTCAAGAGAAATGAGAGAAGCCAAAACGCAGCGTCCCGATTTCCGAGTGTAAAGTATCATGGGCCGCCGCATGGGCTTGGGCCAATATTGAGGTTGGGACAGGAGCTGCATCATAGGGGCAATGCTGGCTTACTCATGGGAAGTCATATATGGACCTGCATGACCCCACAGGACACTAGTTCTAGTACGAGGCAAGCTTGAGGAAGCACCAGAAAGAGTTTGAAAATTCTAAACAAGCAAGAGTGACTTATAGAAATGTTTTTAAAATGTAAACATATATATTCTTTTGATTAAATTTGTTATAAATTATATAGGGACAATGAATATAAACTCTAAAATTGAATAAATTACTATCATATGATTGAATAAATCATTATTGTAAAATTAAATAAATTACTAACGTAGTATGGGATCAAGAATTAAAATAAACAAGGAAGGGAGCTCATTTGTAATCATCTAAACATTTTCAAGTGTTTAAAAGTAATAAAAATTATCTTCTCATATTATCTTGTGTGTGGTTAGCATCTTTATTTGGTCTCTTTGAGTTTTAGCTGATACTTATCTATAACGTATCGTAAGTATATCTGTATCGAATATGTATCTGATACCTATATGTTTTCCTTTTAAGAGCGTTATGTTTTACAACTATATTCTAATCCTTAATAATAGTGTCAAAGTTAACTCTCACTGCAAGAAAATAGGACAACGAATATAATATTTTTTTATCATAACAGTGAATAAGTCTATTTAATGAGGTATTGGGATAAAAAATTCTTTTGCTTCATTGATTTAGAATAATTTGATTTAGAAAATTCGTTTTATCTTATTTGATTTAGAATAAATTACTACCATAATATGGATTCGAGGATTAATATAAAAAGGGGAGAGAGCTCATTTATAATCATCCAAACATTTGCAAGAGTTTAAGAGTAAATAAAATTATCTTCCCATATTATCTTGTGTGTGGTTAGTATCTTTATTTTGTCTCTAGAGTTTTAGCTAATACTTATCCATAACATATTGCAAGTATACCTGTATCGAATATGTACTTGATACCTCTACGCTTCCCTTTTAGGAGCGTTGATGCTTTACAACTATATTCTAATCCTTAATAATATTGTCAAATCTAACTCTCACTACAAGAAATTTTTTTTTATCATAACAGTGAATAAGTCTATTTAATGAGGTATTGGGATGAAAAATTCTTTTGTTTCATTGATTCAGAATAATTTGATTTAGAAAATTCGTTTTATCTTATTTGGTAAAATACAGCTGAATTTTCAACTGGATTTGTAGCTGAGTTCTCTCAACTGAACTCATAGTTGAATGTCAAATTTCACCGCAGTTAATTGCACAGCTGAATGCATAATTGTATGCTTAGTTGAATACTCAGCTTAACATATTCAGCAGAATGCTTGGCTGTACTCAGCTGAAGCTCAGTTTAACTGCTTATTTCAACAGTGGACCAAGGGAGGTGTGATAGGAATGAGAAACAAGATAAGGTTTGAATCTGAAAATAAATTACTTTCATCTTTCTTTATAATTTAAGCTACAAACCAAACATCATGAATCTATTAATTAATTCAATTATATTTTATTAATTTCTTCATACTCATTGAATAGTGTTAAAATATACAAACATAATTAATAATTTTTTCTTAGTACAAAATTAAACCAATATATCCACTAAATTAATTATAATTTTTTAATTGAATCACATGGGTTATGTATAAATCATGGTTCTAGGAGAGTGCCTTTTTCCAATTTTTGTAGAATTTCTCAAAAGATAATATAACAATAACAAATGTATGATTTGAATGTTTATCTTTTTCCTGGCAGAATATGAGTGGTGTCATTCTCCTTCATATCATTATTTTGCCAACCGACCAACAAGCCATGTGCAAATTGGATGCTTCCTCATTAATTTCAACTACCTATAATTGTTTTACTCCTCCTCCTATAATCATTTACTTTGTTTATTCACAAATTGCAACTAATCAATCAAGCAATTGATATATTATTTTATGAAAAGAATTAATTATTTTTGTCATGTCCATACTTCAAAATTGAGGCGAGTAATCTTTTAATTACAATTAATTAATTTTAATAACGATATATTTTTGAAGTATTTGATACAAATCTTGCAATGAACTTAACATTAATATTTTTACTAAATAAACTAACAACGGATTGAATCTTTCTAAAATTAGCAGAAAATCCATCTTGTTTTAGTACATAATTTATTTATTTTTTGTAAGAACTTTCTTTTTCTTGCTTTATACATCCAACACCTAATTATAATTGGTGGTGGACAGTAATTATAATTTTGATTACTATAAAAAAAAAACTTTAATTACTAAAAAGTATTTATGGCATTGTAATGGGTGGGTTTCCTTAATTTTCTCTACGAGCATAAATTTTTTTTTTTTGGCAAATACAAACAGTATAAAGTACAAATAAAAATACAGGAGGTCAAAGTCAAGAAACAACAGTTCCATACGCGGACTGTTGACTGCCTAGTCCCGGTCCCAGTTAAGTACTATTCCCAAAACCAAAACTCCGCGTTTGTGAATTGAGACCGTACAATACAATCAGTGGGTTGGTTCGGCACTTCCGGACCTCGAATATTATAGATCCGAACCAACAAGGCTCGGACCACCCGGCCTATATATTTGACCCAACTCTGACCTCTTACACGTATAATTTGCTGCTTGGTCCGATCTTTATCATTTGCCTTCAATCAAAGGGAAAGAGATATTTTCTTGGCTGTGAGAACGAGAAAGGTAAAATGATTTTCATTTTTCTTCTCGAATTTATCTGCAATTCGAACTGCGTTTGTTTTTGATTCACGGATCTGATAGATTTTGAAGAGTATGTTAGCTTTTTTGCGCCTGTTTGTTTGCGTAGAAAGTGATGGAAAATGGAATTTTCAGTTGTTAGGTTCGTTTGAGAATTGAAATGTTGATATGCGATATAATTCATTAGGGTTGATAATGGAATTTGGTGAATTAATATTGTTGCTTTCTCTGTTTCTGTGTTTTTGTTATTTGGTGTGATTGCGAAGAGTTTTGGATTAATATGTTGACTTGGTTAGTTCGTGATGTTTACGTGATCAAGGTTTTTGGTTTGTTGAATATTGATGAAACTTGATTTATTTTTTTTCCGTTTGGGTTTTGTCTTGATTTATTTTTTTGCGTTTGGGTTTTGTGTAAATGATTATCAAATTTTGAAGTTGATTGAGTTTTTGAAATTTCTAGTGCTTCGATCTTATGGGTAAAATTGTCTGATTGTGAAGGTTCCCTGGCTTTACTTATTTCCATTATGTGGGGATTTTTATTATTGTTGCTTTTTTGGCTTATGGTTTCAGATGAAATGTGAATCATATTGATTAATACTGTTATTTTAATTGGATGATGGATCTGAAACTTGATGATTGATTAGAAACTCTAGTATCACCAGAGTCTTGATCCGTATGTTTTTCGCGATTCTTGGTGACTGATGAAGTTGCTTTTGCAAAAGAGTAAAATCTCTACATTTATATGATTATAAGTTTATATAACTTTTAGTTATTAAAATTTTTTGAGGCTTTATATAAAAATATTTGAGTGTGTGATGAATCATTTCTTTTCTGTTTGAGTGAGATAATGTATTTTACAAATACTATATATAAAATAATAACATGGATTGGAAGTTTGTGATTCAGATATCTATCCTCTTGACCTGAAGTATATATTATCCTCTCCTACCATCTCCATACTTCCTGTTAGTTATGTCTTCTGAGTAACCTTGGTTTGAAATAGCTGGTCTTAAAAAGCTTTAAGATGTTATTGTTTCTTTACATCAGGAATATAATTTGCTTATTAGTTCTAGGAAATAATTTGAAATTTTTGAGAAGAAATATCTTATTTCTGGGATTACTTTTCAAGCAAACTGTTTATCAGCTGAAATGCAACGATTAGTATTCATACGAGGAAGCTCTTTGGTTCTCTATTGATGTTTGCTGTGCAAGTCCACTTTATTTGGCATTCTTGTTCCTTCTTAACAAATGGTATTCTGGTGGATTTGGATTACAGATAAAGAACAAGGAAGAGTAAACTTCAAAAGATGGCACTTGTCTCGGGAGGAAGGTCGACATTGAATCCTAATGCCCCTCTTTTCATTCCTGCTTCTCTCCGCCAGGTGGAGGACTTTTCTCCAGAATGGTGGCAATTGGTAACAACATCTACATGGTACCATGACTACTGGCTCAGCCAGCATGAGGAAGAAGACAATTTCTATTATAATGCTGACAATGAGTTCGATAGCAATAATATAACGGATTTACTACCAGAGACATTTGATCTTGATGTCGGAGAAGATCTCTCTTATTTGGAAGCTCAGTTTGAGGAATTTATTCAATCTTCTGAAACTGAAGGTAAGAAGTTGTCAGTTTTAACTTTTTACTCAATGCACTGAGAGAGGTTCTGGAGATTATGGAAATAGGATCAGAAAGATTGTATAAAATTATCTCATCAACCTTGTTTAATAGTGGAACTTACATTTCACATTCTTCTGATCAATTTTTGACTTATAGGCTTCAAGAGGAATGGTGAGGCACTAATGGAGAATCTTATTTCTTCGGAAGAGAGAAGTCTCAAGCACCTGGTGGAACCAGCAAAGTATGCTGAAAAGCCAGCTAAGCACATGAGCCCAAAATGCAGCCCCCGACACATCCAACAGCCTCGCTGAAGGCCATGTATCTGCAAAATTTCATCTTGCAGTTGTCACTCCGCAGCTGTTAATTCCATAGTTTTTACTTTTATGTAAATTCTGTATAGAGCAAGGTTGCTACTGGTTTTATCCATCCTTGTTCATTCTCTGCCTATCTTGGTTTTCCCAAATTTCCTTCGGGGAAAGTTAACTAAAGACAAAAAAAAAAGATGTAAAATAGTTATGATCTAATGCTGTAAAACGTTTTAACTGGAGGAAAAAAAACTTTCCTTTCATCCAGATTAGTGCCCTTGACAATGAGTTCTATGTCTCTAGTCTCTACAGATCTGTTTTACCTGTAAAGTGCTTGCTGAATACGAACTGATGCCAGTTAGCTTGTTTCCACAGGCACTGATGGGCAATTGGTGATAACAGGAAAGCCTTTTGAACTATTTTTGTTGTTGATTTGCATTATTCAGATGATTTCAACCAAATTGTCACGAAAAAGGGAAAAAAAATTTCTTCAATTTGCGGTACATGCCACCAACATTCTGGCAGTCCTATAGAGTGCAGCCATAGAATCCTTACAGATTTGCAAATAATTGTTGGCCAAAGAAAAAAATAACTATACAAGTAGTTTTTGTCTTTTGATGGGCAAGATTTCATTTAGAGCATCTGTTATCTCCCATTTGCATTTTGAAGTGGATGTAATGTTAATAATGGTCAATTAACCTGAATTTTCAGGTGATATCTAAGAGCATACGATTAATGCAGCTGGCCATCTAAAGAGTCAACTACTCAAAATTCCTTGACACTTAGGCTAAAACCAGTAAGTTTCTGCCGTGATGGTATTGCGTGGTTTTTGGGAGGACCCATGTTGTGGAGAGTTTTTCTTTAACAGAGATGGCAATTTCAAGATATATTTCCAAAATTTTAAATATAAACAATTCCTTCGACAGTACATAGTGCCAATGTTCCTGATACATATATAAGATGCATATCTTGTTCAATAACATAGCAGTCCTCTCCCCCGCATTTCATCACCCATGAGTTACATGGAGCTTGGTCTTCTCACTCCGAGGAACTTCATCTTCAGCAACTAAACCAGGGTTCAATGATTGATATGCTATTATTCAATTAATAGCAAGTACCATTACACCTAAGCCGATGAAACCCGTCCTTCATTCAGTACTTGCCTTCTTATAGCTTCCAAGTCAATCATGCTTTTGCAAGCAAATGAGGCAAAATGATCATGCTCTCCTTCCTTTTCAAGCAGACACCTCTGAAAGGCATTCTGTGCTGTTCTCTTCAAGTTTTTTCCTCTGAACTTCAAGTTTAGTTTGGTTGCCAATAGCATCAGATATAGCTTTTGGAAGCCAAAACCCAGATCTCTCAAGGGAATGTGCCCGGTCTAGAACCAAAGGTTCTCTTAAAGTTAATTCTAGGCCATCATAGGTCCACAGGGTCAAGGTTGCTTCACCTTTGAGACCCAAAGAAAGCCAACCTAAACCAGCTATAGCAATGTCAATGCTATTTACTTCCCAACTTATTCCAGACACTTTCACTTCCCTCTCTCCCCATTTGCCTATTTCAGCAGCTCGGTGGTTGCCAAGAGGAGGCTGAGATAAATAAATAGCAAAATTCAGTAGCACTGAAGTTATTGAAAGAAAAAGAGAAATGCATTTCACATGGAAATACTATATAAAAAACTGTAATCGTATTTTCTACCATGGGATTTTTAAGTGAACACTGAACATCCAAATAACTCTTCATGCACCACCTTCACAATCTTCCTCACTAGAACAGTATATGTTGTTAAAACCGTAGACTTGACATGCACCATACACAGTTCACCAAAACCATCTCAAAATAGCTTTCCTAGTTTCAGAAGGAAAGAGAGTATTCCCACAACTAATTATGCTTGTAATATCCAAGACACAGACAAATCATTATGTTGGCCTCTATATCCAAAACTTAAAAAAGAGAAGAAAAAGTAATTGAGACACAATATAATCCCTCTGTCCCATTCAATGACTTGACTTTATACAGCTTAGTTTGAAAAACAAAAAATTCAGCTATTAATTCCCATTTTTACTCATATATCTGTTTTGAAAGGAAAAAATAAAATCAAACAAGTGTAGGCCATTTTAAAAAAAACATGTTTAATTTGTAACTTACACATAAAATAAGAATTTTATTAATTGATGCACTAACTACTTTTCATTCCACCTTTCTCTTTTTAGCTTAATTATGTTCTAAAGCAGTGAAAGTTCTATTCTTTTGCTACATATTACTTCCAAAAAACTTAAACAGTATGATCATCATTATTCTATGTGTGGTGTGTATATATCTTACAATAAAAACATTTTCTGCATCTTACTTCAACTTAGACTGTAATTACACCCAATATCGTATTCTCAAAAATTGAGTGTATATTTGTATATATAAGTGTACTGCATCTTTCTTCATCCTACATCCCTGTCAGTGCCTTAGACTTTGAATAGGTTTACTAAGCTTCATAATTCTCAATAGTAAGACTTGCTCAAAAAATAAATTCAAGATGACCCTCTATGAAAGACCTTAATAAATTTGTCAGGTCATCTTTTCATCTGCAAGCCACACCCATTTTCTGTTAAAACCACAATCAGAACTAAACTATACCTTTCTAACATTAACACCACAAGAACAAAATAAAATTCCAAAAAAATTATTATGAATAAAACCAAATATGACAACAAAACCACATGTGTGTTCTAGACATACTTATTAAGGAGGAAAATGATTTTAGTTTTACCTGCAACCTGACACCGACGTGGTTCCTAAAAATCTCATCAGCATTTTCTATTTTCCCCAAGTGTAGAGAAACATTTGGTGATGCCCAAATTGTGACATATATAGTTTCTACAGAAGCTTCATTTAGGTCGAGTCTCATTAAACCACCAACATGTACAGCCTGCCCTACCTGAAAAATTCAGATATCATATTATTTAATGCAATTCAAAATTCAGACTTAACTATCATATAAAATCCAACTATTACACATGCTAAGGCTTCATTTTGTATGGATGGGATGGATACACCTGCTGATGGGAATTGAGTAGGGGAAGGAAGGGAGGGGATCCCCTCTAAGAGTTGGCTTTTTATGTCCTCCAATTTGGAGGGGAGAGAAATGGACCACTTATTATATTTTATGAGCTTCCAAGAAGAACACTACCATTTTAAGATTTTTCTCTAACCAGTTAAGGGTACATATATAATATTTTACTATAACCAGTAATGGGGTACATATGTAATATTTTACTCCCCCTTCCTCCCTTTATTTAAAACATCTCAACACAAAAATTGATACCCACTCCCCTTCCCCTCTTATCCACTTCCCTCCCGCCCCTTTAATTACCCTTCCCTCAAAACTCCCATACAGTAGCCTTATGATATGATAGTTGAAAAATGCATATACTCTTAGATACTTACGACGTTCTTTCCCACAGGAGTATATTATCAAAGCTGGTAATACGAAAATGGATCTAGACAACAAGAAAAAGACCAACGCAAGCCCATTTGTCCCTTATACGAAATAAAAAAAGTTCTTTTACGAAAAAATAGTTACTACAACACTCGATATATTAGCACAGCCAAAATGATAAACATCTTTACCTAATCATCTAATGCCTTTTATTTATTGTTTCATGCAACCTAATCATCTAATGCCTTTTATTTATTGTTTCATGCAGCAAGTTGTATTTGGACACTCCTCCCATTTATTGTTTCATGCAGCAACCTAATCTGAACTGAGATGGAATTTTAGGTATAGTAATCTAATAAAAATATTCACAAAGTAGCTTGTTAAGAACAACTACTGTCCAGCACAATAGTTGGAAAGCTCCAAACAACATTCCAAAACCAGCAGGAAACACGCTGTGGAAGTTGGTGCTGAAAATCTAGATAATTCATCAGGTCACTTTTTTGTTATTTAGGTCTGACATCCTTCCCCATCCTCATGTGAGAGACACTGACTAGAAGTCTACAGGTTCTAGAAGGTCATGTTTGGAGGATTTGTTTTTCCTTTAAATTCTCTAAGTGTGATAAAAAATGCCAAGATCTAAAGTCTCTCTTGTAGTCATTGAGATTAAAACTTGTGAGCCTTCTAGCCAGGAGGTCAAGGTAGATTATTGTCCAGCTATTTTAATATAAAGGCAACGGAAAAGAGTTAAGAGTTGCAGAGGTTGCATTCAGATGTTAACTAAGGGGAAGCAAAAGATTGGTCGGGGAACGCTAAGTAGTTATGTCCTGGAGACTTTTGATTTACCAATATTTTGTTGAAGGCAACCATATTGAAGCACATAGTTTTCATGGCTTTCCTTTGGTCTTCAGCTTCTGGGAATACGATATATATATATATATTTTTTTCTAGTTATGAAGACCTATTGTTCTAGTTAGATTTAGAAGCATTTTGTATTTTTGTTTCTTTTCTTCTTGTGTTTTTTCTTTGAAGGATTCCTTATCCTCCTTCTTGTTCTCATTTTCCTTTACTTCAAAGTTTACTTGTTTTTTAATCAAACAAAACATAAACAGACACAGACACAGACACACAAAGAACAAATACGACCTGAATATTAAAGATTCAGGTCAAATTTTAGACACCTACAAATGCAATGTGAAGGAAGAAATTCTAGGGGCATCTTTCCAGTTAACAAATTGGTAACTCATTAAACTTTAGGCTGGGGTATGAATATTGTTATTTATAAAGTTCCGCTAATCCTACCAGCTCTTCATTGACAAAAATGCAAAGAAGCTTTGGTAGAAACATACATGCACAATTCTGAAGAAAAAAAATGTTCCAAGAATATCAAGCCGCTATGGCAACAGTGACTTGCCTTCATTCTATAAGTCCGAGGTCGAAGTTCCTTCCTTATTTCAATCATCTTTTGTTCATCTCTATCTAACCTCATTGAAATCAAATATGGATGTAACAATCCAGGCGTGTCAAACATCTTTGTCTTGGCTGACAAAATCCCTCCAATCCTCAAGATCCCAAGTGTAGTCCCAGGAACTGGAGCTTCTGTGAGTTTTGTAACTTTTGCACCTTCTTTCTTTGCAAATGCATTGATCAGAGTAGACTTGCCTGCATTTTGAGCACCAATGACCCACACATTCCCTCGAGGACCAGCTAATTTCTTGATGAATGACAACAAGTTCCTTACACCCAAATCCTTGTGGGAGCTAACCAGATACACGCCACTAAGCTTAGGTGCTCCTCCAGCCCTAGCCCGGTGCCGTACCCACCTATCTAACCTTGTAGGAGATATTTGTGATGGGAGGAGATCAACCTTAGTTGCAACAAGAACAAGCTTTGGTAGTTTCCTGCTTAGATTTGGGACATCTTTGATTCCTTCCAATGCTTTAAACAATGATTTGACTGCCGTTTTAGGGAAAGATCCGTCAAAGTCAACACAATCCACAACCATGACTACAACAGTAGCACTGCCACTTCCAGTGGGTTTCATCATCCGAGTAGAAATCAATCTATCAAAATCAAAATCAGGTATTAAGTTTTCAGCTGTTTGGTTCTTCACCTGCCCGTAATTCCTCAGAGAATGGCAACGAGCACAAACAGTAACCTCATCTTTCACCTTCTTAGCATCCCTGGCCTTCTTCTTCCTATTCGCTTTCGATACCTTTTTTTTCTTTGCCTTCTCTATTGTCTCCTCCTTAATGTTACCGTATCCAATTCCTGGCGCAGCAAATCCATCCGACTCCAAATTATCATCCTCTTCTTCCAGCAATTTAGCTTCCCACTCATTTGAATCCCAATCAAACTGATCCTTTAATGCCAAATCATTTTCTTCAAACTTGAACTCATTTCCATCTAAACTGCCCTCTTCTTCTTCCCGTTCCTCTTCTCCTTCATTACCATCCTCATCAAACACGTCAAATTCACTAAACACCGCCTCATCATCTGAAATTTCTGATACTTTCTCCTTCCTTTGTCGATAATACCCAGGAAGATTTGGGTCTTTATCTTGCATAAAGACTCCACAGCCAGGGCAAATAGGACCATAGTTCTCATCCTCATCTCTACCTTCGCTCAATAATGTATTCATACCATCTTTTCTGGGTGTGATTTTCCCAGTAACTTTCTGGATTGATTGGTTGTTTACAGCAAAACTAGACATGAAAATTTTCTCACAATGTTTACTACTATATCTATTCAATCCTGAAAAAAGAAAAAGCAGTACTTTTTACCATTAAGAACAATAACGCAAATGAATAAAAGAGAGTTCATGGGCTTACCTGTCAAGAGGCCAAACCTTGAAGCTGGGCTTTTCTGTTTACCATTGTTGCAGGAAAAATTGAAGCTCACCTTGGTTGCTGTAGAAGGTGATACTATGGTAGACAACAAGATGACCATTTCTTCGAGCAAGCAGATGAAATTCAACCTTTGTCGCTCGAGCACACTCTGGATTACACAGCTATGGAATATAGACACAGTGGAAAAGGAAATCGAATAGGGAAAGGATGTGATACTGATGTTATGTAAGACCCCAACGCACCGTTTTGATTACCAAGTAACAGAACAGTAGTGGCAACCACGGAATGAAATCTCGTGCCTTTCACTCTAGCGCAATAACAACACGAAACTAATGTACAAAAATACCGTGTACAAAAACGCAACGTTTTGTGGTTAGGGGCAGGGGTGTGCAAAAATACCAAATCTGTCACAACCCAATCCAATTCATCTAAACCCAAACAACTCATTAAGAATCGATTTTATGATTGAATGTTTTATTTTGGTCTTGGGATGGATTGATCGGGTGACCGAGTTGAGATTAATTGAGTAAACTAATATCACTGCCATATGCTTATCCTACAAGTCCATTGTTATAGGCAAATGAGAGAAAGAGAAAACCCTATGTATACATTGTATTTTAAACAAGTTAAGTAATATTATATTATATTATTAGATTATAGATTTATAACAAGTCTAAAACTTGTTTTTATATTAACTTGTGTAACTTTATATGGATTTTAATGCTCAATCAATTATTATATATATTAACAATTATTTATAAATAAGTATTACATAATATTAATACTTGTTTCTAAAATAATACATCATATCTGTAACTGTTTTGAATATATACTAAAAAAAATTGTTTCTAAACTGGTAAATATTATATCTTAAAATAATATTTTAATCCTTCAACAGGACACTTTGTGAGACAGAAATGTATTTACCATTTGAAAATTTGATAAGATTGCTAGTACTAATCAAATATATATATATATATATATAACTTGATTGGCAAATATTTTGTTTTAGACAAACTTTTTATGGATTTTTTTTTTTCTTTTATTAAGGAGGACTTTTAGTCCTTCCTCCAACAATTTTTTTTCTATAAAAAAAAAGAAAAAGAAGAGAGAATGAAAGAAAATGGCCTACTAATGATGGAAATAACTAATGGGGCTGCTGGGTTGCGTGAACCTGCAGCCCTGCAGGGAATGAGTATGGACATGCAGGGGATATTGCTATCGGTGCTGGATGAAGACTTGAAACATGATTTGGAAGGGGCATATCTTGATAAATCATAAGAATTTTCTCAACCCTTTTCATGTGCCTACAGCTAACTTTCACTATCAGATGTTTATAACGTCATGAATTATTTGTTGCTTTTGTTATTCACTTGTGGAACAAACTTTATCTAAACTTTTTACATAAGTTGACCAAAATGAATAGTGACCAAATTCTAATTACCAAGAAGACTTGCAGGAGACATCTTCAACTGAAGACTACTTCACTATGTACATCACCATCCTCCATCCTTATCCAAGATCGAAACGTAAATGGTTGCCCAGTAATTTCCAGAATTCTAGCTCCTCTAGACCAGTTTCCGTAGCCACCATAACCTGTGTGTCTGGCAAAGCACAGCCAAAGCTTCTTGTAAGGGCAACACCAGTCCAATCCATGGTTGTGACCTACAAATATTGCCTGCCATAATGTAAACAAAAACAACTCAACAAGTCTCCAAATCTTACACATAGCTTCTTGTAAGGAAAGCACCAAAGTCCCTGAGTAGTCGAGTACTCAACATGGTCATTCAGATAATTGACACACCATGTAAAGGATTACCCGTTCAAATTTCACTTCTATGAACTGATCTGCATCTTAATGCCAAATATAGAAATCACTATAATGTTCATCTACAGTTTTAGATTTGCACATTGGGCACATTTGGTAGAGGTGCAATAACCAATAGGGAGGAATGCAGAGAAAATGAAGAAAGTTCAATTTTCAATTCATATTGTCCCTATTTTCACCTCTACAAAGCAAAGACCTTCAAATATACATCCGAAACGGAATCAGTTATTTTGGTTCTGGATCATATTTATTGATTCTAAAAAGTGCCCCAAGAAGAAATAGGTATGTTAAGAAATTCATAACAATTACATGAAAGAAGAAGGGAAAAAGTGGAATAGGTATGAAGCAGACCGTACTTAACATACCTTGACAGAAGGCCTTTTCACAAGGAGTTTCATGATACCCGTTTCAGCTTCTTGAACTGCAACACTTTCCTTGTTAATTGAACCCACACAAGGCTTGTGGATTAGAAACTTAGGAGCAACCTTCTTATAGGCTTTACTTGGTATATGCCAGAAAATGACCTCAGGCACACTGTCAGATAGTGCTTTGTTTAATTAAAAGAAAACGGAAGAAAACAAATAAGAGCTAGAGTTCTAGAAAGTCTTTAACAAATATCTTACTTCCAACCAAAATTTTCCACGGTCATAGGCTAGCAATGCACATTGAAAATTATTTCAAAGAGTTAAAAAAACATAATGATTTTTCATTATTTTTCTTCCCTACCTTGAATTAGGGTTAATCTCTTGAGATTTTTTCTGGAACCATTCTACTTGGGCACTAGATATGACTTCTGGATAAGTCCCACCACCAGAGTCAAGGAAGTACAGATAAGCCACCGGTGATCGTGGATCATGTGATGATGAGATTTGGAGGACATAGTTGGAAACACTTGGCCAGAGATCTCTTGGACCATTTCCAGAAAATGATAGTACATTATGCTTGATCTCATTTCTTATTAGTTCCAATCGTCCTGTGCCTTTGAAGCTGCATTCTTCTTCACCTAAGATTACGATAAGCCCAATGATATAAGATAAAGATGCTTTTCACTGAAGATATTTGCACGTATCAACTTCTCTTAATGCATGCTAACAATGCTATTCAGCTATTGTCAAATCCACTCCAGGCTTAACACCTATAGAATGCATTATTTAAACCAGAAACAAGTTGAGTAGCAACTAGCAAGTAAACATCCGTTCACCAATAACCTGTTCTAAACATCTTCAAATTTCAACTGTCCACAATCAATTTAAGAACACCGCTTGAATTACCAATACTATCTCTTGGTTGGTTTTAATTGTTATGGATCTAGTCATCTGCAGTAGTTAATTGTATTTCACTACTTCTTCCGTCTCAAAAAGGACATCTACTTTCACTTTGTATACAGAATAAAAAACCCTAAGAATAAATAAATGTACTAGTACCAGCTCTAACTAGGGTCAACATATAAAATAAAGCATAATTTTATTGTTGAAATGAGTTCAAAGCAAAAGGAAGAAAGTAGCTACATATCTTGTTTTCCCTTCATAAGCAACCTTGATGTATATAGTTCTTGGACTACAAATAATCTATTTGTAATGAATACATATTCAAGTGAACAACCACAATCCTGCAGAATAAGACACCCCAAATAATTTCGATTTCATAAGTGATACAGACACTAGTTAATACCTGAATGCGCTGAACTGGTTGCAGGGCAATGAACTTCAGGTATTCCAGGTGGTGAGAACCACTCCATTGGCCACTGAAATGGTGCATCATCATGGTTTCCAAACACACTGGCCCATGGAATTCCCCTGTTTCTTGTTGGAGAAATTGCCTGATCCCAATACAAGCTTGCATTTGCAATTGGAATATTATTTGCAGTAATAACATCACCTAGATATATTACAAAATCTGCCAAATACATTTACATTTAACTTCGTTAATACTAATAAAATTCAAATAAACAGACTAAAAGACTTTGGTTGTAAGAACTCCAAAAATAATAATTTAAATTAGTACTTTTCAGTCTCTAATAGAGGCCATCCTGCCATCCATATGTGATATATATCCTTGTGTAAATAATAGTGACCCATGTGTGATATGTGATACAGATCCTTATTGAACCAAAAAAAAAAAAAACATGGCAGTAAAGTCGCTAACATTGATCAATCAATGTGGCAACATGAGTTTAGCTGTTATAGTCATTTTAACTTTTTTTTTCTCACATTTTTCTTCCTCTTTTCTCTGTCCAACTGATCTAGACATTGACCTTATAGGGGTCAACCCATAATTTTACTATATTATCATAAAATATTCTACTATTAATTAGGGTCTTGCTAACCAGTGCCAGTTAACAATTTATTATAGTATTAGTAATCTACCAAATTACAATTTTCAAAAAATCATTAAATTAGATCATCATTACATCTTTTTTTATAATTAATACTAATTGTTAAAATAATTTAAATAACTTTTCATAAAAATATTGAAACTTTTTAAACTTTATCTTTTCATCTATTTTTTTTTCTTTCATTACTTAAAGTCAGAAAGAAAATATAATTTCAGGAATTTGTTAAAATGTGATAATAGTCTTTCATTACGCTCAATTTTTTTAACACTACATACTATCTTTCTACTATTTCCTTCTATTTTTTAGCACTAATTTCTCTTTTATTTTCAAAGATGCATATTCCAATAATTACAAATTACTTCTTTTCTAAACTAACTCATTATATTTTATCCAAATACATAACAAAAAACTATTATCACATTAATAGCCAAAAAAAAAAAATCTTAAGATTAAGTTCAAAAGAAAAACTATATTTGGTAGATTCATAGCTCCAATTACACAAAAGACATAGTTAAAAATAAAACAGAGTGTAACTTTTCCGGAAATTATAAAAATTACAATATTTATATGAAAGACTAATTTTAACAATTAATATTAATTATAGAAAATATACAATGATGATCTTAATTAATGACTTTTTATAAATTATAATTTGATAAATTATCAATACTATAATAAATTCTTAGCTAGCGCCTAACTGGTTAGCAAACTCCTATTAATTATTATATAAAATAAAACATTGAGTATTAATTATTCAATTATTTTAAAAATATCACAAACAAAATTTAGTTTTTTTTTTTTTTTTTTAATCTTTCTCTGTCTTTCAAATTATTTCAATAAGAAAAAAAAAAATGATAAATAACATATTTTGCAGGTTTAATATTACCTTACCTGGAGTTTCATCATCAAGCACGGTATTCATGACCTTGATAGAATTCTCGTCTTGGAGTGGACCCCATTCAGTCGACGCGGCCTCCCCAAAATGCAGGTCAGCAAAGAGAGCAATCTTGAACTGTGCACCGGGCCGTATTTGAATGTACCTCACCTGCGTTGTTGCTCGTAGTCTGATCGTTGGACTTGGTCGGAAATTGGAATGATGCACTTGGTGATTAAATCCAACGGTGAAGATGAACTGAACGCAGAGTGAAACATAAGCGAAGGTTAAGATCGCCAATTTACTCGGAGATGCTGTCATGGCCAGAGCAGATTGCAGAGGGAAGGGCCGGGAAGACGGTTTATCCGGTTTTAACGAAGAATTAGAGCATTTGGTATAATAAATATACAAGCTCTTCGGGATTTTGTTAGCGGGGAAAGGAAATGACAGAAATTTCCCTCCCCTACATTTGTAAATACCGTGTCGATATTTGATTGGTGGGGTAGAGAAATTTTATGAATATATAAAAACATATTTTTCAGAAATGTGACTTCCTAAAATTTTATTCTTTAACCTGAAGAAAGGATCAAGGCATGTTCTTCGGCATCTAGTTGATTATTCTGTCTTAAAGCGTCCCGTTTTAGCATATCGTTTTAATCAAGTGACGCGTTGTATTTTTAGAGATTAGTTTTTATGACACGTACTTGACTACAATACAAAAACTATGTCTCCTAGGCTGCAACAAAAACTATGTTTCCTAGATTACAATAACAACCTCAAACTATGTATATATATATATAAAATAAAATTATACGGGCATGTCTTTAAATATATTACAAAACTAATTAATTGATATATATGTAAGTTAACCTGATCACATACAAAGTTATAGAGAAGTAATCTTGTCACAAATAGTGCTTTGTGGTTAGGGGTGTCAACGAGCCGAGCTTTGACAAAGATTGGCTTGGTTCGTCTCATTTCAGGTGAGCTCGAGCTCGTTTCAGGATTAGTGAGCTAAAGCTTGTTAGGAGCTCGTGACTACGAGCTCGACTCGTTAAGGCTCGTGAGCCATATTAATTTTAACATGTTCCAATCAAAATAATGGCCCAAAATCTAATTTAAATGCTTTAATAACAAATAATCCATTAATATCATATAAATCAATCTAAATAAGTATTATCCAAGAAATAAAGGACAAAGAATTAAAACAAATCTCAAATAACTTCAAAAATTTTAAATTCAACAAAGTCAAATAGTCTGCCACTGCCATAATTAAAATCTTCACATTCTCACACAAATCCATTAAATTGTTTTGCAGCTCTAGCTCCTGCAGCTACTGTAAGTTGAAAAATATTTATTAAAATATTATTACAAGTCAAAAACTAATTAACAAAGTATAAGAAAGTATTTTCATTCTTTTTTTTAAGATTGTATAATATCAATAACAATAAACTATCAAACCTTAATTGCTCCAAGCATGTATCTTTATAGAATGGTTATCACAACCTCTTCTTCTAATGATGTATTGTCTCTCTACAATAAGATAATCAATTTAAAAATAAAAAAATAAACTTTCAGAATCAGAAATTTAAAACTTTATAGAGTAATTCATGAAGATTAATCACTAAGAAATGTTTAAAACTTACTTTATGTGGTTTTTTCTTGATTCCAAATTTGTGACGCACCCAATCTGCCCCACAAACCAAAGCTTGCACAATATCAATGGAAAAAGAAGCGCAATAAGTATCAATAACTCTACCACCAGCACTAAAGGTGGATTCCGAAGCCACTGTAGTGATGGGAATTGCTAAAATATCAAAAGCCATTAGAGACAAAACTCGATTCTTTAGGTTATTTGCCTTCCACCAATTCAAGGCATCAAAATAATTATATGGATCATCAGCACATCTAAAAACACCTTCTTCCAAATACATATCCAAGTCAGATTTTTCAGGTTGGATTGTTTCGACCCTTTGTACAAATTGATCAAATTGCGACCAAGCTGAATTTTTTTTCAACGAACTCCTAGAACCAACCAAAGAACCACTTGAAGTTCCAGTGCTGTGAGAAACCATTTCCTTATTATGCTCATCAACATTTGAAGCAAGTAAAGTGGCGTACTCATTATAAAGCTCATATAAAGACCCACGAATTGAAGTAATATTAGTTGCAACTTCATATTTAGGGTAAATCAATGGAAAGCAAAACTCTCTAAACCTCATTTTACATCTTGGATCCAATATAGCCCCAAAAGCCACAAGCAAGTTACATTCACCCCAATACTTGTCAAACTTAGCCCTCATTTTCGTTATCATCTCTTTCATGAAAATGTTTTGATCATTTGTTTTCTTTTTCAAAACTTATTTCACTATGTAATCTCAGACAGAAACAAATTTGATGTTGGATACTCACTCCCAGATATCATCTTAGTAGAAACACTAAAAACTTCTAAAACACAAACAAGCTCCACCCTATTCCAATCTTCAACACTAGGTAGACTTTATAATGTGGTTCCCTTTTTTGAAACAAGGGAAATGCATCTTTGAATTGTAATGCAAGTGTTAACATTTCATAAGTTGAATTCTAACGAGTTGGACAATCCAAAATCAACTTCCTAGATGGCAATTTCAATTGCTGAATTATCTCACTAAACTTCAAAAGTCTAGCTTCAGAATTTTTTAAAAACTTCACACTTGCCCTTACATTCTCAATAACATCACCTATTGCACTCAAGCCAGCTTGCACTAAAAGATTTAGAATATGTGATGTGCAATGAACATGAAATAACTTTCCCCCCAACAACAAATGTTTACTTCTTGAGAATGTATCTTTCAAAACATTAATAGCAACATCATTATAAGATGCATTATCCACTGAAACAAAAAAAAAATTTACTTTCAATACTCCATTCAGTCATGCACTTAAACAAAGCATCAACTATATCAACTCTTCCACGTGGAGGAGGTACATCCACAAAGCTAAGGACTCTTTTTTGCAAATTCCAATTTGAATCAATAAAGTGTCCTGTAACTACCATATACTTTATTTCTTGACCAGATCTCCAAAGATCAGTTGTTAAACTAATTTTGTTGACATTTTTCAATTGTGTCTTTAACTTTTTTTTCTCCCGTTCATAAATAGCCATACAATAAGCTTTTGCAATATTTCGTGTAATCTTTTGATACAAAGGAGAGCATGTTTTCATCATCATAGTAAAAAATTCTTCCTCCACAATAGAAAATGAATGCTCATGCACAAGAATAAAATTTGCTATACTATCTCTCACTTTTGCATTATCATATTGAAAAGTGGTAAGGTCACTTGACTCACTTTTAGAGATACTAGGTGCCACTGGTACCACATTCAACATCCTTTGCGATCTTAATGCAATCTTCCTTCTTGTACAAGTGTTATCCAAATGCCTCTTTAATTGACTAGTAATTCCAACATACTTAAGCCTTTGCTTGCAGTGCAGACAGTTCTATCTCCTTGAACTCTAACCACACTTGAGATTTTTTCTTCCTTTTTTTGTTATCAGGTATGCCCTCATATGTATCATTCTCATCATCATTAATTTCTATCGGATCTCCTTGTGTACTATCCATTTCATGATCAACCAAAAGTGGGCCTGTAATAAACTCTTCGACAGAAGGCAAAGGTGCATCTACTAAATTTTTTGACATAACAGAACCTACATGAATAAAATTACACGAGGATTATTTTTTTAAAAAGAAAAAAACAAAAGAAACTGGATATGGTTGCATGATACAAAGTAATGATGGCTGTGAAGGATGTTTTAGCAAATGTTTAAACAGATTCTATCTTAGTCTCTTATCTGCAAGTACTTGGCACATAGTTTAAGTAAAGAGATCTAGTCTGATTATGTAATATTGTTTGTTTAGAAGGAGACTATACAAGATCTTCAGCCAACGCAGTCAAAGAGATTACTAAAAGTTCATAAACACTCACCAATGACCAACAAAAAGAGATTACTAACCTTTGGTAGCCGAACTGTGATTTCCTTCATTGGATTAGAAGTCTAAGCACCCAAATCTAGCCTTGCCCCATGATGCTTGAGTCTTGAGAGTTGAGAGTTGAGAGGCGTTGAAGAAACTGTGAGGTTTGAGAGTTTGACGTTGAAGAAACTGTGAGGCGTGAGGCTTGAGAGTTTGGTGTTGTGTGAGGCGTGAGGCGTGAAACAGAGAGGCAAGAGGCGAGAGGCGTGGCTTAAGTGCGGCGTTGAAAAAACGGCAAGAGATGAAACCCTATCCTAATTCCCAAATCCTAATTTTTTTTTCCTTTTTTATTGTATTTCTAACTATTGTTTGCATGTTTGGCTCTTTCCAATTCTATTTAAAACACTACACTACACTACATTACAATTATTAATTATTAAATTAAAAATAATATAAGTATATTATATTTTTAGTGTTATATACTAATGTAAATAATATAATTATTTATTTATTAAAAAATAAAAAAATATATTATATTAAAAAATTATATATTTAATTATTTGTAACGAGCTGGCTCGCAAGCTTACGAGTCGAGCTTTGTAAAGATTGAGCTCAGCTCGTTTACTAAACGAGCTCAAAAGTAAAGCTCAAGATCGGCTCGTTTAGTAAACAAGTCAAGCTCGAGCCGAGCTCTTAACGAGTAGCTCACGAGTAGCTCACGAGCTGTTTGCGAGCTAGCTCGGCTCATTGCCAACCCTATTTGTGGTCCAAATGTCCAAGTCACCAACAAGCAACAGCCCAAGATGGCAAAAAATTGTTGCATAATTGACAGACAATGTGTGTTAATAATTTTATAAGCATTTTCTTCTCAACTTATTTTATGATAACCCGATAAAGAAAAATCAAGTTTAGATTCAATGGTTAAATTTATGTTATAAAATAATTAAATAATAGTATAGTTAAACATGTATAATTTGATATCTTAGTGTAGCTTTAGTATACATTTAAAATCTTGTGTATTTTTTATCGTAAAGTAAATAATATTGTGACCAAGTAAATTTAATTGAGTGAATAATTAATATATAGGTATATATATTAAAATTTAATCTCTATCACAAGCAAAACAAATAAGTAAACAATACAATTAACACATGTGTATATATACCTACATACACCTAATAATAGATCTAAATCACACAATTAATATATATATATATATAACTAGGATTCATTGTGCACCACATGTTTGAAACATGTGACATTGACTTAAGTTTTTTTTATTCATTTTTTTTGTTACTTTCCCTTCTTGTTTTTTTTCCTCATGGCCAATTCTTGGAAGTTTCCCTCCATAACCTTTCTTTTTCTTTCCTTTTCGCTTTTGGCCAACTCATTCTCCCATTTTCTAGAATCCTCTCCTATTTTCTCTTTGGCCAAGAGTCCCTCTCCTCTTGATTGATTTTGGTTCAGCTTCGTTTTGTTTGGTTTTCTCTATCTTTGACTTGTGGAGCTTGGTTCAAGTCTTGAAATTCCTCCTACCTTGCAGCCCATTTTGCAGCTACTTATTTCCTCTTTTTCTTCCTTGTTATGATATGAATGTGGGTGTGTTTGTATGCTATGGAGACTTTGATTTGGAGGGACTTCAAGCTACCATCAAGTTCAACTTCTACTGACAACATCCCTGTTTTGGTCGTGAGCCTTTTAGTTGCTCTATTTTGGGGGTTGTGGCTGCCAAGCTTTGTGGTTGTTTCCCTTGCATCGTTGACCCTAGCAGCCCTTCATTCAGTCATGACAAGTTTGTTATTAGGGGCAGTTATCCTTGGAAGGTAATTGTAGCTTGGGTGTGTGGTAAGGAGCTATATGATGATTCTTAATCTTAGATGCTTTCTTAATTGTATTGTTTTAAATTGAAGGAAGCCTTGTTGGGTATTGTTTTAGTTGAAGTATTAAGTGAAATTGAATTAAGGATTATGAACAAAGGGCAAGAACAGTAGGGGTTAAAGGATTTATTGGAAGCAGAAATATTGGAATTTGGTTATATTTATGTTGGAATTGGATAACTTAAGCTTTTGATAAATTTTAATAGATTAGTTTAACTTCAACTTTAATGTTGAGAATAAAAAGTAATATGGAATTGTGTTGATGTTGTAGGATATGTATATATACACATATAAATGAAAGTAAACCATGTCCTTAAGGTGTTTGTTAAAATAACTAAGAGGGATTAGTTTCAAGGAAATACATGAAACTTATATATATAGGTTCGAGGAATTAGAGGATTAATCTTAAAGGGTTTAGGAGTATGAAGTGAAGTTTGAGAGTGAGTAATGTGGGGGTTGATGAGGGTATGGTAATTCTATTGGGATAGGTATATATCTACTCATACATATGAACTAAAATAAATCATGCCTTTACTTTGTTTGATAAAATGCCTACAAGAAAACTAGTTATAAATTTTTGAGTAAAGCTTGGTAGATTTAAGTTTTGGTGGTTAGTTGTTGTTGGAATTTGAATAAAAATTCCTAAACATGAACAAAGAATGGTTGGTTAATTTTGTGGGTTAAGGAGTTAATGAAAGTGAGTAATAGGTTTGAACAAATGAGGGTTAGTTGTGATCCATGCAGGATTTTTAGTGAGCTTCAATCAGTCCGGAGAACTTTATCAAAGGTTATGATTTGAATTAATCTAGGACCTCTAAATAAAAGTTGTTCCTAACATACTAAAGAGTAAATCTGGAGTGGTTCAGGTCTTAATTTCATTTTGTGTGAATTTTGGAGGTGTTGAAAGTCATAGTTTGGATTTTCGGGTCCTGACTGTACCTGTTTTAGAAAAACTGATATTAGGGGGTCTTAAAGGTTAAATTAAGGGTAGAGTGATGAATATGAAATGTTCTTAACATTTTGACTAACTAGAATGGAAATTTTTATAATTTAATTCTCAAGTATGAGAACTTTATAAGCATTGGAATCAGAGGTTAGTAACTAGGAATTTGTGCAATGCCCTGTTTTTGTTCGTGTGAGTAATTGAGTGAGTTCAAAGTTGATTTTAGGAACAGTTTTTGAATAAGAAAGATAGATAACTTCTTAAAGATAACGTATAAACTTAGGTTTGTTAAATTTGGTTAAGTATATAAGCAAAAATCAAATATATCTTCAAGATCATTTTGGAAATAACCAAAGAGGAGTTAACTTTAAGTAAATAATTGAAATTTAGTAACTTTAGATTTTCGTAACTAAAAGATTATAACTTAAGAATTTTCTAACTAAGTATCACTTGGAAAATGTAATTGCAGCTTTGAAAAATATGGTTGAATCAATGAAGCGCATGACCGCAAGTGTGAGTGATGAATGAAATTGGTTAAAAATGAGTGGTTAATTGTTACCCTTTGGTGGCTAGATTATTATGTGTATTTACGTGTGTAGTTGAATAGATGTGTTATATGAAAAAAAAAATTATGTATAGTGTTGCATTGAGTTAATTGAATTGTGTTTGATGTTTGAAATTGTTTGTGGTTGATAAGGGCCAACGAAATGAAACGTTTTCCGAAATGATTTTATTTTTGAAAATGAAATCCAAGTGTTTTTCAAATAAGTGTTTTTAAAGAACTAAGTGCTTAGCCCTAGTGGGTGGACTCGAAGAAGAGATTCAGTGATTCTAATTTCAGTGATTTTGTTTCTGATTCTATTTGGTATGTGGGTTCAAAACTGCGTGGTGAAAGGGTGGTGTGTGGAGCTGAGTTACTCTATTGACCATTTGTTTGCTTTGTTTGAGATTATGAACTTCAGATATTTGAATTGAGTTATATATGTGGTAAAACATGTGAATCATTGCTTAATGAAAATTACACTTATGTGCTTATACTATTGAATTAAAATATGAAAAATGTTACTTGAGATTAAATGATGATATATATGTTTTGAGTGATGCGAGTACCTTTTGGGTACGATTTTCTACTCACGAAGTCAAATGACTCATCTATCTCTTTATTTATTTTTTTTATTTTTTTTTAGTAACAGGATCTTAAGGATGGCTATTACGAATATTGGACTTTGCCGAGTGTTTGGCGATAAGGTAATTCTTCGAAATTTCAATCTTGTAGTTAATGGGTGAAAGTTTACAATCACACTAGAGCTGTGAGATGTCTGATATTATGTTATGTAATAATCTAATTAATTATTATTATGATGAGAATCGAAGTGGAACTCCTTGGTTATATAATCTTTGTTGTTGTTGCATAAAAATAGGAATAGGTATTGTTTATAATTTGGGCAAGTTCCACATTGCATGAAACCTATGCCGAAATTTTCAATAAATATTATGTATCCAGTAACAAGTCTATGTTTTAAATTTAATTAAGTAAAGATTTTCTTGGTTTTAAATATAATTGATTCGAGAGTCATGTGTATTAAATAGTGGTAAAGTCAGGGTTAATGAGATTTGGTTATCCATTCTTTCGACCAGTCATGCATTTGTTTGGGATTGTTACATATTTATACTATATATAAAAATGGTATAATGTCAAATTTTTTAATCTCTTAAAATACATTTTATAAAAATTTAATTTCCATTCTTATCACTTTTTAATTCAAACTCTTTAATTTTACATAAATAATTTTTTTAAGAGTGATAAGATTGTTTCCTTAATTTTTCTCTATCTTAATAGTAATTAGACAAAAATTATTTTTATTTATACTAGCTTTTATAGCACACGCATTGCGCATAAATCGTATTTATGATATATGATTTTGTAAAAATAATACACCATATTAATTATATTAATCAAAATAATTACAATTCTATTAATATTAAAATAAGAGTAAATTGATGTACAAAACTAAATTGTAGAAACAATAAATCTTTAAATATGGAAGCAATATACCTTATCAATGATCCAGCAAATAAAAACAAATAAATCCTTAAAAAATAAAAAATAAAAAGACGTTAGCCATACCAAAGATAATGGAGTACTAACTAATTACTCTTAATTAGACTTGTAGTTATTGGCATATGACAAGAAAATAAGATAATAATAAAAAGGAGGAACAAAATCAATACAGTATATGTATGAATTAACTATGCTTTCTCTTTTGAAATCATTCTAGCCTATGCCATGCCCAATTTTGCATAAGAATAATATGTATATATATAATCCAGAAGAGTATATACCAAAACAAAAATAAAAACAAATGAGAAGCTGCCAAAAACAAAAATAAAAAAAGTTTACCAAAATGTAGTTTCAGAAGCAAATAAAAGAAAACATACGAGAAGTTATGGTTATGATTGGAATAAACTAACCAATTATGGTTGGATGAAGAGTTACAAGCTTACCAATGGATGCAAATATAAGTTATGCTCATGTAATTATATATAATATAATTAGACAATTCTAACACTATTAAGAAGTTGTTTTAAAAAAAGAAAATAATTCATATTAAAACTCTAACCATTTAATTAGAAATATAATAAGTTTTAAATTTTTAATTTCATTCAAACTCTAAATATCAAGAGGATGTGGCAATATTTAAAATTTAATAAAACAACGGATAAAATAGGAATTCAAAATATTATTCCTTTAAGGCTCTTTTATATATAGTATTGATATAGATTAATAATTTTTTTGTAATAATAATCAACGTTAACAATAATTAAATCTTTATATTTAATAAATTTATTTATAGTTTAACACCATATTAAACTCTCTATTTTACATTGTTTTTGTATAGGATTTTAATTGATTTTGCTCTCTCTATATTATTAAATTTTAATAATAATGATTACAATAATAATTAAAATTTTATATTTAATTATCTAAAATTTAACATCATATTAATACCACATCTCACTTTATTTTATGATTACACTTGTGTAACATATCGATTGTTTCTTGAATAGTTCACCAAAAAGGTTAGCTCTTAATGAATTTTTAACTAATATTAAATAAATTATTTCTCATATTTTTCCCCATAGTAAAGTCATTTTGTCATTCTATTTAAGTCATGTTATTATGTTAAGCAAAACAACATAATATACCTATATGCTATTAATTGTTCTTTAATTTATTAGGTTTATAAAACAAGAAAGCAGCATAATAATATTTAAGAAAAGTTGAAGTTATTTTCTTTAAAGTAGTTAGTTGGGGGGGGGGGGGGGGGGGGGGGGGGGGGGGGGTGTTGGGGGGACATGATACTCTTAAATTTAAACTAAAATTTTGCGATTATTTTGAGGGGAAAAAAATATATTTAGAACTATTGATAGCAATGAAATGTAAAATGTTTGTGATAATAAATTTAACGAAATAAGTTTTGTTACTACCAATATTTAACAAAATAAATTTAAATTATTTGTGATATAAAGTAATCTGTTTAATTAAGAAGGATAGAAGATGGAAGAATGAATATGATTTTTTTTTAGTTGGTATGGAATTTTAAAAGGTTTTTAATAGTCATAGGATTGTAATTATTATTATTATTATTATATGTTATTAACTTTTTAATAAAAATTAAATTGAATCAACCATAAAGTTTAAATCTATTTGACTTTTAGACATTTTTTTGTCCTAATCATTCATTGAAAAAATATATCAATTAGAATCTTGATAAATATTATTGTTCTGAATCCTTTCTTTAAATTTTACAAAAGAATATTGTGACTCTTTGTTTATCTTAACTTTCATCTCTAACCTGCTTTTTCTTATATAATAAAAAGAAAAAAAAATGATTTCCAATATTAAAGAATGTAAGAATATAAGTAAAATATTAAAAATATATGAAAATAATAAATAAATAAAATTATAAATTATTTTATAAGACCAAATTTAAAATAAAAATAAAAATCACAGTATACTAAGTTTTTATTATGTACACATCTTAAGGTTTTTATTAGCTTTTATTCTAACTCTTTAATTTTACATAAATAACATTTTAATACGTATAGGAAAATTGTTTCTCTAATCTTGCTCTATCTTAGTAGATATATATTGAAATTATTATTTTATAATTTTATTTATATTAATAAGTTATAATAATAATTAACTCTAATAATAATTAAATTATGTATATTTAACAAATTATCTATAATTCAACACCATATTAAACTACTCATTCACATTGTTTGATTATCGGATTATAATTGTTTTTTTTTTTTCTATTTTATATTATTAAATTTTAATAACAATGAACTATAATAATTTTTTTATTTATTTAACAAGTTATCTGTAATTTAACACCTTATTAAATATCTCATATCACTTTATTTTATCACATAAAAATTAGTTAGTATTATGTATGTATTGTTGTTGATTCCTATAAAGTATGATTATACTTATGTAACATCTCAGTTATTTTTTCAATAATTCACCAAAACTATAAACTCTTGATCAATTTTCAACTCTACTATTAAATTAGTTCTTTTTATTCTTTTTCCTTTATTAAAGTCTTTTCTTTTTTCTATTTTGAAATATCAAACTAGATTATGTTCTCTTTGGACTGCATGCTTTCACTTGCTCAAATACAAACTAATTAAGTTTAAGCGGTACAATTAGGTCATGTCACTTGCTTTGGTGGCAATGTTTTAAGGACTGGATTCCTCTCAAAGAAATTTGTAGGCCTCAGCTCAAATCCGGTACTCAATGTCGGCATGATAGGAAAATCTTCCTGGCATGGAACATGATGTAATCCAACTGTGAACCACAACACTATGTCCTTATTCTCAATCTCCCTATTCTTCAAACTTCAAAGTCCAAACAGCTAAAGTATCATCCCCTTTACTTTCATCTACATGTAGTCCCACTGCCCATTTCTCAGACTACTTGTATGGTGTAACCCACACATCATTATTAGTGAATGCACCACGTATTTGGGGGTAATCATCAGTCAACAATAGTGGGTGACTGGTGTGTCACTGGTGCTGGAAGTAAACGATAACCAACCTCATTTCCAAGCTTAGTTTTCTTACTAGCTAGGATTCACCACCACTAGCTCAGCTGCCTTCAAGCCTAGCTTAATCTTCGCATCTGATTACGTTTTCGTAGTTTCAGGGTGAACTATTGTCTGTTACTTTCACGGTCTCCAAATTGGACTTCACAAATGAGTTTGATACGCCATCAAGGTCTAAATCAAGATGGTATGTTGAGTAATGGTCATGGTATATGGCAAGAGTATGATCTGAAAACAATGTTCCATGGGCATCCTCCTTTATTTGATCTTTATGGGTGTATGCCGTTCCTTTAATTGCTAATATGCCCGTTAGACCAATCTGTTCCAATTAAAAACACATTAAGGATGCATAACCATGTTTCATATGAAATCAATAATGTATTATTAACTCTCACTAATATGTAGATGATGAATCAAATTGGAATCCTAAATCAATTAATAACTACGGTAAATATACTTTATAAGATATTAAAATTCGTTCATAGAGCTTTATCAACCAAGCTTCAACCAAGCTTAAGCTTTAAGATGAAATGATATTTGCCATGATATTAGAGTCACTATAAAAGCGATCAATAATTTTATTAACCCCTTCTAAAAAGAATAAAATTAATATTTGGAGCATGTATATGAACCATGCTAACAACCCAATAGGCTTGCACGTGCATAGACGTGTAAAAGCTTAAATTTATTCATACCCCAAATTTAATGGATCCACTTGGCTTGAACTCCCAATCTATTATATAATCGTAGTTGGCCACCGTTGAAATTGTTCTTACAATTAGACTCGCATCTGGTCTAGATTCAAGTATCTGCCAAACATCAAGAAATAAAAAGTTTGAAAAACTGTCAATTTGTAATTAAAGAAGTAAAGAAAAGTACCAAGGGACAGAACTGAGTTTTGAGTTTTTCACCTCCTCTATTCCAGGAACTGCAGTTTTCTGTATGACGCCACAAAATATCTCCAGCATGTTTTTCAAAAATACAAAAAGCATTAGAAATTTTGACTGGGACACCATCTTCTCCTGCGTAATAAGCATCCCAGAATACTGCATTTTCTGGACAATCACCCAAAGGCTTGAGGAATACTTGAGTTTGACCAAACCCAAATTCACCAGCGTCGAAAAAAGATTTGAAATACCAATCTACTGTTGGGTCCTGGTATGGCACATAAAACTCTGATATGTAACCTCTGTATAGTACTTGACGACGTTTGTGCTTTACCAGGTCATAAATTGAAGCCAGAGATATGATTGGACCAACTCTAACATCAAATCCTACATGGAAAACCCAGTTGGCCCAACTGGTTCCTCATTCAAAACTCAAAAGTAAGAACAAATTAAGAAACAAAAATCCCATCATAATCAAGTAAAAGTCGACGTAACGTTTTATATATGAAACAGTAACTTTAATCATTTGTATATTCTAACAGAACTGACCTGATGATATGACCATCTATCTTAAACCCGGGTCCATCCGGTTGCTTGATGCCGAATCCATTTAGCTTTGGACCAAATGGAGGTTTCTGGTTTGATGTTCGATACTCGGTGTCTTCGGCTTTGGGGACCGAAATATTGTTAGATTTATCAAAATATTCAACAATCTTCATCTCCTTAAGATCAACCGTTATGGTTATCCCTTCCAATGGACGCACAAACAAATTTGGTGTTTCATTTGCATAATAACACTGAAACTTCAAATTCCTTGCACTCTTATTCAGATCTCCAAACCATCCAACAGTATAGGAAGAACACGTAACGTTAGACAAATTCAAACCTCTCTTACGTACGGATTCAAGAAAAGGTTTATAGTCAAATGGTAACTTTCCTGCTCTGTCTTGTTCTTCAATGTTTAGTGTAGGGTAGCCATGTCCATTATAAACATTGCTAGTCACAATGGAACGAGTTAACAAGTCAACTATGATTTCTAGGGTTTGTTTCTTGTAACGAGCAAAGACCAAAGCTAGGCGAGAAAGGAAGGTTTTTGTTTTGTTTTCGGGGTTTAAGGATAGCCATGAGAGAATGGAGGTTTTGTCTGGTTCATCTAAACCTACATATTGAAAGGTTAGGTTTTGGCCAGTTGAAGTGGTGTGTGGGTGTTTTTTTAGGACAATGGAGGTGACAAGGTTGAGTACAGATGGGGTTAGAGGGTCTAGTGGGTGTTGGTGTTGGTAGCTTGGTATTGCTGAGCAAGAGAGGAGAGTGAACAGCAAGAAAAGCATTAGTTTGGTAATGCTGGAAGATGAGGCCATGGCTATAGCTAGCAAGCTTTGTGACTATGAACGATGAAGATGAAGAATTTATATTGAAGCTTCATTAATTCTTCTATCTTAAAAATGGAGGATAGGAACAAGAGGTACTCTTATAATATTTTGTTCTGTATCACGTATTTAATTTAAATATAAAAAAAAAATGTTGACGTGTCTGGGAAATCTGGCCACACATTATATCAATGTACGGATATCACTTAATATTTTACACGATTAATTCAGCAAAAAGAAAAAAAGGAATCTTTGATGTTTGGCACGTTATTTTACTTGATTAATTTGTCAATTTGTACGTTGAGGACCATCCATTGTTGGACACAATTGATGTCCGATTGAAATTGCTTTTCTTCTTCACGGGCTAGCTAAGCACTTTCATATACGTTGAAACATAAGAAAAGCAGTTGTTTGGACTTGTTATCATTTAGAACGACTTGACCATATAAGCTATTGGGCCAATCAAATGCCTGCAATCATTCAAAAAAGGCTAAGGAAATAAAATTGGTTAAACGATGCGTTTTATTTCTCTTTCCCAATAAACTTGTCATCGTACTCAGCCACCAGAAGTGACTTCCCCGTATATAAAACCTTAAACCAGCACCAAAACAGATCAAAATCTACTATTCTTTATCTATTAAAAAAAATTAATATTTAAAAATTTTAAATATAAAACTAAAAATACAATAAAAATAATTTGTTAAAGTTTACAATATTTATTATCGTAATTTATTATAATTTTAATATTATTTAGTTTATAAATTATTATTTATAAATATTATTATTATAAAAATTACATTTATTAGACCTTAACAACTATATAAGAACCTCATTCACACAATTCTATAAATATAATTTTTTTAAAGTAATTTAATAATTATATAATTTTAAATCATTGTGGCACTAAACAAGGCTTAAGAGTGAAGTAATTTATTTAAAACAAGGGTATTAATGTCAATATGGTTATTCCTACCTTGCCTCGTCAGAGTTTAGTCTACTTTAAATTCCCCCACGTGTACGCTTGTCGGCTTTTCCTTCAAAGATGACAGTACTTGACGGAACCGTCGTTTATTCCTCGTGTATAATTCCAGAAGCGCGTGCTTCCCACACACCACAGTATCGTCGTCATATAACTTGGATCCGGTCAAAGGTTGTGCTATTTACACGCACGCACGCACGCACGCACGCGCGCGTGCAATGATTATGAAATAACAGTATCGAATAGTGTAACACCCTCCTTGGCAAATAGCGCGTCATTGAGTTACAAAGGAAAGTAGCAAAAAAGAAAATCACCGGTTAAGTAATTTGAACACAAAACTAAGGGCTATAAATACGAAATTACCCAAAACCAAATGGCTTACTATGGGCGTTTCGGTGACCTTAGCGTTTTCTTAGTTTCTGTCTTCTGTCTGATCATATAATCCTCAAAAAGCTCATCAATTTCCTGCGAGTCTTCTTCAATTTTTCCCAGGAAATCGGTGTTGCTGTCTGTTTTTAGTTCTTGTTCAAAATCCAGGTCTTGAAATTGGTTAATTAGTACTTTTCTGGGTTGTTTTTGGTTTTTGGAGAGATGGCTAATTGGACAAGACAACAACCTCAACAACAAGGTGGAGGTTATTTTCCAGGAATTGAAGGACCAAGATCATCACATAACTGGAAGCCACCCTTGGGTTAGTCTTTTCTAACGTTTTCGATTTTTTTAAGGTTGTTGCCTGAAGCTGATTACTCTGTTTTTTAAGGTTTTGTAGGTGATAGAACCTAGAAAATTGATGATAAACATGGGTTCTCTTTGCATATTTTCTATTTGGTTTTCCTCAGATATATATATATATATATATTTTTGTTGATTTAATTTCTTATGTTCCAGATTTTGATTGTCTCCTATTCTTGGTTATTAAAATCGAGAGGCATATTTGACTGGACAGAGAATCGACTTGCGTATAAACTAGTCTGGACACCATCTACCTCGATAAATAAAAAGAAAATTCTCAGACATTGATTTTATTTTATTTTAAATTGATGTTTCTATAACTGCCTTTGTACCAATGTCGGTTTGTCTTTGTTTGGCATTTTTTTCTATTTATAAAAAGAAAAATCTGATTAAACCTATGTTGTAGGGACTTGTTTAATACTGGCAATAGAAGCATTAGAATTATCAAACAAGAGGGACCTTCTGATTAGATAGAGCTATTTCCCATTATGCCTAATTGTGTAGTTAAGAGCAATCTTGCAATTTTTACTGTCATTTTCAGCTGGTTTCTCATGTGGATTCTATTATATATGGTTTTGATTTGTGGCCATTTACTTATCGAGGAGTCTAGGACCTTTTTAACTCTTTCCAATTTGCAATAACAATTTTGGCATTTCATTTTCTGGCACTTATACAAGGAAAGATAAGTTTTTAATGAGTATATCTTGTCTCTTCAATTTATGAATTCTTGGTTCTACCGTTTTTGGTTCTTAATTAGATAATTCGCAAACAAGTGTGCCATCGTGGGAAAAGAAATTCTGCAGTTCAGTTGGCTTAATTCCATGGCATAAGATCTTGGAAACGAAAAAGTTTATGTATCTTTATGAGAATGTGGTTAAGTGGGATGACTCGGCTGGTAGAGAGGCATTCGAGAATGCAAAAAGCCGGTATTGGGCAGATATTAATGGTCGTCGGAGCAACATACCATTGCCTGATCCTAATATGTATACTGATGACATAGATTGGGACTCAAATGTTGACCCTGAACTTCTTCTTGATTTGGAAAAAGAAACCGGGACTCCAAAAGATGAGAATGTTGTGATTCTTGGTGATGCTCTGCAGTTTAACAACCAGTCATTCTCCTGCACCGGATGGGGGGACACTGAAGTAAATAAAGATGAGAATGCTGTGATGCTTGGTGACTCTCCCCAGTTGAACCAGTCTGTTTGTTGCACTGGATGGGGAGATGCTGAATGGGATATGCCAAAAACTACCAATTTCTATCCGGATCCTACCAACACTGGTGTAAATTCTTGGGGGCAACATTATCCTCAGGAATACGAATGGAAAAATGGTTGGAATGATTCATGGGATTCATGGGATTCATGGAATCACAATCAAAAGCAGCATTATGGTAATCAATGGCAGAATGATGATAGAAGAAATGATGGGTATTGGGCAACATATGATAGGCATGACAGAGGGAGAGGAAACCCTGCTTCGCATAATATGTCGCGGTTTAAAACCTCTAGATTTCACAATGGCAACGACAATCAGATGAGAGGAGGATGGAGAAATGGTAGAGGAAGAAAGAGGGAGAATTTTGTCCATGACAGGCAATATATGAACAACTTACCTGCTGCAAGTTAGATGTAGAAAAACCCTGGAACTTGCGGGCCAGCATTAATGTTTGAGAAAAAAAAAAAATGTTTGAACCTTAGAAAACAATGTTCTGAACAACATTCTACTGTATTATTTTCATGTTAAAAGTTCAGAGCATATAATACATATATTATAGCGTTATTATTAGAAGTTGAGGATTCTATCATCTTGGACTTGTATTTCAAATTTTGTTGGTTCTAGGAGGACTTCATCCAAAATGGTCTACAGTATATGTTTGGGAGTGGACGAATCTAAGCAAGTAATTAGAAATGTGCTCTTGATGCATTTATTACAGTGAGACTAGTGGTGATATTATGAATCTGAGTTTTATAGTATTGAATTTGAATCATTTATTAAACGTGTTTTGAATTCAAGATTGATTCATTTTTCAAATCAGCTACAAATTATTCTTAAGTGAGCTTATTAAATTGAATTCGACTTATTTATTAAATAAGTTTAAAAATAAAATTTAACTTATTTTGTAAACAAGTTAAGTTGAAAAATAAAATTTAACTTATTTTTTAACAAATTGACCCTTTAGGACAACTGGTGTTGCCTAAAGGAACTTAAGCCTCTTCAACATATGGATTATGACATGTGATATTGCTTCTTTCACTAAAAAGATTAAAATATAAACTTCAGAGAGGAAAAGATCATTAGATAATATAAAACAGGAATTCATATTTAGTATGTCATGGTAACCTTAGTATTATAGTAACAGATACATAGTATTATTGCATAAATATGGTAAAATAAACAAGAGTAATTCTCTCAGTATAATAGTACATATAAAAATTGCTACTTTTGCTACAACATTAACAATACATTTGGAACAAGATAAAAAAAAAATAGAATTCTACTATTCAATTCATTGTCTTATTTGGAATGAAAACTACACTTATAGAATTCAGTCTAATTCTCTTATTTGGAGCAAATGGAGAATTTATTTTAGTTTAAGTATTTTTTTTAATACTACCTTCAATTTTTTAATTAAAACTAGCATTGATTAACTAAAAATATAAAGACGGAAGATTAATTGTTGTTTATTGAACAAAAAACAAGTTGAGAGGAAAAAAAAAACTTATATTGGTTAGATAAATATTTGAGATGAAGTGGTGGTGACTCTTTATCAATATATCTACATAAAAAAATGTATAACATTAAATATAAAAATGTTCATTTGAGATAAACAAAATAATAACTTAATTCAAATGACTTTCACAAAATAAAATCCAATTTATTTGGTGTGGAATTTATAATCGAATAAAATATGAATTTCAAATAAAATTTATTAAAATCTACATCATTTCAATTTGTTTCAATTATAAACCAAATATGAGGTTCATTTGAAATTAAGTGAATTATATATTTTTAAAATTTTTCCAGACACACTGTAAGAGATCAAAAGATATACTAGTACAATTTTATCAACAAAACTTAATCTTTAAATCATTAAGCTTTTAGGAATTTAAGTTTCCTATCGTTATTCTTTAGAGACATTCGATATAATCAGAATCATACAAATCTACCCAATTTTACATTAGGGAGAAAAAGAAAGAAGACTTATGCATCTCTTCACCTTATTTCTTTCTTTTCGTTTGTATAGAAAGAAAAGAAGCATTAAAAATTATTATTATTTCAATAATTACACATAAGGAAAATAAAAGGTCGCAATAAGTTGATAACAATATTTTAGGAATAAAATCCTAAAATATTAAAACATACAAAGTAAAATTAATAAAGCATTGAGTGAACAAAGCCCTACCCACACATTACTTTATTTTGAATTTTATTTATTTATTTAGGATTATGTGTATTACTCAGAGCACCATTTATCATTTCTAATAGAATGTGAATCCTGTAAATTTGTCTTTGTCTTTGTTACAGGTAAATTTGTCTGTGTAACGATCATAAGGTGGAGGGTGGGACGAACTTTAAGGATCTTTCACCTTTTAACCTTGCTTTTTTTAGAATAAAAGATGAGGGAATTATTTGTCTTCAAAGTTTTTTTTTATTTTTTTTTTATTGCATCTCTATCATTCCTTTTTTTCAGCTTAAGATCATTAGAATTTTAGATAAAAAAATTCCGGGAATTAAAAAATAATTTTTTTTATTACGTGTTATGAGTAAAATAATAATAATATTTTATTTATTGTCTCTAATTTATTATCTTTTGTTATTTTCTTCTAAAAGTATTTTTGCAATTTCCCAATTCTTTATCACTTCTCTTTTTTATCTCTCACTCTTATATCTCAAAAACAATTATAGAAATAATGAAAAAAAATAAAATTACTGAACTTAATTTTTGTCAACTTTTAAAATTCTCAAATCATCCTAACTTAATTCAGCGAGGAATTTTTTTTTTTTTTTTTTTTTTTTACCAAAAACAAAATTCACATTTTAATTTACGACAACATTTTTAATTCAAAATTCTCTTGACCCAGGTGAAAGTGGAGAAGCCTTTTAGAAGGGATCTGTTACCATCCTAAGACTCTCATTTTTCCTTCTAAAATGTATTTTATTGTAAAAATTCATTGTTCCTTGTATCCAAAAACAAATCCTTCTCCTGTTCTTAAAAATGAGGATCCACATCCGGGTCAAATGTGGATCTCAAGTGGGTTGTGTCAGTTGTCATTCAAACGCATTACGTACCACTGATTTCATAATCCTTCATCCTTCGCTCAAGAAAATGTAACTCTCTCTACATATATTTATATATACTTAAGTGGTTAATTGCTGTTACAGCCACAGGCAAACAATCTACGCAAAGAAAGAAACTCCATAAATGAGTGAGCATGTATAGAAAAATCTTGGTGGGTTCTTTTGCAGCAAAATGAGCATTTTCACATAGCCATTCTGCAAAAAAAATTGACTTTTGAGTGACTTTCTCTTTTCTTAAATGGGACATCTACAACATGTGCAGAAGTACAAACATTCTGTGTGTATATCAGGCTGCTATCTAGTCATAAATTTCAAAATCAGTCATTTTCCCTCCAGTCTACCAAAAGAAATATTCATGTAATCGGCATACAAAATCCAATTTTTCTTTAGTAGGAAACATCATACAACAAAATCGACATAGCAGGATTAGTTCCTGCCTGTACTAAATAAGATTAGCTTCCTTGATTTTGCAACCTCATTTGTACCAACCAGCAAGGAAATACCTCAGCACAAAACAGAAACAGCATGCAGTCGCCTGTAGAAAAAAGAAAAAAGGAAAGAGTAAGAGCAGTTCTTAAAGCTTGCAAAATCTTTTTCTCTCATAATTCAGCTTTTACAAATTGAAACCACTTTATCCAGTTAAAATTATAGCATAATGCAACTAAATAGCAGGCATAGGTTAAAATGTGGTAAGATTAAGAAAATTTCATCATTACCATGAATGCATGCATGAACTCAATCAGATTCTGCAAACACAGCTTTGTAATAAATGTCTCACCGTCCAAGCAGGTCGAAGACACTCTTCCAGTAAATTTCCCACAAATAGGTCAACCAATGTACAGATAATACTAATATCCATGGCACATCTAGTAAAAAAGTATTTGTTGGTGAATTAATATTGAGCTTTACTGGAGAATACCATATTAAGGCGACTGGTTAAACTTTAAGATTCTGAATTTTACGCTAAAAGATGATGGGCCTTATTAAACAAGTTCAGGTAAATCTGTGGCCAGTAAGCCTAGAGGGGATAAGACAAGTTCATGATGATCTGTACATCCAACTTAGATCTTACAGGCAAATTCTTTAATCAAGTGGGGTCGTTTATTTCTCACAAATAAATTTCGGAGTGAGCTGACACAATCAAGGTTAGACTAGAAACGAAGAAAAGTTTTAAGTTTCAAACTACAAGGGCAAAAAGAAAAGAAATATGAGAAAATCACCTGGAAAACAAGAAGATAAATACAAAGAAAATCACCTGGAAAACAAGAAGATAAATACAAAGTGACTTTTCTGACTTCCTGCCAAGTTGTCTCAAGAAAAAGTTAACAAGGGTCCCATCATCTGTCCCAGTCAGAAGTCCAGTCTGGGGATCAAACCTGATAGAGGATGCAAGAAATATTAATAAAACAACACACCTGAGATGTCCTAAACAGATTGTAGAGAGAAAAGAGAAGTTAACATGCACAAAAGGCTACCTTGGCAGACGATGTCTTGGACATGGAACGAAGCCAGCGAGCTGAGAGAAAACATCCATATCATATATGTGTAGATTCCAAACCATCACATATTTAACGACGTAGAGAAAGTGAGAGAGAGATAGAGTTCATATCAAACCTGGGGAAGTGATAAGAGGAAATTCAGAACCTGAGGCAGGAAGAAGATCAACAGTGTTTCACTGAAAGAGCAATTTGAGAACATCAGAGAAATTTGTTATGTGGTAACACATAGTCATGGTAGAAGAAGCTATAAAGTTAGTGAAACAGATTACAAACAAGATAAAAAAAGAAAAAAAAAGAATGCAGCAGATCTGTGAAATGAGGAAGAATGTTGAGCTAAATTCTCCTTTATCTATTACATTTCAAATAAATAGGCAATTGAGTCATCTGCTATATAACTCCTGAATTATATGTTTTTCTTAAAATCTAGGTCAAAGAAGTCAACTACTTGGAGAAAAAGAAGCTGGTTCAAAGTATTACAGTTTCTTGTATGATTCATCTTTACAATTTTGTTTCGAAATGAGACAAGGGGATGGTGGGAGTTTGGTATACTTAAAGAGTTAAATGAAAAGGTTCATTAATTGATGAAACAAAAGGCAGGTTCCAGGACAGCATGCTTCCCATTTTCTTATATTCTAGAGGAAGAGTTGAACACCATATTTTCCTGATAATCCTCGCAAACACCCTTTAGCTTTACTTGTAAGGGTATCACCACAAGTTTTATAATCTCTCTCATTTGTTGCTCTTTTAAAACAGGAATATCGAGGTCCCATTCCTTTTTGTGAGAATTGCCACATCATTTCTCAATAAGTAAAAGTTTACTCCAAAAGCCTTTGCCAACTAGAGCATCCTGGAAAGTTTAGGAGGGTATAGAGTTTGAAAGCCACAGTTGATGCCAAGTAAGAGACAAGTTATTTTGACTGGCACAAATATGTTTTTATTTGCAAATTTTGAGCAAAAAAATGTGGTGGTGATTAAAAAATATATATATATAAAAAAAAAAAAAAATAGTGGCTAGACCAAGTGACCAACAAGAACTATATTTACCATTAAGTTCCATCTTTTAAAATGAAGGTTAAAGATTTATCTAACTTTTCAACTACTGTGTTATTGCTAGCAAAGAGAGAAAGCTTGAGTTTTTAATTGGATGTCCCCAAGCATGACCGAGTTGCTGAAAATATTGCATTTTAATAGGCATGTATGTGGTTAAACTCACACAACACAAACACATATATTTTGAAGAGTTTGACGATTATTTATGTGCATTGTACTTATATTTATGACTAGACCATGGGATAGCAGAATTTGGAAACACACCTAAAATGGCCTAAAATCCCAACTACAGCCATCGTCATTCCAGCAAAGTATGTGTATGTGTCTCCAACAAAAACTGAAGAAGGATACCTGGAATGAGCAGGACAACATATGATGTTAGAAAATTATCCTTCATTGTGCAAAGAAAACGACAATATGGAGACGGTAATCCTTACCAGTTGAAAGAAAGTAAAGCTAATGAGGTGGCTAATAAGGGTTGAACTAGATAGACAGAGAAAGCGTGAGCCTGCTTATACTCTGCGTCTGTTGATGCTCCAATTTGCATAATGTTGTGAATCAATATCTGTAAACCAAAATCTTATCATACACATTCAGCAGTTAGATTCCAAATTTTTTTACAAGTTTTTATGCTTACAGCTGATGCAACAACAACTGTCTGCCCAACTTCAAGGCCATTTATGCCAGCATGAATATTGATAGAGTTTGTGCAGAAAACAGCCAAGAGTCCCATGTATAGTTTATATATACATCCTGCCTCATCAAGAAGAAGGGTTACATAAAGTAGAGACAAACTTTATGACAATTGTAGACTTGAGTGTCATAATACACAGTCTGAATTCTTAAACTTACCAAGATCCAAAATTTCTATTCCAACATATGGTACAAGAGGCTTTGGAATGATTATAGTTGTATGTCCAGCATAGGCCATCAATAATGGAAGAGCTGCAATGGAAGGCAGTACTAATTTCCTGTTCACGAGAATGACATTAAAGCATAAATAAACTATTGGAGTGTTAGTAAAGAGTTCAGATGCTCATGTGGTCAAAACAAATTCTTATAATACTCACACTCTCCATGGGACATCAAGAACATCATCTACAAATCCAAGCAATGTCATGAAGCAGATGGACGCTAATGCTGCATTGTACTCAACAAGCCACTGCATCATCAAAATAAAGAAGCAGGGGTTATGGACTTATGGCCCTAATTACATGACACGAGACTAACCAATTATGATAAAGGAATGCTACTACTATATAATGAAAAAAAAAAAAAATTAGAAGGGGGGAAAAGAGAGAAGTGAAGGAAAATAGGAGGGAAGTCTTCCTCTGGTGAAATGAGACTTAATCTTGCATAAATAGTTCTGCAGATGTGGAACTCATAAACACTCCCGGATGGATTTGTATTTCTAATGGTACTGATACTGGCCTTACAAGGTGTTCCACATTGAAACTTTGGAATGTACAAACAAGTATCAGTTTACAAAATCTGACTACTATTCTAGTAGCAAGCTATGTTATTGTACAATTGGAGAAGGACATAAGAAGTATAGTTTTTGTTGAATGACTATACTGTAAGTAATATAACCATACATATTGCATATAACTCAACTCGAATCAGTGAAACCTCAACCAATTACAATCAGCTGAGCAAAATTCTGGATTGTACTGTACTATTCGGAGTTATGACTAATGGCATATCAATTTTTCCTTGTGGCATCATCTAATACCATTTCTATCTGTAAGTAATAAAACCCTAAATATTGGATATAACTCAACTCGAATCAGTAAGACCTCAAGCAATTACAATCCGCTGAGCCAAATTCTGGAATGTACTTTACTATTCAGAGTTATGACTAACGGCATATCAATTTTTCCTTGTGGCATCATCTAATACCATTTCAGATGTGACTATTTGCCATCATCGATTAACTTCCTTGCGGCAGATCCTATTATTCTCAAATACTTGATATTATCTCTCCCACCTCCTAGCTTTTTTCTTTATCTTCTTTTTTTCAGTTTCTTTGTAAACCTGAAGGTACACACTCAAAGTATACAGAAAAATTACTCATCTCACCCCTTGTTCATAAGGAGGGAGGTGCAGTTATTAGAGGCATGGATCGTTAGGCTTCACTGATACTACATCTAGGGGTGTAAATGAGCCGAGCTCAAGCCGAATTTTAGCAAAGCTCAGCGCGATAGATTTTAGGCAGGCCTCGACTCATATTCACCTAAAGCTCGCGAGCCTAAACCAAAGCTCAAGCTCAGCTCGTTAACGGCTCTTTAACAAAAAATTTGAGAAATTATTCCTCACAAGGATGAAAGGGATTTGAACCTTGGCAACTTGAAGAGTTGTTATGAGCACCAAGTCAAAGCACTTGATATGTTCTTTTTTGCATGTAAATATATCTATTATATATATATGCATAATGTCTAGAATAATAAACAAGTCAGACTTGCGAGCCTATGAGCCATGTTTTGTTAAGTTCAAGCTCGTAAACGAGCCCTAAAATAAAGTCAAGCTCGAGCCCACAAGCATCTCTGTTCATTTTCACCCCTAAGATACATTTAGATTGACAAATATTGACATCTATTTGATGGAGAATGAAGACGTAATTTAGGGACTTTAGGGATCATTAAAGAAGGGTTTTCCAAGATTACTTTGGGGTCACCAAGGCAAATTATGTAATTTCTGTTCAAACTTGGCGACAAATTATCCAATTATGAGTTGTTGGTTATTGCCCTAATGACCATTTTCCATTTCCCCTACTTTGTTAACTCCTCTATCTATTCTACCTGATCACCCATTATAAGCAGAAAGCAAGTTAGGCTTTATGCTTGCCTGGTAGATTTTAGTATTTTACCTGACATTCCTCTATCAATAATGTGAAGTAATAAGCATCAGAAAATTAATTAGTGGCTGGAAGCCATTACCTCAAATACCATTCTTCAAATATGAGGTCATAGTTACCTCATTAAATGAAACTATTACTATAACCATGATATTCAGCTTCCTCAGCAACATTAGCACCAATGGAGTGATGTGGTGGTAAGTCTAGTTAGAAGACCAGTCCATTCAAGACTTGACAGTTTATTTTTATTATTGAGGACTCGGTAAGTCCGGATTAATTCCCATCTTACAATCCTTTTGGCTATTTATGACTCTGAGAAAAGAGTCTTAGTTATTAGTTTTACGTTCTTGTGAATTTTAATGTTATCTTCTTGGGTGTGCATATGGCTGGTATAGCTAATGATCATGTTGGAAAGTAGCAATCAGTTCTGCCACCCCTGAATTAGGTATTCCCAAGTTTATCCCACTATTCAAGCCCAAAAATTTGCATTTGGCCTTTCTCTAGCTGTACTGCATCAGAGTCACAACTTTCTCCTTCCTGCTTCACTCTTGTCTAAACTCTCAAGGTAACACCACTTACTGCCACCCCTATAGTGGTTGCTGCATCAATAGTCTACCCGCCAAATTATAAACTTTGGAGTACAACTACTGATCGTCATTGCATTCTCAACCACAACAGAAATAATTTTGGAATCAACATAATTGCAACTGTTTTACTTGCACTGCATATCCATCAAATTCAAGTCTTTCAGCTCAGCACACCCCCTCCCAAAAAGAGAAGGAAAAAAAGATTGTAAATCAGCAATAAACACAAGAACGGATGTTTACAGATATTTTGCGTGTTTGACTATTTATTCCTCCAGAATATTCACCATAAGAATGTCTTTAAATATGTCAATAATCAGACTGAAGTCAACAAATATGCAACTTAATAGATGTGACTGCCCAAAAGGCATGCTACAGCAATAATTGTTATGATACAATCCCAATGACATTGATTGAAAATCTGTTTCAAAGAACTTTCATGCAGAAGTTAGAAAAAGAAAATCAGAACTCCAATAATAATCAAATTATGCTTGGGACTTATGTATTATACTTACATTTGAATCTGCTGTGAAGTTAAAGTACTGAAATATGATCGCCAATACCAGAAATACAATACCAATAACAATACCCAATGACTCTGGCCTGCATAACGAAAAACAGCATTGTTAAACAGAAAAAACGAATTGCTTACACATTTTACTTGAGGAGTTTAGAAAAAGAAGATTGCTCCTGTGCTTACAAACCTGCATGATCTCCCATTAACAGTAAGCCTGAGTCAAAAATTATTGTGGACAACTGCATAAGTATAACTAAACTAATTATGTCTCTCCACATAGATTTATTGTTCTTTTAGTTCTATCTGGTTACATTCACCTTAACATGTTGCAGCAACATCCTCCCATATCATTTCTACCCATTGTCATTCCTCTTCTTCCCCTTAACCTCCTCAAAGTTCTTCAACGTTTCCAATCTTTTGCATTAAAGCATTTGAGTCTCTGTTTTACACGCCAAAACCATCTTCGATAGATCTCTCACATCTTCAATTGAAAGTTAAAACTATAACTGCCATGACCATGACGCATGTCACACATCCTTAGATTGGTATGCTTTCTAGTTAAACAGCTCAACATTCAGAACCACAAATTAGGGTTTTAGGCTATTTTAGCATGTACATGGTGCAATTCTGATTGACAACTTAAATAGTTTTGGGATAGTTTGGCATGTAAGGTTTGCAGTTTCTGGAATTTACAACTGGAACAAACTCAGATTGCACTTCTTGTTGTTATGTTCTTGTTAATTTATTATTAGAACTAATAGTTGTCAATATTATTATTGCTATATTTTTTTTGTACATACATATAATATCATGAAACCATATAAATAAAGTTCTAAGGCTGCTTGTACGTAACTATATTTATAATTTATTTATATAGTTTAATATATTTCACAATATAATTCAGAAAGGAATTGGGATTCAAAATACCAGAAACTTGTTGAGAGAGATTAACACTTTAAGTTTGTCATTGATATTGGTGCTTAAATTCTAAATGTGATAAAACTCACAGAAATGCTTATAAGTATCAGCACAAAGTGTAACAGAATAACTGATTAAGAAAACTGACTCTACCCCAGTGAGTTGGACTTATTTAATTTTTTTTGTTGTATGCTGTGCTTTGGGTTTATAATTTTTCTGGACCAACTATATTTTGGTCCAATTTTTTATTATCACCTAAACCACACCAACCTCGTGCCCACCCTCCTTTAACATGGTGCAATACACACCTATAAGTTTAACCTTTTAGCTTCGAGGTTGTCCTTCAATCAAATTGAAGAAGCAGATGGAGAACTTCATTTAACCTTCATTACCCTAATTATGTGTTCAGTCTTAGTCCTACTTAACCTAAAGGCCTTCATTCACAGATGTTTTCTCATCGAAGAAATATAATATTATCAGCAAAACACATACATATAAATCCAATTACAAAGTAACCAAATTCAACTATTTCGCTAGTTCTAAAGTCAATTGCAATTAAGTATAAAAGTTGTTTCTGTAGTTCTAAAACCAGTTGAAAAATAATCAACTGCAATTCTCTCTTTGCAACCAAGCGAAAGAAAGGACAAATCCTATGACACAGCAAACTATGAAAGATCCTCTCCTGCTCCATTCCCATATCCAAAGCCATGATCACCAACTCACCATGCACACTCTAAAAATAATCCACCTGTCTTTCTGGTCTCCCCAGCTAAAGAAATTTTCTCCATTAGGTATTCACTGATCACCTTATCTAAACACTCACATGACTGCCTCTTTGTTTTATCTTATCCTATTTGTAGAGAATCAATACTGATATGTTAACATTTAACCGTCTCTACTCCTAAAAAGAGTTTTATAATTAAATTTTATCTGCTTGTGTGTTCTAGTTGCCTAGATTCTACTGACCTAATATTGATCCTTTAACAATTTATTTCACCTAAACGAAGATGTAACCAACAAGCCTACACACTAAAACAAAAACCCCAAAGAACTATTCCAGAAGTTATTAGAAAAAAAGAAAGAAAATCTTTATGTGGGTGTATATGTACATATGGGGAAATAACTAATCTTTTCCTACATAAATTTATATAATTTGTGCTGTCTAAATCATTTCTTTTCACTATGGTGAGCCATTCCACACAAATTTCATTCAATAGAAAAACAGAAGAGAAGAGAAAGCATTAATGAAAAAAGATAATACCATGAACAAAAATTTAGTTTTAAGATGAAAGCTGCATCAAACACACCAAATTCAAGAATTATGATGACAAGCAATTAAGAAACAAATATAAGTTTAATTCTCAGAGTTGGCTGAACAGCTGAAACACATATTAGTAACTGCTACATTTTTAATACTATAGGAAGAACATAAATGTTTTCCAAGAATAAATGCAAATAAATTGACTTTAAAATGAAGCCTTTCGAGCTCTCGGTGGTTCATTTCTCTAATACTTGTCAATACAGGAACAAGTTCGTTTTCTTTTATCACCTTTCGGCAAAAAAAAATAAAAAAAAAACAACAACAACAACAACGGAAGAAAATATTGTCTTCGATCAAAATATCTACATCTGTATACTTCTGTAAGTTGGAAGCATTGGTCTGCAACTCATCAATACCATAAAGTTATTTACACATTATAAATAAATAAAACAATGAAAATTGGCCAATAACCAACTTAAGCATTCTTGATTCATGAGCTTCATCTGAACGTGAATTTAGCAGATGATTACTTCGTGAGTTTGATGGGAAAAATCCAACCAGCACGTACTCATAACAAAAAGCACATCAGAAACCAGATTTACTTGCACAACTTGCAAAAATGATTGCATTTTAAGTGAAAACAAACAGAGTAATAGCTGAAATACTCACACTTTGACAGTGCCTTGACTAGTACCCTTCTTATTGATATCGTAGCCAAAGAGATTACGCCTCAGAACATATCTGGACGCCACTGGGATCAATTTCAGGGTCACGAAAAACCCAGCAAGGCTCAAAACCGCATTGATTAGGATCGACCTCTTAAGCTCTTGCTCTATCTTGTAATGGTAAAATAACAGATAAAAGTATGGGATTGAGAAGAAAAAAGAAAGCTTGAGAATGAAGCCCGATTTAGGAGGTGCAATTGGAGCATCAGTTGAATTGGGTTCTTGGGGTTTACGCTGTGTGTTTTCCTTCACGTGGGTATCATTGACTGTGTCTGTCGAAGCTAGCTTTCGACCTCGGTTTCGGGCTGCCATGGTATCTCTCTCTCTCTCTCTTACCTTACAGGCTTGCACTCAATTCTGCGTTTTCCTACCCGGCAAGTGGGCAACGGCGACAACCAAAAGACCAACGCAAAAGGTTTCTCGCTGTTGTCATTAACCAATGAAATTTCGCCAAGTCATCCTCGTAGGTGTGGGATTGGTAGATGTTTATAATATTACTATTTATGACTATTATCACTTCCACAAAATATATAAAATCTAGACTTACAAATAATCTACTAGTTACATAAATTACACTCCATCCTTTCTTAAAATAACACTAAAATTCAAAAAATTTAAAATCAACTGTATTATAATATAATTTGAATCAAATATCAAAAAGTTATGTTTATATATTCAAAGTATTAAAATATCTTCTTCTTTTTCTTTTCAAATGAATCCTAATACTTACTTTTTCAAACCATTCATTATTTTTTAATAACAAACCTAAATTTTTTATTACTAAAAATAAAAATAAAATAATATATATATATATAAGTTACATTAAATTTAAATACTAAATAAAATAAGGTTAGATTTTTTTCATGGCATAAATTTTAACAAATTTAAATCTATCTTAATTTAAAAGATAAATTCAAACATTTTAAAGAAATAATATATTTTTTTGATTTATTGTTTGAAAAATATGAAAAGAAAGAATGGTAACATTTTATTAATTACTATAGGCATTAATTTTTTTTAATTAATATATCATAAATTTATTTATTCTTTAATAAATTAAAGTGATAAAAACATGTTCCAACTTAAAGTCTATTTATTTGAAGATAAAATATTAAAATTCATACTTATTTGTCTCGTAATGTTATGACATGGGTAGAACATCACTAATAAATTTAATTATTTTTGGTTAAATATTCTTTTCATTATAGATCATCAAGTACAAATAAAGAAAAAATTTTGAGGTTGTTATTAAGAAAAGAATTAAAAAATAAAGGATAGTATAAAAAAGTAAGAATTATGACTCATTTGTAAATTAAAAAGTAAAAATAAGGCTTTTTAATACTTAGGGGATACAAACATGACTTTTTAATATTTTACTCAAATTATTATGTAACACACATTTTTATCAATTCAAACCATTCATTATTTTTCAATAGCAAACCTAAATTTTTTATTACTAAAAAATAAAAAAATAAAACAAATATATATATATAAGTTACATTAAATTTAAATATTAAATAAAATAAGGTTAGATTTTTTCATGATATAAATTTTTAAAAATTTAAATCTATCTTAATTTAAAAGATAAATTCAAACTTTTTTAAAAAAATAATATTTTTTTCGTTTATTGTTTGAAAATATGAAAAGAAAGAGTGGTAACATTTTATTAATTACTATAGGTATTAATTTTTTTAATTAATGTATCATAAATTTATTTTTTTCTTTAACTAGTTAAAATGATAAAAATATATCCCAATTTAAAATCTATTTATTTGTAAAGATAATATTAAAATTCAAACTTATTTATTTCGTAAAGTTATGACATGAATAGAACAACACTAAACAAATTTAATTATTTTTATTAAATAATCGTTTTATTATAGATCATCAGGTAGAAATAAAAAGTAAAAATACAAATTGAGGTTGTTATTAAGAAAAGAAATTAAAAAATAAAGGATAGTATAAAAAAATAAGCATTATGACTTATTTAAAAATTAAAAAGTAAAAAATAAGACTTTTTCATACTTAAGAGATACAAATATGACTTTTTAATATTTTACTCAAATTATTTTGTAACACATTTCTATCAATTTATCAATTCAAAAGAAAGGAATATCAATTTTCTCAAACTTTAAATTTTAATGTTATTCCACCAAACATCAAGAAAGTGAAATGTGATTTACTCTAATTATTTGTTTTCCTTATACTCTTTCTCTTACATTTTTTCATAACATTCCTAAAGTATACGAATCATAGTATAGATAGATTGACTATTGAAGTTAGATTATCTTTAATTTATGATGTCAAATTCTAGTTATAGTTATAAAATTTCTTATTTACATAAAATAAATAAATTAATATTGCTCTTTTTTTTTGTAAGTGCCAAAAAATATATATATTCATTTTTTTAAAAGCAATTTATCCAAGGATTTAACCCCATTTGTAAATGTTGAGGATTGAAATTCAAGAAAATGAGTACATCCTGCAACAAAACTGCTAATGCGTACATGTTTAACAATGCTCAAGTGATAATGGAGGCATTCTCAATGATACCTGTCTTGTATAAACTTTCTTGGAGAGAAATTCTATGCATTCGAATTATCAAAGCAAATGCAAGAAGAAAAGATAACTTGTTTCATAGTGAGAGAGAGGGAAACACATTGGTTCATCTCTTCCATTCCAAAGTCTTTCATAGAGAGTGTATGATGTTAACTAAGATGGATCACGATTTTTGGCCATCATGCACTATGTCGGATGAAAGCCTGTGTCATTGATTAGAATACCTCCTCACCAGGTGATGGTGTAATAGTAGATTTGCTGTATAAATGTTAAACCTTCAACCCTACCAAAACATACAGTTCTCTCTGTTTGTGGTTATATGATCGACAAGCCCCTAAAATATCAGCTTTATGGTTCCTTCTCAAAACTAGAGCTTGAGTATAAGGCCAATAGGACAATGATCACTACCAGTAACATCAGGGAGAATGTACGAGTCATGAACCTTGTCGGCTATGGATTCTGACACAAGGAAATAGTCAAGCCGCCACCCTGTATAGAATTCCAAAACAATTAATTAAAGATATTGTTTATGGTATTGAGAACAATATGAGATAGTATACTATCATGAAATCATTACAAAGCTATATAGATCTTCTTTGGGTTTATTCACAATTAAGCACGATATTTGAATTAGATGGCTTCAAATTTAAAGAGGTTGTATTATGCGGTGGAATTCTCAATTTAAGGGGTAGGCATTAGGCTGAACTGCATCAATTGAAAAGATAACTGAATAAGAATTTTACAGCTATATTTTGGAAAGGCAATTGCTAAACAAGGCCATGTGAGCAACAAGGTGCATAACCACACAGAGACATATACACAATATTTATAGCAAAGATGAGCAAAACTGGTATTGGTACTGGAACCATGCACACTATCCTATAATTTACAGAAGTAACAGACAAATATATGAACTTAGTTTCAGATGTGCAAGTGTGAAATACCTCTGTTAGTCTTGCGTCCCCCATGCCGATACCCCCAGTAGGTATAGCCAACAACATCAGGATGCTGCCTTCTGAAGGTATCCACAAATCCCCTGGATAAGAAGTTCGTCCCAAATGATTGCCTTTCTTCATCTGTAAATCCAGCACTTCTTCTATTTCCCTAAGGATATATGCAACATTTAGAAAAAAAAAAAATTGATTGTCAAATTCCCATCTTGTCTAACAACTCATGGTTATAGATCACATGCCATAAATGAGGGAAGTACTTTGAGTCCCTTTTACATGAGGAGGAGTGTCACAAAATACATATGATTAAAATCCCAACACACCAACAGACTAGTCAATTTGGACTCCAAAATGCAAGGGCTAGTCAACAATAATAGGGTTCATTCCCCCCTCCCTCTTAAGGAAAAGAATGTGGTGCCCTCTGTATAGAACAGGATGCATCATTTTTTTTTTCACCATTTTGGGAAAAGAAGGGTGGCTTAAATTTCATTTACGAGTATCAGATAAGCTTAAATAGTAGCCACAAAATACTCAGACTTCGATTCCTGGTGAACAACCAATCTGTATCACTTACAGCAGGGTTATATATGTCTATCTCTTGATGAGCACAATTCAGATCACCAGTCAAGATAACAGGCTTTGACTTTTCTAGCTCCTGTATCAAAGCATGAAAGAACAATGAGTCTTTACCCTACAAATGTATATCAACTGCAAACATAATCAAAGGAATGTATTAATGTATCTATTTGAGAACAGATATTCAGCCACGCAGCACAGGAAAATATAACAAATAAAAACTGTAAAAAGTTTACCACAAATGCATTCTGCTTTAATATTATAATTTGCTCGCCTTCTAGGCACTATTTGCATGAATTTTATGAAGGGATCTTTTTCACTCTAATATCAGTGAGGTCTAACAGATTGGTAAGGGAAATTGTTCCACATGTTACTATAACAATCGTGTTCCATGTGCACAAGCTCCAATTACTTCTCAAAAAGGGTTCAATGCATCCAACATTAAAATCAAAAAGATTCTGCCTTTTATACAAAGTTATAAAAATAAATAATTCAGCACGGACAAACAAGTCCGGGGATATGTGTTGGTGATGTAAAACATATTCTAAAAAAGGAAATGAAGGAAAGCAAGATGAATGTTGCCCTACATACTTTCATGTAATTGCTGAGAGCTGGATCCCATTGAGTAATCCTGTATGACTATAGCCAAAAGCAAAAGCAGTAGTTCGAAAGAGGACGAGGAAATAAGATTTTAACAGAATAGTTATTAAAAAAAGAAAAAAATATTATAATTATGTACTCCAATAGCAAGATTCTTAAGGTCAAATACCAGTCTTCTCAAGCCATCTCCAGAATTAGGAACATATCCAGTTAATAAATAAAATGAATCAAACTCTGCAGTCACAAGTCTCCCCTCACTGTCATGATCTGATATGCCTAGGCCATACCTGACTGAAAGAGGCTTTACCTGTAATACAATTTACAGTTCTTAACAAACACAAATATAAGATATTAAAAAAACATAATTGGAGCAACAAAAAAAGAAAAGAAAAAAAAAGCAGTTCAAACAATAAGGGATAGACGGTAGGATATCTGACAGTGAAAATCATATCATCAATATATTTATTGTTAGAGGTTAAAATAATTCAATAACATTTCACTTATCTGCATTTTATTTTTTTTGGTACAAAAAAATTAGGGAGAGATACGTTACTCCTTTAAACTCTTAGGCCAGGGCAACGAGATTGAAGATGGCCATCAAAGAGTGTCCATGGGGTGACTCGAACCCAACCCGTTAGGGAGGACTAAGCAAGTCACTTGCCACAAGTCTTTAACTTTGTTGCATAAATATTATACATTATGTAACAGCAAAATCCACATATCCAACAACTTATTTCAACAACATATGTGTAATTAGTTATAAATAATAAAAATGCCAATAATTGGAGATCATGTTTGAAAAAATACATTAGATCTGTATAGTATGCAGCACAACACTTTATGATACCATAATGTATAGGCATATATTGATGTAAATCTATACGAATATGAATAGAGAAACATACCCGAGAAATTATTGCTGTTCCAGAGTAACCAAGTTTGGAAACACTGCATGTCCAAAAGCTATTCTCATAGCCATCTATTAGACACTGTTTTATGTCCTCAACATCCTTCTCCTGTTTCCGTAATTAATAAAGGGAGTTATAGAAGATGAAATCACCATAAATTCCATATAACAAGTTTACTTCAGTCACAGTTGAAAATTTTAAATAGCTATGAGGAATATTTTCAGTCAATGGAACTGGTTACTCGTAATATCCACCTTTTTCATATAGAATTATATAATAATTCTACTAGGGAAAATTCCCTTTGCCATTGTGGCACGCCAGTTTCACGAGTTAACACTCAAAGGTTCGTCAGCTGAGATAGCCAAGAGTAGAACACAAAGTATTTGAGCGATTATAGCCACTCATAACTTGTCACATTTCTCAGTGTAACAGCACCACTTCACAACCATTCACACTCACTCAAGAGCTGCTACATTGCCCATGCATTACAGCCATTGCCAAGCCCGTCTTCCACTGTAATCAGTAACGCATGTGAAACTAACATCACTCCTCTTCAAGCTACACTGGAAGGTGAAGTCAAACCACAAAACTGCAACAAAAAACTTTGTGACTCTATAACCCCACCTACTCTTCCCCAGTTCACTATGTCATACTCCATTAATTTATTTGTCAATCAGTCTCAAATTTCTGTGTGATACTCAAACCTATCTTTTGTAATGTCCATATAACCGTTAAGTGTTTTCCTTAGTTGAGACTAGCTCTTTTAAACACAATGAAATTTTAGTTCATAAATATATATCTTAGTTAAAAGACTAGTTCCTTCAAATACAAGGAAATTTTAGTTCATAAATACATATCTTGTACTCATGCAAGTTCGCTAGCTAAAGTTTATAGAATATTTGAGTATGAGTCAAGTAGCCATTGTGCTCTCTCTTCCTCTCTCCTCCTCCTACCCTTCTTCTCCTTCTGCTTCTGCATTGTTCTCAGGTTTGCTATAAAAAAAATAAAAAAAGTCACTTGTTGATATCTTTTGTTAACAACCCCCTTCTCTTACACCATCATAAATATATATCTTGTACTCAAGCAAGTTTGCTAGCTAATGTTTATAGACTATTTGAGTATGAGTCATGTAGCCATTGTGCTCTCTCTCACACACTCTCTCTTCTGCTCCTACCCCTTCTCCTTCTGCTTCTGCATTGTTCTCAGGTTTACTATTAAGAGCTATAAAAAAAAAGTCCCTTAGTAGATATCTTTTGTAAACGACCCCCCTCTCTTACACCATCAAAACCCTAATTCCCCACCTTGACTTTATCACCCTAAAACCCTCTTGAAAACCCGAGTTCTCTACTGCCCCCAAAATTCCAGCCAATAGTTTTCCCACAAAATCCAATAAATTCAAACCTAATCCAACTATAAGCCCCAAAGCCCTTTCTTTATAACCACATGTCCATAACCCTAAAAATTATAACTTCAGAATCCAAAATTCCACCACAAAGCTACATAGGCAGACTTTCCCTAATCTGTCCTACATCAAGACACAAGAGGATACTGTTTGACTGGTAATGTAATGAAATGAATTCCAGATGCATATGTTACCAATATTGGAACAGCATAACTTAACAGATTGAAACATAAGGTTCAAATGATAAATTGCACTTTACCATAAATAAAAAAAACTCAGATAAGTTTATCCCTTTTTTCCCTCTCAGATTTTGACAAGAAAAGTAAGTTAATTAAAATTAAAGAAAAAACAGATAAAAAGAGTAAAAAGTCAGCAGCTTCCCGTTGAAACAGATGATTAAAAGATCATTCAACAATTTGTAACACTTGTCTTCCCCTAGCACATCAATGTTGACATGAAGAGATATGGTAGGAGAGATGATCTATGGACACATTTTCTACTGAAATGGCAAAAACTCTTGACTACCACCAGAAAGATTCTATACTATCTCCATTTATCAAAGTCCACAACTTCCAGAGAAGTTTCAAGAAGAATGGTTACTGTGAGCAAGAAAGTTTGGTACATCTAAAATTCTAAATAACTGAGAAAAAGGTGCACTGTTCGTTTTTATCCCTTCCCTCTTGCCTGCCAACCTCTGCAATCATCATTCCTTATGCTAGTATCTTTACTAACAGAGAACCAAGAGACAATATTAACGTAATGGTACAGGTAAGAAAAGGCTTCAGCAATCAATTTCATGTTATTCTTTTTAAAAGGCAATTCCCATATTCTTTGCACTATTGTATACAATTGTCAGCATTTTTATGACTACTGAAAAAGAAAAAGAAAATAAAAAATGGTGGCACATGTAAACCAACAAATTCAAACTTCAATAAATATCTCAGTTTAAGCTAACTTAAATCATGGCCTTGACACCCTACTGGAGTTATGCTTCTCAATTACTGACAAAAATTTAACCTTCAAGACAATAAGCACTCATATCAAATACCTGCAGTTTGGTCTCCTGCAAGCACAACACATCAAAGTCTTCCCTTTGGGCAAGTTGCAGTGCTGAAAATCCCTCTAACTTCAATAATGCTCTCAATCCATTTACGTTCCAAGACATAAGCTTCACCAAGTTTGTATCCCTAGAAAGAGGCAGAGGCCTCATAATTCTAGGATTATATGGAACCCAACCTTTCTGAGGCTTCTTATGAGCAAGAACAGCCCAAGGTTCAGTTGGAAGAACGGGTGTATTGACTCCACTAGATTGAACAACATCACTAACAATATCTGATGCTACTTCTATTTTTCCCCTGGACAGCTTCCCAACTAGCAAAAGAACAAACCAATATCAAATTAATCCTTAGTCCCTACTTAATTAAGTCAATTTTAAGGTTCTAGAACAGGTGTTTCTTTTCCTTTTCTATTTTTTTTCCCAGGATGGAGTTGCTTGTAATGAAATTTAAAAAGTGATAGCATATACTATTAAGAAAAAAACTTCTCATATTTCAGAGCACCTGTAGCTTCATATGATTTTGTTGATAGCTTCTTCTTGGTTGTGACAAGTTTATCGACTTTGACACTTTCTCCCTGAGCTGCTGATTGTTTTAGTCTTTTTTTAGTCTTCTGAGGTTCACAACTCTCTTTAACAGTGTTGACATCTTCATCATGTTGTTCATCAGATAAATTCTTGGCCTTCCCCCCTACTGATGTATTTTTGGCAGAAGCAACAAAAACCTGCCCTTCTGTTATTTGAGAATCTTCACCTGCACATAGAGTTAACTTCTAACATAATAATACAGAAGCTTTCCTTCAAACAGAGCCTTGAAGGAAGAGAAGGAAAAAAATAATATTTGGCACCAATCATTGGTTTCAATGAAATCCTCAGCTTTTGCTCTTGGCAGCAACCACATGCAGCATACAACCCATAACATTTGAAATACAAGAAATATTATATACCATTTATCTGCTTGTCCATGAAACACTTCAAAGCAGATATAAGCTCATGTTTACGACCTTTGGCAGGAATCCCCATACTCCTGACAATGCAAAAATCATACATGAATCACGGCTCAAGGAAGTTATTGTTTACTAATAGAAGTTAAAAAAGGACCCATTTGGCACAAACAGCATGCTGTTACCTCAATGTTGTTCTGAGTTCCTGAACTGTCATTCTCTCAATTTTTGCAGGGTCATTTTCAAAACTTTCAATCTCAACAATATTGCTCTGAACACCATTCTTCTAAGTTATATGCAAGAAGACGAGAGGAAAACGTTCCCCAAACAAACATAAAGCAAATGTGAATAAACAAATGTTTTGAATAAAAAAATAAAAAATAAAACCTTGAGAACATGCTCCTCAGAATCTGGGTTTATCCCCACTAATCCTTTAAGTTTCTTATCTCCCTTGTCATCAGAAATTGGTGAGGCAGGTATTGATGAATATGATCGCAGTCTTTTATTACCCATTTCTCTGACTCTTGGACAAACCAATGTCTTAGTATCCAAATTCTTCAGAGCTACAGCAAAGCTACAATATTCTCAGTCAGTTTCATAACTTAGGAAACAGTTTATTAAAGAAAATGAGATTTCGAGCATTGTAAGGTTAAGCTTTTCATAAAAAGAGAAACTTTCAGTCCTTCAATAGGAAATGACATAGTTCGGATTCGTCATTTTGTCTCAACCATTTTTCTTATTTTCTTATTTTCTTGCCAACCAAATACATGTACATGTATAAACATAAATTGGGCCCGCAGGGTTTACCGAGTGGAGGAAGAAGCTGAAGACAAACCTGGTGAAATTGCTACAAATCTTAATTCCCAACGTTTGCTTCATCGACCGGAATATCAGAAAGAACCGCCAAAATGGTGGAGGTCTGAGGGCTTCAGCTAAACAGTAAATAAATCGCAATCCACTTAACCCCAGGTAGGCTTTTCTCTTTTTTCATTCTCTCACCCTCTTTTTGTGATATTTCTATATCTATGGCTATGTAAATTTTTAATTTTTTTTTTTTTTTCTTACAAATATCTGCACATTCTAATCTCGTTTTGCATTCAGAATTACCACTTTCACTAGAATTTTCCAAAATTATCAAAATTGCCTCTTCCACTGGTATTTTCTTAGGCCCTCGGCAAATCCTTCATCACTAAATCAATCTATCTTATCACTTAAATTACAATAAATTATTTTAATTAAACATATTATATAATACTTATATACTCAATTATTTATCTATTTATTATATGTTTATATACAGAGGTTTTTTGATATATCATTTTTCTAAAAATTAAGTTTCAGTATTCATTAAATTTTATTATTAGATAAACATAATATTTTCAAAATTAGTTACCTAATTTATCTTTCTTATATTCTATATTATTATAAAAGTTAAAATAGTCTTCTAAATTTTTAATTTAAAATAATATAATAGTATCTTTATAAATTTTGATCTCTTTCTAAATTAAAATTTAATTATTTATTAAAAACTACTTAATTTCTCCAATAATTGAAAAAAAAAATAACAAAAAATAAAATACTCAATCAATAAAAGTTAAAATACACTTTCAATAGAATTTTTCAAAATGATCAAAATTGCCTCTTTCACTGATATTTTCCTTCAAGCTTAAACCCTCATAAACAATCAATATATCTTACTACTTAAACTACTATAAATTATTTTAATTAAACATATTGTATAATACTTATATACTCAATTATTTATTTATTTTTATATCTTTATAAACAGAGTTTTTTTGATATATCATTTTTCTAAAAATTAAGTTTCAGTACTCATTAAATTTTATTATTAGATAAACATAATATTTCTAAAATTAGTTACCTAATTTATCTTTCTTATATTCTATATTATTATAAAAATCAAAATACTCTTACAATGTCTTATATATTTTAATATAATTTTTAATTTAAAATAATATCATAATATTTTTCTAAATTAAAATTTAATTATTTATTAAAAGCTACTTAATTTCTCCTATAATTAAAAATAAATAAATAAAAAAACTCAAATATTGTTAATTTCAATTAATTGATTATTTAAAAAAATAAAAATTAACCTCTTTTACAACTTATCTCATTCCTTTTATTTTTTATAATATAGATATGATGGGCTAGTTCATATAAATGTCGGATTTAATCAATCAATGAATGATTAATTATAAACAAAATTATTATATGATTTTTTTAGACTTTAAAGTTTAAACTTGTGAAGCCAAAAAATATACATATATTTTTGGTATAACGAAAGTCTTTGCAAAAGAATACTCGGTATCACCTTTCTTCTTTTTTTCATCCTCGCTCGCTTTCAGGACTCGAACTCGTTCCGGAGTGCGAAACCAGGGCCAGTCGCCACAGAGCGAGTTAAACTCAGAGAGGGGGAGAGAGACAAGGGCAATTGTTCGATTACAGAGTCAAGTTTCAACAGCAAATCACAGTCCCTCTCTTCATCGAGGCCACAATGCTCTCTCTTTCTCCTCTCCACCCTTCGTCAGCTAGACCTTCCTTACTGTCCCTCTCTAACCGGTTCCGTTTCCTGTTTCTCCCGGTTCTCTCATTCACTTCTTTTAATACTACAATCTCTTTCCGGCGACCCCTCTGTATCCGCTCACTCGATGCAGCTCAGTTCTACGACTATGAAGCAAAAGTCGCTACCCAATTCCACAATGCCCAGAAGCTCAAAATTGCTATTATCGGCTTCGGCAACTTCGGTCAGTTCCTTGCTAAAGCTTTTGTCCGCCAAGGCCACACCGTTTTGGCCCATTCCCGATCTGACCATTCCGACACCGCTAGAAAAATGGGTGTTTGGTTTTACCCCAATGCAGATGACCTCTGCGAAGAACACCCAGAAGTTATTTTGCTTTGTGCTTCTATAATTTCCGCCCAGCAAGTGCTTGTGTCTTTGCCGCTTCAGAGATTGAAGCGAAGCACATTGATTGTGGATGTGCTTTCGGTGAAAGAATTCCCTAAAAATCTGTTGCTTGAAGTATTGCCAAGTGATTTTGATGTTATATGTTCGCATCCCATGTTCGGACCTGAAAGTGCTAAACAAGATTGGAATGGACGTTATTTTGTCTACGATAAAGTTCGAATTGGGAATGAAGAATCTAGAATTGCTCGGTGCGAGAAGTTCCTTAATATTTTTGCTAAAGAAGGTTGCAGGATGGTAGAGATGAGTTGTGCTGATCACGATATATATGCAGCAGAGTCACAGTTCATTACTCATACTATTGGGAGGGTTTTGGAGATGTTAATGTTAGAGTCCACTCCCATCAATACGAAAGGGTACGAAACTTTGTTGGATTTAGTGGAGAACACAGCCGGAGATAGCTTTGATTTGTACTACGGGCTGTTTATGTACAATAAAAATTCATTGGAAATGTTGGAGAGGTTGGATTTGGCTTTTGAGGCTTTGAGGAAACAACTAATCGGGCGTCTGCATGATGTTGTGAGGAATCAATTGTTTGAGAATGCTGGGAAGGTGCAAATTTTGCAAGGCAACTATGCCGAACTGAAGCGTCCTAGAAATGGAGCTGCATTAGTATCATCGTCTGAGAAAGCAAGGTAAGTTGCTGAAACATGAGAAGATTTATGTATTTTCCTTTTCTCAGTTTGTAGGGCGTTCTCATAACTTTGCGAGGATTGTTTGTCTGGAGTATATATTTAGGACAATTCAAATTTACATGTTTCAATCTGAATTAGACCTATTTTAGGCTTTGGGAGAGTTCCCCAATTTGATGGAAACAAAAACGAGAATCCTTATACTTGCAATTGCTAATTGTGCAGAAAGCTTTAGTTTACATTCATAAGTATCAATATTTTCCGGTGCAGGCTGATTATGATGTGTGCTTAGTTGCTTGCAATAGTAGGGATCAATTATAGCAAAAATATATAATGGCCTAGATCATGGAAGGGACTTTCTTCCTCTCTTTCTCTTAGTATACTCATGTTGCAAAACCATGTCTAATCAGTTGGTAAATTCATATTAATCTTCAGATCCCCCGATGTTGCTCAACCATTAGAATCCAAGTCACAGATCTCCTACTGCTGCACTGAAAACTCAAAGCTCAAGATTGCAATCATCGGATTTGGAAACTTTGGTCAATTCCTTGCAAAAGCAATGGTGCGCCAAGGCCATGACGTTTTAGCCTATTCCCGATCGGACTACTCTGATGTGGTTCAAGAATTAGGAATTTATTGTTTTTCTGATGCAGATGATCTGTGTGAAGAGCATCCAGAAGTTATTTTACTTTGTACATCTATTCTTTCAACGGAGAAAGTTCTTAAGTCATTGCCTGTTCAGAGGTTGAAAAGAAATACTTTGTTTGTTGATGTACTTTCAGTTAAAGAATTTCCTAGGAACTTGTTTCTTCAGCATTTGCCATCGCAGTTTGATATTCTTTGCACCCATCCCATGTTTGGACCAGAAAGTGGTAAAAATGGGTGGAAAGGTCTTCCCTTTGTTTACGATAAGGTCAGGGTTGGAAGCGATAAATCGAGAGTCTCCCGATGCAACCAGTTTCTTGATATTTTTGCAAGTGAAGGATGCCGAATGGTTGAAATGTCTTGTGCTGAACATGATTGGCATGCAGCTGGGTCGCAGTTTATTACACATACAATGGGAAGGGTTTTGGAAAAATTGGGGTTGGAATCGACTCCAATCAACACAAAAGGCTATGAGACTTTGTTAAATTTGGTGGAGAATACTGCAGGGGATAGCTTTGATCTATACTATGGTTTGTTCATGTATAATATAAATGCTATGGACCAGCTTGAAAGACTGGACCTCGCTTTTGAATCACTGAAGAAGCAGCTCTTTGGGCGTTTACATGGTATTTATCGGAAGCAATTATTTGAGAATGCAGAGAAGTTTGAAGCTTTACCTAGGAGGCTCTTGTTGCCAAATGTTTCTGAAAATGGTAATGCATCGTGATCTTTTCAGAGACCCTCGAAATTAAGAACAATTGAATTCGCTCATGGTAAGTTTTTATTCTATATGTAGGTTTAATCGATATCTCTCGCCTATGATGCATTATTGCATATTCTTTTAGAAAAAGCTTTAAAAGAAAAGGCACAAGTTCGATTTTGCTCTGTGTATTGTTTTTATTTGGAAGTTTAGCTGTTGGTGGGGTTAGCATGCATCAGAAAAAGGATTGAATAAATAAACAAGAACCATTACTTGTAAGCAGTTACAATTGAAATCTACCTTGAATCTTTCTGTAGTTAATAAGTAGTGTCTGCCTTTGAAGTATGAGTTCTATATTGGTTACAATAGGCCAAAATTTTCATGAATGTTTATGGTCATGGAACCTAAAGGTGCTACCATTTCATAGTGGAAGGTAACTTGCTAGTGTGATTTGTTGAAATGAGAAACATATCATCTTTTGCCTTGGCATTCTCATAAATTTGATAAAATGACTACAATTTTTTGGGGAAGGTTAATCTACCATCTCTTGACTCATTCTCCAAAGCAAGATACTTGCGTCTTCAGTCACACTATGGAATTGTACTTTAAATTTCTATAAATCAACATTTACTGAAATATAAAGTTTCAATGTGCCAATTTGTTGACTATTTTTCGGTTGATGAATTTCCTCAGGATAGCACACTTATTCAGCATGCTGTTTCTTTCTTCCACCTAATGGTAGTATGGTTGGTTGGGTTGGTTGGTGGTTCTAAGATGCCCCTTCCCTCAACTTGCCCAATGGAATTGCATCGATGCCATAGCATTTTGTGGAGGATGCAATGGAACTGCTCACATTTGCTTCTGGATCCTGAAAGCTTTAGATGGGGTCTTGCTGGTAGACTGTCTCCAAAAATTTATCTAGATTTGAATTGTCCATGGTCTCACAAACTCTTCTGTGAATATCATATATGGTTGAAGTTTTGAACTGCTAGATGCCTCGTAGAAGGTAATTCTTTATAAGATCCAGAATTTAGTTTTTCCTTAAAGTCTACTAATTATTGTTTTTTTTTTTTTGTGTGTGTGTGTGTGTGTTGGATGTGCAGTGTTTCATCTGTACAGCCAGTCTTTTTGTGGGCCACCAACCATCTCTCTGTGTATCTTGTGAGGAATCTACTGAAGCTTTATGTTGACATAGAGTTCACTGGTTCTCACACACAGGTAATTGCCACTTGAAATAGTTGCTAGGTGGAAGGTGATTCCTGAGTATGTAGTGAAGAGATGGAAAGAACAGAAAATGAGTGATGTCACATAATCAACTTTCTAGAATAATAGGAGAAACATAATTAAAATACTTTTTGGTGACTCTTCTTTATCATTTCCTCGAATATGAAGATTGGACTGGATCAGGTAGGTCCTATTTAGTTAAAATGTCCTTCAGCATGTATGGATTAGTGATTCTGCAGGCATGGCTGGTTCTCAAGTCAAAATGTTGTGTCATTAGTTTTGCTGGAAGCTTCATGTAAAAGAATCATTTTATCCTTGGTTCCTTGTTCCAGATTGCCAAGGAAGAAGAGAAGCGTGTCTATCTAAGTTTCTTAAACTTTCTAATCAATGATAGCATCTATCTTCTTGATGAAAGTCTAAACAAAATTCTTGGAACACAGAGTTGGAAGCTGAGATGTCAAATACTGCAGAATGGGAGAGACGACCAGTTGAGGAAAGGCAGGAGAGAATCCCGCGGTTCCACTCCCACGAGAATGTGTCTTATTTGTATACCTAACTTGTTCATGTCTGTCTGCTAATGTATTTTGTTTAGTTCACTTAACTATAGGCTCCAGACTTAGTGTTTTATTATAGTCAAGGACCGAGTTCGAGCACACTCAATGTATAAAATAAAAACTTATTTTATTTATAATAAAAGAGAGTAAAGAAAGTATCACATACAACTAATGTGGGAATAATAATAACATAAACTACTCTAACAATCAATGTGGGACATAAACTATTCTAACACTTCCCTTCAAGTTAGAGTATATATATTATATGTTTCAAGCTTGTTACAAATATAACGAAGATGAGTACTTTCAAGAGACTTAGTAAACAAATCTGTCAACTGACTTTCAGATTTCATATATGCAGTTCTAATTGTATTATCTATAAGTTTTTTCTGAACAAAATGACAGTTAACTTTTATATGTTTTGTTTGCTCATGAAAAACGGGATTAGAAATTATATGCATTGCAGGCTGGTTATCATAAATGAGCTTCATAGGTTGAGAATATGTAAATCCTAGCTCTTCCAACAAGTTTTTCAACCAAACCAACTCCGCAGTAGTTTGAGTCATAACTCTATACTCCGACTCAGCACTAGATATCAAAACAACAGTTTGTTTCTTACTTTTCTAAGAAACAAGGTTTCTTTCCAAAAATACACAATACCCTGTAGTGGATCTCCAGACAAATGGACAACTAGCCCAATCTGCATCACTGTATCCCTTAATCGAAGTGAAATCTTGGTGTTGAACCAAAGTGTGACCACAGCCATGTCCACGAATCAAAGTATGACCATAATTTTTATATATTAACCCCTTACCAGGTGCAGTTTTGAGATAACTCAAATTATGAATAATTGCATTCTAGTGAGAAGTTCGAGGTTGAGCCATAAATTGACTAACCATACTAGCCACAAAAGATATGTCAGGTCGAGTCACTATCAGATAACTCAACTTTTCTACTAGACGTCTGGTACAAGTTTAGTGTTTGGATCCATTAGAGTAAACAGGCTTTGACCCCAGCATACATGTATCACTCAATAAATCAAGAAAATATTTTCTTTGAGAAATACAAATAACCTGTCGTGATCTAGCAATCTCAATACCCAAAAGTATTTTAACTGTCTCATATCCTTAGTTTGGAATTTGGACTGCAAGAAAGATTTCAAACTTTGAATTCCCTTACTGTCATCAACTGTAATGACAATATCATCAACATACACAATTAATAATATTTTTCCAGTAGATGAATGATGGTAGAAAATAAAATGATCTACTTTATATCTCTGAAGACCGAAGCTCAGCATCACTTCACTAAACCTACCAAACCAAGCTCTGGGAGATTGTTTCAAACCATACAAAGATTTCTTCAGCTTACAAACCAAGTCAGACTCCCCCTGAGCAACATAACCTAAAGGTTGCTCCATAAAAATCTTTTCATCAAGGTCACCATGCAAAAATGCATTTTTGATATCTAATTGATGTAGTGGCCAATTAAAGATGGCTACAAGAGAGATAAAGACTCCGACTGAAGTAATCTTAGCAACCAAAAAAAAAAGTTTCTGAGTAATCTATACCATAGACCTGAGTATAACCTTTAGCTACCAAACGAGCTTTCAACCGGTCAACAAAGCCATCAGGATGAACCTTCACGGTAAACACCTAACGACAACCAACAATAGACTTATCCAAGGGGAGTTTCACAAGTTTCTAGGTATTGTTGTCCTTTAAAGCTCGCATCTCTTCATCCATGGCATCTTTCCACCCAGAATGTTTTAAAGCTTCAGACATAGAGTTAGGAATAGAAAACCCAGATAATGAAGTGACAAAAGAATAATACGAAGGGGACAAATGATTATAGGAAACAAAATTTGAAATGGGATAGGCAGTAGTAGGACGAGCATAAACAGAAGGACATATACGTTTACCTTTTCGAATGGCAAGAGGAAGATCAGAGTTAGAAGGAGCTGGATCCAAAGGCAAAGAAACAACTGGTGGAGCACTAGAATCTATCAGATTACTTTTGTCTACTTGGCGTCGTGTGTAAACCTGCAAATTATCATCAGATAGACAACCAAAAGGCCTTAAAGGATACTCAGTAGACAATGGAAGAGGGACAGGTAATGGAAGAACTATTTCGATTTCTGTAGTGTCACGTGAGTCAGTATAGTATGGGTAGATTCAAAAAAGGTAACATCCGCACAAACAAAGAAACGATTCAAAGAAGGACTATAATATCTATACCTTTTTTGTGTACGAGTGTACCATAAGAAAATACATTTAATAGAACGAGGATCTAGTTTATTAATACCCTGAGAGAGTTGATGTACAAATGATACACAATAAAAAATGCGAGGGGGTAAAGAAAACAGAGAAGTCTGTGGAAAAAGTACAGAATATGGAATTTTGTCATAAAGAACTGATGACGACATTCTATTTATGAGATAACAAGCCGTAAGAACTGCATCACTCCAAAACATTTTAGGAACATTCATCTGACATAATAAAGTACGAGTAATGTCTATAAGATGACGATTCTTTCTCTCGGCCACCCCATTTTGTTGTAAAGTGTGTGAGCAAGAAGATTGATGAATTATTTCTGAAGTAGTCATAAATGTGTTAAATGGAGCAGTAAAATATTCTCTAGCATTGTCACTACGAAGTATACGAATAGGAACATTAAAATGAGTTTTAATTTCAGAACAAAAGGCACTGAAAATAGAAAACGGTTTAGAACGTTCTTTCATTAAATAAAGCCAAGTCATTCTTGAAAAATCATCTACAAATGTAACAAAATACCGATAACCCAATTTTGAAGTGACACAACTCGAACCCTATATATCTTAATGAACTAACATAAATAGACTCTCAACTGTTTTATTAATGAGGGAAGCAAAAGGAACATGAATGTACTTACCCAATTGACACGACTCACATTCTAAAGAAGCCAAATGACTTAAACTAGGAACTAACTTCTTGATCTTTTTCAAAGAGGGATGACCAAGGCGACAATGGATCTGAAGTGGTGTAACAGTGACAGAACAAGCTATTGGAGATGGAAATGGATCAAAGTAATAGAGTCCGGCAGATTCATGTCCTCTTCCAATCGTCTTCCTTGTCTTCAAATTATAAATGACAATAGAATTAGAATCATAATAAAAAAGGATAGAGCAATTTAAACTTTTATTGAGTTTACTAACAGACATAAGATTAAAAGATAAAGTGAGAATGTATAAAACAAATGATATAGAAAGTTCAGGACTAGATTCAGCAGTATATATTCCACTGACTACAGTAGTATAACCATTTGCTAAAATAACATGAGATGATTGTGAATCTTGTAGGTTTGTAAAAAGACTAGATGTACCTGTCATGTGATTAGTGGCCCCAGAGTCAAGAATCCAAGGCCTTGAGGCTGAAGAACTAGAAAAACAAACTGTAAAATTACCTAACTGGCAGGAGATGCAGTGAGAAGAGATGCTTGCTGTGCAGATTATAACTGAAGTAACTTAGAATACTCCTCCTGTGAGATAAAAATATTCCCAGAAGTCTCGGGTTCTGAGAAAGTATATGCATTATTTGCAACTTTATGAGGCTCACCATTCAACTTCCAACAATACTCACGAGTGTGATTATCTCGACCACAATAAGTGCAATGACGGACCTCCACGGCCTCCTTTGTCACCACGACCACCTCTAGTACCACCAGACCAAGTCCTATCATGCAACTGAGAAGACTGAATAGCAAGACCAAATCTATCATGACTAGTATCAGTATCAGGTGAGTATTGAGATACCCGACGATAAACTTCATCAAGAGAGGGAAGAGAAGCTCCTGCAAGAATTTGTGCCTTAACAGGCTCATAATCAGATATAAGTCCGCCAAAAAATTGAGAACCATAAGCTGTTCACGTTGTTCCTTTTGTTTTGCTATATCGATGACAAAGGTTGAACAATATTGAGTTCGTCATAAACTTGCTGTATAGAACCAAAATATTCAGAGAGAGAACCAAGTTGTTTGGCTTGAAAAAGATCACAAGAGACATCATACAGATAAGTCAAATTACTAGAATACATTGTTTTTACAAAATCCCATATTTTTTTAACAGTATGATGGGAACACACATTAGCAATTTGAGGTTCCATTAAGTTCCATAAAAGAGAAATAATTTGGTTATCAACCTTCCTCCAAGCCTTAGCCTCTTCAGTACCCTCCTTCGGAGCTTCAGATGCAAGATGGTCTTCATACCCTTGACCAATCAAATAAACCTCAACAGCTCTAGATCATTGCAAATAATTATTGTTATTCAACTTTCGAGTAGTAATTTATGAAAGTAATGTAGATTTAGAATCCATATTTCCAACAAAAGAAATAGAGTAGTGCCACAATAAACAGCAGTTGAGATAAAATAGTCAAAAATAATAATCACAGCCCATAATCAATTAGAAAATTTCCTTGTAAATTGCATACTAGGGAAGTGTAAGTCAAGAATCTCCCAAAAATACATAGAAAACATACCGAATCAAAGTAGAAATTGATATGGGACTGTTGGAACCATATCATAAAAGAAATATCTCAACAAATCACATCACACGTGCCCAAAAATACACCTCACGCACCTTCACGTGCCAGAGTCACTCTCTGTGACTAGACCTCGCGCGCTCATGTGCTTTCACACTCCCTCACATTCCCTCACGTGCCTTCATGCGCTAACACACGCCTTTGCTGGTATAACTCACGCCTGCATGCGCCTGCACGCGCCTTCCTCTTGTGTTGCGCATGGTTCTCATGCTCCACCCACTGTAACGGCGGGTGGGAGCGCATGAGAAGTCACCTTCCAGCGTTCTTCCTGCGGCCGACAAATTAGAGGATTCCAAACCTTCCTACGGTAGTGGATGGCCAAAATATGCGCTAGAGAATGGATTTCTAAGATGAGCAGTAGCTTTTTATGATAATTTTCTAATTTTTCGGTTACCAGAAAATTATGGGTGCTATGGTTTTATGTAAATGTTAGGGTTTTAGACCGAATTGCACTGATACCATGTAAACAGATATAAGAGAAAGGGTTGTAGCTTGAATGAATCAAATGCTACACCCATAGATTTTATTTATAATAAAAGAGAGTAAAGAAAATACCACATACAACTAATGTGAGACTAATAACAACATAAATTATTCTAACAATCAATGTGGGGCATAAACTATTCTAACAAAAATTACAATATTCTCTGTAAGTTCCATTACTTAGGAAACAGTTAATTGAAGAAAATGAGATTTCGAGCATTGTAAGGTTAAGCTTTTCACAAAAAGAGAAACTTTCAGTCCTTCAATCAGAAACTGAAATGAAATTAAAAAGAAATAGTTCGGATGAAGAAAATAAAAGATGAAATTCTTTCAAATAATTTTCAACACTTTTAATTTTCCTGAAAAGAAAAGGAACAGAAAACTTTCTAGCGCTTGGCACAACTATGTCAGAACCTTACTTCTCCTGTAATGAATATTCCTGCGATTCTGTAAAGTATGCAAGAGGTGCACAAATAGCACTACTTGGCAATGGCAATAATTAAATAATCTTTAGCTAGATTCGGTAAAAATCATGGCAATGGGCCATTTTTATTGAATAACCTTTCCATCTGATCTAGGGATGGAACTGTATTAGACGCCCCTCTCAATTAGTATAAAGAACAAAAGAACAAATGTAATACACCATCATTTCAAATTACAACAGCAGGCAAACAGCCAAGATTCCTAAAAAAAAAAAAAAAGTCATGAACCTGCTGTTAAAATCTGCTCTATATATTTCATTTTCACTCTAAAATTATAGCCTAAACCTGAAATGTACACTGAGCGCTTGGGTAATGATCGGGAAGTACCCCACGAATCTGAATACCAAATTGCCCCATTGTAAAGGGCAGTATTTGGCTAAAAATGCAAGTCTCGAACCCTTATTCAGAAAGGAATCCGGCAATGGCAAGGAGTCAGAGCCAATTGTCTTCGGGTGAATAGTTATGTTAAGCTATGAAAATTGAAAATGATCCAGGCTAGGAGGAGATAATGGAGGGATAGCAGACGGTAAATAACCATCGTCTCCGATTTCCAAGACTCTTCTTGCAGTTGCTTGAGATTCTCCACCAATACCAATTTTTCTTGAAGAAATAGAATTCGATGTGGTTGTCGTAGACGAGTTGCTACTCTCAATGGATTTTAAGAAGTTGTCTTTCGATAGAGTTGTTTGAGCAGCTTTAGCAACTATGGAGCTAAAAACACCTGATTCCCTCAAACCTTGAATAATGACCTAGAAATAGAAAATTAGAAAAGTTCAGCACTTCCAATAACCGTGACATGGAATGAAAGCTAAAACAGTCAGCTGAAACTTACCATTGGAGCATAAATACGAGTCAAAATGCCCTTCCTCATAAGTTTCAAGTTTAGTGCTTTGTCAGTCCACACAATGCGTTCACGATACCTGAAAGAATACAAAAGGGATTCATATAAGATGCAAAAGTTAACAGGATCTGGAGCCAATGTAATAGACTTCAGGAGCTGAGTGTCAAGGTGGACCGTTTCTTTTGTGTAGAAAATATATTTGTAACTTATTCACCAATTTCGAAACAAATATTAGAGTAAGTCAATCACAAAGGAAATGAAGTTCCGTCTATAAACATTTCGTTTGAAATCCAACTGTCAAAGAAAAAGAGCTGCTTAACTCTTTACAACCTACACAAGTAAGAATCCCAATGGTCAGCATAGAATAGTAACTACAAAACTTGAAATGGGTATCATTGACCAAGTCTGAAATGGTCTAGCACTTCAGTTTCAGAATTGGATTTTTCTTTCAAATTAATTTACATAGAACTTTGGTAGATGTCAACAGAATTCTTGTTTATAAACTTGAACTGTTCAGATTTAAGTCTAGAAAGTGGAATTAGACAAAATGCCAAAACTCTGAACACAGTTCCAATAGCAGTCCTCATAATAATCCCCATAGAATTTCCTTAGAAAGTTCTCACTTTCCCCGTATCTTATAAATTTTATTACTTATCCAATAAAATACTTTGTATAATACAAAGTTTTATTAAACCAAAAAATAGAACCATGAAATTTTATAACAACATACCATCATTCTGGAAACAACTTCAGGATCTAGAATCATTTCTAGGAAAGAACCCATCATCCAAATTGTAGTACTCAAAGACAAGGGCAACCAGGAGAACTAATGGTCTCAGATCAACTTCATGATGCAGATTTCAATTTTCTTTTTAATTAACTTACGCAATGGTAATAATGATCACCCAGATCATTCTTTCCTAAAATATAAATGTTATAACGATCTCTAGTGGAAAAATCAGGAATTGTAATTTGAGGTAGCATGCGTCAATAGAGACTCACCACTGAAGCATTTCTTCCTGTGTTGCAGTTGAAGCAATTATAAATGCCTGCACGAGACATAAGAGGGACAGAGCTGTAAAATGAACTAAACAATGCAATGTAAATATTTTGTAAAACATTTATTTATAATAGTAGCATGAACTACAATATGAGAATAATTTCAGGTATCATACTTCTACATTCAAAGAACAAGAAATCAGAACCAGAAAAGATGACAAATGCTACTCAAACACCTGGGAACCAACTTGTAGCCAACAGCACATAGTAGAAAAGATCTAACCGGTTACACATTCCCGATCTTTCAGTAACTTAAGTTCTGCAGTGATACTTCTTAACACATTGCTTTCTGTTCAAAATGTCTAAGCAATGACTAAAAATAAACTGTGCAAACAAGATCCCACCTATAGTGTGACACAATATGTCATCTTGCATTGCTTTTCCCGACATCAAAAACTAGTCATATACTCATATTATATAAGTGATGAACTGACTTAGATTAAAAGCTATACAGAATTGTCATGTCCCATCATTTGTTATATAGTGAGCCCATTCATCCATTGTTGATTTCTTGCTTGCAATCTCTCTTTCTTTACACTCAGCATCTGCTAGAGTTTATCTCATAAAAAACGACAACAAGCCTTAATCCCAAAACACTGGGGTCTACTACATGGATTATCACAAAACTAGTTGGTATCCATTCATTCCTATCCCATGGCTAAGTTATCTTCTAAACCTTTTATACTCATGTCTTTCCTCACCGCTTCTACCCACATACCAGAACATTTACATCTCTACAATGCACAAGGACACACCATCTTAGGTAATTCTTTCTCATCTTCTCTCAAATTGGAGCTATCCCTACCTTAGATTGAATGTATTCATTTCTTATCGTATCCTTCCTTGTATTACCACAAAACCACCTTACATTCTCATCTATACAGTGCTCATTTTCTCAATATGCTTCTTTTTGACAGCCAACACTTCATGCCATGCATATGACAGTTCTCTAAAATTTACCATTGAGCTATAAAGGTACCATACAATCACATAAAACTCCAGAAGTGTTTTTCATTTAGCCAACCTGTTCTAATTCTATATGAAAAATACTCTTCTATTTCTCCATCATATTGAATTATTGATCCAAGATACCTAAAGTAGTCACTAGTTGGAATCTCTTGACCCTTGATGCTAACTAAGCAATCATTCCTCCCCTTGTGAAACTTACACTCCATATACTCAATTTTAGTTCACTTAACCTAAAGGCTCCAGATTTAGTATGTCACCATAGTTCTAGCTTAGCATTGACCTCCGTTCTAGTTTCACCAACTAAAACTATATCATCCACAAAAAAGCATGCACCAAGGCACCTCCGTCCTAGATTCTAGAGTTTTCTCAATCTCAATAAACCAAAAAGAAAAGCAGATTGTCTATGAACTGGATAACTAGAACGCTGGCAATCTTCTCATCTAAATTGGTATTTTACATTGCTTATCAAATTCTTGGTCACTTATCTGTGTTTGCCATGAAGCTAAAAGAAACCCTTTGAATCTCAACTAATATAAATTTATCTGGTAGGACTAAAGCATACAGCACAAATACGAATTAAGAAGTAGAAGAGGAAGTACAGTGAAATGAAACCACGATTGCCATTTGAAAAGTTTTGAATTGTCCAATTACTATATCCCATCCCCAGTCATGTTAAGCAACTTCAAAACTATAACATGATCCAAAAATAATTCTAGAAGAAGCAGAGTCTGGTTGTTCTAGTCTGAAATCAAAAGGGGAGAATTTGAAAAAAATCATGACAACTCACAGCTCTGTCGAATTCCAACATGAAGCATCTTTTGACATCCTCTTTCGTAGGCTTGCAGCCACACCGATCACGTCTTGAAGTCAAATCAGAGAATTTGGGGTATGTGTAATGCAGGACAGCAGCTTCTTCCAACTTAATTTCACTGTTAAAAGAATTGGTAAAAAAAAACATTATGATAGAAGCAAGACAAAAACAATGTGTTGTGGTGAACCATTAGGACATCAATAAATTAGGTAGAATCAACATACTTAGGTGTCTTCATATAGTTGTGCCATCTGTGTGCACCATTAGGACGAAGATGATCTTGTATTCTAGCAGCCGATTTCCCATTTCCATAGGTGAGAAAATAGTTAGGATTACCACGGGTTGCTTCTTTGTAGTTTCCAAAATATACATCTTTGGGAAGATGATCGTAGTTTTTCTTAAACATTGAGACCTATGACAACATTTAGATTTGTTGATCAACAATAGTACATAGTCTTGAACGAGCATAATAATGAAACAAAAGAATAAAAAAGGAGGTTTCAACTTAGACGGTGATCAATAATTATATTATCAACCTCCGTCTTTTCTTTTTTCCTTTGTGCGAGAAGGTAGCTCTAGGATAATAAATTTTTTCCAATGCAACTAAAAGGACTATAACTAGTTCCACAGTAAGCAAAAAACAGACACTAAACTAGATTATTCATGAAAGAATTGTGATATAAAGACTTTGCTGTTTAACATCAGAATAACCATGGAAATGTTGTCTATCAAAGTCTTAGCAACTTTGACACTCAGTACAAATAAGAACAAAGCAATCATAATCTAATAAAAATGTGTTTTCCATTTAATCATGACAATAAGTGTAGAAGGATATAAACACAACCGCTCCCTCTCTCTTCTCTCCCCTGCAAACTTCCACAGTTGCTTTCCTTTGACTTCCTTTTGTCAAGGGGCAGTCACCCCCCTTTATGGCGGCAGTCCCCTAGTTTTGTCTTATCAGATCTGTCCATCTTATTGCAGATCTGGTTTGTTCTGTGTCCCCCTTCATGGAAGTTATGTTTTCCCCTCTTTTGATGGGTATCTCCATTTGTCATGATGCAACTTTAGAGAGCATCAACAATGTCGTTTCTGCATTTCTTTAGAGCCAAGCAATCACCCGACTCATAATTGCCAGTCAAAGTGTTGAAGTTCATTTTGTATACCTAGATTTATGATATGAACTCTTCTTTTATCATGTAAGTACCATTTGACTTTTATATTAATGAAGTGTTTTTTCCTATTAAAAAAAGTGGAGAAGACTTATGCATTCACCTTTTTCACAATGTCAAAAGTGGTAAAGCACAAATCCTAATTGGTTCACACCACATACTAATAAAAGCTAGGATTGAGCGTAGGCTTTGGAATGAGACTCTAGTTTCTGAGAATCAATTTGGCTTTATGCTAGAAAGATCTACAATGGAGGCTATTTTTTTATTTAGGAGATTAATAGAGAAATATAGAGAACAGAAAAGGACATTCACATGGCTTTTATTGATTTAGAAAAAATGTATGATAAAGTGTCAAGACAAGTCTTGTGGTGGGTACTCGAGAAGAAGAAGGTCACAACTAAATATGTAAAAGTTATTAAAGATATGTATGAGGAAGTAATAACTAGAGTGCAGACCGTAGATAGTATGACTAGAGAGTTCCGATCACGATAGGTGTTTACCAAAGTTCATCCTTAAGTCCTTACCAATTTGCTTTAGCCATGGATGAACTTACCTATAATATTCAAGATAGGGTTCCATGGTACATGTTGTTTACCGATGATATTGTGTTGGTAGACGAAGCTAGAGAAGGTTTAAATTCTAAAGTAGAAATGTGGAGGAACGCGTTAGAATCTAAAGGCCTTAGATTGAGTTGGACAAAAACTGAATATATGGAGTGCGATTTTAGTGAAACTAGAAGAGGCCCGAATGAAATAATTTTAGACGGTCAAACAATCCCTACAAAGGATGTGTTTAAGTATTTAGGGTCATTTATACAAAAAGATGATGCAATTAAGCATGATGTAAACTATAAGATCAAGGCAGGGTAGGTGAAGTGACGGAGTGCTTCGGGAGTTTTATGTGATCCTAAAATCCCGAATAGATTGAAAGGAAAATTTTATAAGTCGGCAGTGAGTCCAACTATGTTGTATGGTACCGAATGTTAGGCAATTAAGAAGCAACATTCGTATAAGATGGGAGTAGCCGAAATGAGAATGTTGAGATGGATTAAAGGACATACAAAAAAGGATAGAATAAGGAATGAGGTGATTCGTAGAAGGTGGAAGTAGCACCTATTAAGGAGAAAAATGTGGAAAAATCGTCTACGTTGGTTTAAACATATCGAACATCGGCCAATGGACGCAGTGATTAAGCAAGGTAACTTAGTTCAGGTGTCAAGTGTTAGACGCGATAAGGGTAGACTGAAACTTACATGGGGAGCAGTTATCGAGAAATATATGACTATGCTAGGGATTAATGAAAATATTATCTCAGATCAATGCGAATGGAGAAAAATGATTCATATAGCCGACTCCAACTAGTTTGGAATTTTAAGACTTAGTTGAGTTGAGTTGAGACTTAGTCTCCCATATTTTCTTTTCTCAAGTGAGGCAAGAGCTTCCTTTTAACAAAATCACTTTATCATAATCCTACTCTAATAAAAGCTAAGGCTTAAGTCTCCAATATTTTCTTCTCTTAGTGAGGAAAGAGCTTCCTTCTAACAAAATCACTTAATCATAATCCTACTCTAATGACTTACCCAGGAATGGAGCTTTTTTGAAATTTTAACTTTTTACTCCTTCACAATTTATATGTTTTATATATCCCATCCATGCCTGCCCTTTTTTGATATGAAAAGAAATTTTAAGAAAGAAAGAAGTACAGGGGAGGACAAGTAGTCCACTTAAGAATAAACAAAGATGCAAGCTAAAAACAATAAGCAAGTGGCCCACCTTAATATCTAAAATATTATCTAATGATCCTTTGTATGTGAATACTTATTGTGAACCCCAACCATAGCCTCTGAACTTTTAAATTTATGTATCTTTTTGGACACTTTCAAAAAGGAATTATTTTTTAACCCCTTGTAACAGCTTATTTTGTCCACTCACTTGTGTGCTATGTTTTTTCTACTAAAATTTCCTATTTAGTATACTATTTTTCTTGTATAAATTTTAATTTTTGTTGCATGTATAAAGTTGCAGTTAACTCTTAATAATTGTAAAAAATTGTTTTCCATGGCCCATCCTAAGATTTCACTTGTGCTCCATCGACTTAACCATCAATGAACTAAGATCCCATGCTGCTAATTTGGAATTGCTAAAGGGCTTTTACTTCCCCTACAAAACAAATTACCACCACATTTCCAAATTTTCTGGAAATAGCCTTATAACCAATGCATAATTACTACATTGACAGATATCAATATTTTAATCAGAGTATATAACTTAATTAATAAATTATTACTAAACCCCCTAGGCAAAATAGTCCCCAATGAAGTTATGAAACTAGAGCCACTCAGCATGATGAAACCAAACTAATGGTAAATAATCTACGCAAAAACAAAAGGAACAATAAATATATAACTTATTTTGCAAGAAGAGAGGGAAAATAATAAGAGGAATAAGTGAAAAGGAGAAAACGAGTTCCTCCTAAATGAGGAATCATTTACAAGAAAAAATAAAAATAGATCAACAATGCAACAATTAATGGAAAGTGATCTCCAACCATTTGAATATTGGATGAAGAAACCCCTTGGGAGGTTTAGAAGCCAAACAGCACAAAGAGCCCATAAAGACTATACTGCCCCAAAGCAAATAAGTATTCAAAAATTTACTATTTAATGATTCTAACATTAACCTCAAAATAAAAATATAAGTATCAGCCTACATAATAGTTTCCCACTGCACATTTATGCTCATATGACTATGAAACATGATTGCCTAAAGACTATACTGTCCCAAAGCAAATGAGTATTCAAAAATTTACTATTTAATGATTCCAACGTTAACCTCAAAATAAAAATATAAGAATCAGCCTGCGTAAAAGTTCCCACAGCACATTTATATCTGTATGACTATGAAAAATGATTGAGCCCCCTGAAAAAATTGAAGACTAGTTTTTTTTTATATTCAGTTTTTAATAGTTTCCTCTTAGGTGAATAAGAAGTTTTCTGACTATATTTTTAAAGAATGTGTGCTTCATTAAAGTTACCAAATACAATAATGTGAATTAAAATAGATAGAGAATTGTTTGTCTAGATAGACATCCCATAAAACAGAATTCAGGAGACCCAACATAAACTAGTCACAATGTTCTACAATATCAACGATATTTACTGTTTCAAAACTAAGGTAGAAGGAATAAATTTGAAAAGGTGTACCTCGCTAAAAGGCTCCTTAATATCATCTCGCTCCACACTGCTCTCCTGAAACAAGGAATATTCCAGCAAGTGCAATTTTAATGGTAGTGTAAATGATACAGAAACAATATAGATTCGTCAACTTTTTATTCTCAATACTGGTACAAATTCACCATATTACCAAGGTAAAGCTCTAAATCTAGAAATATTACTTTCACTCACATAATTCGGAAAGATAACCATATCAACATTTCCAGGTACATCTGAAAGCAACTGTCTTAAAGAGTACTCATGAGTTCCTGCTGGATATATCAGCTCATCAGTGTCAAGATGGATGATCCAATCCATCCCAGATTCCTGAATACGTGGAAGTAAAGAATGTGAAGGTCTTTAAAAGATAAAGCTACAACATCAGAATACTACAAAAGAATTCATCACCCATACCCTTGCCATGACTATAGCCATTTCCATATTTAAAGATTGCTTCACAAACAACTCGTAGTTACATGGCTTGTAGAAGAAGCTTGCTAACCAAGTTTCGTTCCATATCCGGCTGAGGAAATTAAAAAAAGAAAAAGAAAAAGGCAAAGCAAAGGAAGTATACATTATCAGATTAGAAGTTGTCCACAATATAACAACAATGTTTTACTAGAACTTCATGTATATAAAAATTCAGCATTTCCATTATGAATAAAGTATCTCAGAAGATCGCCAACAGTCATAAACACAAAATAATAATCAATCTAGGAATCCTAGATAGATCAGAACATTTATAAAACTTATAAAATGTTACAGCCTCCTACATAACACCTTATAAGGCACTGCATTTATAGTAAGCTTACTTCCGTGCTCATTGTCGCCACAGTAAACACTTTTTTTGTCACTATAGTTAGGCTAAACTTCTAAGTATTACAACAACACATTCACTGGCTATGTCTACCTAAAGTACCTCAGCTCAAACTATATACGTAAGAACAATTACCAGACCAGATCCAAATTGTAACTTATGGAAGAAAATACATTGCTAAACTTCTAAGCGTTACAACAACACATTCATAGGATAGAAAATTCTAAATTTTGGGTCCAACTTATATATGGAACAAAAACTTATTATACTTTCATAGCATAAGGCAAGTCTAGGTAAGAAATGAAACAAAGAAAAGACTCTCATTATATTCAGTGTTTCAGACACCTTCCAGTTTCTATTTAAAGAAAGGTGGCGGGAGGAAAGACTTTACAACTTCAAACCTTATAATAATTTATCTATCGCAACCATCTAAAACTGAAGAAAATTTTGAATTCGCAACAGGTAAGATAAACTTTCTTCGACCATAACAATAACAGCTATTCACATGAAAAAGCACTGACCTTTTAGCTTGCTGCTCCTCTAATTCTCTTGTTCTGTATATAACTTTGACCCCCTGAAAATAAGTTGCTTTTAATCTATGACTAAAATATAGGAACTAACAACCAACTGTAAGGAAAAATGTATTGACTATAATAATATGTCATAGAAATGACCTAAGACTCACCGGAATGGTTTCTAAGGCTTTAGATACAATAGGGGAGGCAGCTTTCCCTTCAACAAAAAGAAAAAAGTTTGAAACTCCAAGAACCTTGTGATAAAACATCCAGGGCAAAATTTGCTCTAAACCAGCAGAAGTGCTTGTTGTAATACTTATCTGGAGAAAAAAAAAATGCAAAAGAAACTTATCATAACTAATATGATTCATCAAATATAAAACATACACGATAAATTGTTATCAATGAATAAAATGGATATATCCAAGGGCTTAAAAATTCAAATGGCAATCCAGTACATGAAAAGAAATAAATATATAGACAAGTACTATTGGCTGTGGTCTATAATCAAGTCCTTTCTAACAGGAATTGTAAATTGACCTTCTGACAGTAGATCCGAGGTCAAAAACACACCCACCCAAGATCAGCCAGACTATCCCAAGAACAGAGCTCAAACAAATCCCAGCCATCAAATTCAAATTCAACCAAACATGAATCACAGAGGCAATTTATACATACATAGACGGAAATATATATGCACATAAAATTTTATGACTTGAACTACTAGGTAAAATTGAAAATAGCATCGACCATCATTAATCAAATCACACAGAGGGTTATTACCTTGGGTCTCAGATCGGACCCGTAATCGAATTGCCAGTCACGATAATAAGGGAAGGAGGGAGAATGACTTCTGCCCAGAAGATCGACGCAATCAGAACTAGAAGAATGTGAGTGATGGGAAGGTGGGGAGCTTCCCATGCCTGGGAAATCGTAATGGTCCGGCGACCAGCGGGTGATCGGGTCGTTGAGACCTCCCCGCCATTGAAGAACAAAGGCAAAGCAAGCAAGAGTCAGGGGTAATACAGTTAGGAGTAAAAGAAGGCGTGAAGTGAAAATTTGTGAGGAGGATGATGAAGAGGTGGGTCTGCTTGAAGAGTATAGACCCGCCATGGAAAGGTGCAGAGAGAGAAATGCTGGTACATGTAATATATATGTTAGAGAGAGAGAGAGAGGAGAGAGAGAGGGGAAGGACTTGAAAGTTGAAACTGAAAATAAGTTTTTTTTTTTTTTTTAAAAGAAGTTGAAACTTCAAACTTCAAACCTGAAGACAATGAAACTGGATTTGGAAGCCGTTGCCGAATATATCATTTTTCTAAATATTAATCACTTAATATTTTTATGTGCAATCATTTTATATCAGTTGGAATGGCTCAGTTGCAGGTTCAAGTTAATTTTTTAATGATAAAAAAAAAAAAAAAAACAATTTTGAATTTATTCGATTTGCTTTAGTTTTCTGCTAAAAAAACATTGATTTTATTCTCGAATTTACTATTACATCTTTGTGGCAGTTATCCCAAAATATACATACTGGAAATATTATAATATAAAATTTTAAAAAAAAATGCCACAAAAGGATTTAAGAGATAAGAAGTTTCAACTTTTTGGTAAATCTATCCTTCTTAATTGGCACAAAGTGCATCTCAGCTGGATCACAATAGAGAATAGAGATCCACTAAGTTATAAGAAGCTCATATAGACATCTTCATTAAGCCTTGTGACTTTTCCAAATTTCCTTGTTAAACTTAAAAACTACTTAGTACTTTGGTAACTCAACCTGTGGGACTCTTTCTTACAAGGTTCAAACTTAGAAAACTTAAATGAAAGTAGGATCACATCTAAATAAACATTAATAATCGCCTACCGAAAACTAAGTGATACATAAACATTCTTCAATTTAAGAGATTCTAATAGCCAAAGATGATAAAAATTTTGGACTCACCAAAGATAAGAGAAATACACACCCCTAGAATTTAAAAGGAATGACGCTGAACCTAATCTTTCATAACAAGAAAAACAAATGAGAATTTATGTGTCTGCTGCAAGAAAGAATATTGAGGAGACTTTAAACTAGTAACTCACCAAGAAATAAATAGGAAAGTAAATCTAAATTTTATATGCATTCTCACCTAAAATAAATATGGTAAGAAATCTATAAATTCCTGCTTAGTTCCCTTTTAGCACTTGTGATGATCCAATCTGTCCAGATATTCATAGGCTGCTTGTTATATCTAAGGTTCTTGGTTCAACCATCCCACCTCCTTACTTTCTGATGTAGAGAAAGTAAGGAGGTTACTGCAAATCAGCCACCAAGATTTGAACATGAGCCCTTGGCGTTTGCCAATTTTAACCAGAATAGCATGCCATTGAGCTAAAGCTACTTCAGTTGAATGATATGCTCAAGATTTGAACCATATTTGTTCAAATAATGATATGCTCATGAAGTTAAATAAAAAAGTTACAGCAATAAAGGAAATACAAAAAAGAATGAGCAATACAAAGCAGTGTGATGCCAACCTATCCCATGCTAACTAATAAAGGAGGAAAAGGGGCTGAAGATGTAATTTCAGACCTTACTACATGGCTCTCTAATATTAATATTAGCTCCAATAAGAGGTCCAATATTTCCATCCAAAACAGAATTCGGGTCTGGCAACTCAATGCCAGTTTTTACATCATGTACTAGCTTGTATGGATGATACAAATACCTTCGAGTTTCTTCATGCCACAAGTTGACAATGGCATCCTTCTTTATGCTACTTACACATGAAACTCTTTGCTCCATTGCTATCACAAGGAGTTTGGCCTTCAATCGATTGAGAGCTTTCATCTTATTTGCAAAGCTGCTTCTCTCACCTGCATATAGAAACATATTTTCATCTTCCCTACAATGCTGACAAAATCTTTTGAGGCAACGTTGAGAAGAAAGAAGCTGGTATGTTCTCCTTAACCAATACTCCATAAATTTAAATAGATACTGAATTTTTAAAATTTATACACCTTAATTCTAAAAGGAAAAGAAAAAGTACAGCTAATCTTCCTAATAAAGAATAACATACTAGAGGAAACAATCCATAATCAATAAGTCATCTCATTGTACTTCTAAAAGTTATGTCAGAAAACTAACAAAAAGAAGTAGAACATGGTCATAATTTCTTTCAAAGAATAAAGGAAAAACTATCTAAGAATAACAATCATATTTTCTGTGCAGTGTAATTCAAGCCTTAATATTTTTCCAGTGAATCATCCACGACCAGCTTTAATAATCTACCCTATTCATAAAATACATCAAAGACTGCCAAGCTCTGTAAAAATGTTTTAGGCACTTTTTACTAGAAACTTAATAAACAAACTGAAGCCATAGTAAATGGATAGGCTGCATTTTTAAGTAATTATTAACCATAGCCTGTGGTAGGAAAAGGAGAAGTGGAATATTTATGTACGGTAGGCAGTTATCCACAGAAGTGGCTGGGTCAAGTTAGAGTGCACCAGAATCACCAGATACACATAATCTTAGGTTGTAATAGTTCACCAATGGGTGTTTGGTTAAATGAGACATGTCTAGTCTATCCCTTGATGTGGGAACTGGGAAGTCTTAGCTCTTAAGCAATCAGAGCACATATGTTTATGCCATTTCACAGTACAAAGGTGTGCCCATCAATCAGGCTAGCATACACAACTTTGTGCATGTGTGTATAAGTGTTGTTGACAACATGTGCAATGCTAATGCATTATCTGGAAAATTACAGATGAAAAGCAATACAGAAAAAATGTGATTCAATGAACATATGACACCTGAGGATTGGATGCTTATGCCAGTAGGAAGATGCTGAATGGAAACTGTTGGTTGAGTTTGGCTCTTCTCTTCTCCAAGTGTTACAGGTGATGAGATAATCAGATCCTTTTCATCTATCTGTAAGTTGGAACCAGTTCCAAGGAACATAGGAACAACATCCACACCTGCTGAGCTAGCCTGCAAAATTTTAAATTTGTAAATAGAATTATTTATGGAAATTTTGCTAGTTAGTCAACAAGGCTAAAACTGTGACACATAACAAGTTTTCTGGATAATTTAGAAGATGCACATAAGTAAGCCAGTGAAAGAGAACATACCTGAGGTGATATACAGTAAATAGTGACATATAAAGTATAAACTCATGATATTATTATAGTAATTGAACATCAATAGTCTAAGTCTACACAGAAATGAAGAAACATCTTTGGACTGACAAACACGTGTGTATATGTATGAGAGAGAGAAGGAAGAAAGGAAAAGAGAAAAACTAATTTGTGATCAATATTATGAACTTAAAGATCAAAAATCACTTCCTTATACTTTTATTCTCTAGGAGGGATAGATTTTTGTCAGCTGTTACTGGAATAGTAATACTACAACCCTTCCTTAATTTTAGCTTTGGTATCTGCCGACAATATATTCAGTGCAACCTTCAAGTCCAAACCTATGAGTATTTATTATTAAGGTTTTAATATGAACTTTAAACCTATAAGTATTCTTTATGCTTTTGGTTTCTGAGTAGCACGACATTGATGTGAAAAGTAAGATTTCCTCATTGAATTCATCTTGGAATAAGTGTTGCAGTTAGGAATCTTGCTTCACATGGAATGAAGGAAGAATGCAGAGGTATACATTAAAAAATTGGTGAAGCATTTCCATGAATTCTGGGTAGGCCCAAAGGAGCGGGTCTTCATATGAGGCAGGTAGCTTGCAAATCTAAACCACCTATTTGCACGAATTTGATACAACACTCTGACAGGCACACAAGAATGAAAATTAGAAGGGTCCATACTCCCCTCAGCCCGCTACCCATAAAAACTATGAACTAAAAGGTGAAAAATAAATGAAGGGATTGATGTTCCTTTCAAACAAATGAAATAAAGTTTCTCATATATCCTTTACCACAAATATGGTAACACAAATTTGATTTTATATTGTCAGGTGACTCAAAAGATAACATTAACAAAGAAAAATAATCTGTTTCTATGAAAATTGAGTTTTTCAGTAGATTTTCCCCAATGATAGAGCAAATCAGACTATCATAGAAACCATAAAAATTTCTCAACATGCAAGCAGGAAATTAACAGTTGCACCTGAAGCAGAGAAGACTCATTATGAGAGCTTCTTATCATGTAGTGTACACCTCTTTCTCCTGAAAGATATCCATAAGCGCACTCAAATTCAAACTCTATAGTTGCTGACATGATGCCTCCATTCTTGGAAGGACACTTGTCAACTATCCTTCCATTATAACCTTGCTTTTTGGCCCATTTGATATACATGCTGAGGAGTTGTTCTGCCCATATCTGCATTTAGAAATATTTCAAAATAGGTCAGAAAGAGGATTGTCTACAACTCAACCCAACTAACCTTATTTAAGCAAGCAGGTTTCTCAAGTGAAAGATTCCATACGTGTTACAACTACAAAAGTATCAATCTATAATGAGGCCTATCCCATAATTTTGGAATGGCATACACCTCAAGATGGACCTCCCTTCACCGGCAACAGAGAGGGCTCAAGAACTTAACTTTCATGTCTCCAGTTTTTGTCTTAGCTAACTCAAGCATTAACTGCTAGTTGTGACAATTCATTGTCGAGCAGGACAAGAAAATGGAAATGTTTAAGATGACCATAATACTGATACAAAGAGGCCTAATGTTCCAAAAACAAACAAGGACAAGAACTTAACTTTCACGTCTCCATGTTTATGTCTTAGCTAACTAAAGCATAATTCTGGCTCACAGAAGCTTGTCCATTTATTCTTTCTTCAGATCTGAGCAAGTTTCAGCAATGAACTAATGTTGAAGCTGCATCACGTATTGCACAATAATTTAGTATTATATTTTCATAAAAACATGAAAACATACAAACATCTTGTTAGAGTTATAATATTAATGTCTTGTGTAGTCCCACATTACTTAGATGTGGAAGTCTATGTTTTATTGTTTACTATAACTAAAGGTTATAGACTTATAGGTGTAGGCTTTAATGCACCAATCAAGCCCACAATCATTTTCCTCATTTTATTTTATTTAACACTTCTTATTGAAACTCTTCCCCCTATGAAATCCATTAAATTTTGAAGAACCATGAAAGCAAAACAACAGCCCTAAGATGCATACTTTTCAACATTAGTTTCCACGCATATATTAACTCCAGAAATTGCTCAAAGACCATAGGAGTCACATTGCAACTTCAACATTTCTCTCCTCATACATCTAACAAAGATGCAAGTTAGAAAGCCAATTATAGCCAAATTTAAGTAAAAAAGTTGAGATTGAAACCTTAGGATAGATGCCACCAGGTCCAGCTTTAATGATTATGCAAGCTCCTTCCAAGTCAAAAGGCCCCTTAAGAAGCTTAGACATCTCATAATGATCCAAAAACTTGCTCACATCTAAAGATGCACCATATGCCTGTTCAAAAAGCCCGTAATTGATAGCATCCATGTCAGCCAACTCTGTGATCAGCTTTGCTTCCTCAGCCTGCAGAAATTGAGGGCAAACTATATATTACAGCAACCAGATTTCTGTTTAAGTGAGGAACAAAAAATAATGGAAATTAGAAACATAAAAAGAAACTTTTTTCCTGGGTTCTTTCAGTGGTTATGGAGAAGAGAAACTAGAATTTGGAAAAATAGCAGGGGGAGGATCTTTTTGAACACAGAATCAACAGGATATGTTACAATTCAATCAATAGAAGCAGAATGCAAGTTATTCTTCCTGGTAAAGAGCCTCTCCAGGAAAGTAAAAGCAAAACATGAACAATATGCAGCACTTTATAGGAAGAGGGAGAATAAGAAAACAGCGAGAGGGCTCAACTGCTTATTGTAACAACCTTAGGCATCTCCACAACACTATAGATGCTGAGACAAGAGAAGATGGCATTCATAACCTCATGAAGTGTCCCGAGGCTTATAATATAGTACTTTAGCTTTATTGTATTATTTGAACAAAAAAAAAAGCTTGGTAGCCTTCTGTCATCAACCTGGTTTTTAAGTTCTATTTTTAGATCAATGTACTAAAAGACAAAAATAACAGCATCTACAGTAAACATAACTCTCCAGAATACAATATTAATTCTGTTGTGAAAGATATGAAGCATATCACCTTATATCTTAGGTCCTTGAGAGCATCCACCACTTTAGCACTATCAGCTAATTTCTCAAGAATTTCATCAGATTTAGCTGGATCATCCCACAGATTAGAGTCACGAATCATTTCTTCTTGCTTGATCCATCTCGCTTCTTCAATTTCTAAGGCAATAGGGGCCAACATCTCAGCACGGAGAATTGCATCTTCGATCTTTTTCTTTAGAGAAAACAAACCTGATAAAGCCCAAAAATCAATTCCAAATTTCTGTACAAGTAAGAAGTAATAAATATAGCAGTGGGAACCCACAAGATGCAACAATTAGTGGGACAAACTTCTTGACAAGTCTCCCCATAAATCAAAGAACTTAGACATATGACCAGTAATAACAACTCATAATGACCGAGCTCTAATTTATAGAAGAGGCATGATTGAATTGATAATGTGCTTTGCATATCTGTTTCGAATTATTCAATGTAGAAAGAGAAAATATATGGGTAAGTGTGATAAACAACATTGCCTTCTAACTGTCAAAAGAGAAAAGATGAAAACAAAATCCCTGAAGTGCTATATGCATGCAATTAGCATAAGGTAAAGATTAGCAAACGAATTTACCATAATACATTTACACTGAAAAGGAACAATTGATCCGTGATATTTTGTTCTAAACATTTATTTTTTCTGTCTAAAATTATTATATTTCTGAGTTGTGAAAGTATCTATCTTAGTATATTAAGTCACATGAACCCCCAGTCTTTGGACCTTCTTAGCATCTTGGTAGTAAAGAAAAGTAAGACAAGATAACGCATATATCCTAACTGTAGAACCAAGATAATCAACCAAGGGAAAGACCACTCTCTCTCATGAGAAGAAAAAAAGAGCCGTTTCCGCAATTAAAATCAAGAAAACCCTGCAGAGAATGAAACACGCACATCACTTGAAGTAATGCATAAACGCCCAAAATCTTCTTTTCTAGGAAACAATATTAAAATGTTGGGATAAACTTGTTATAATTAAGTCCATTGAAACATCTACAGTTTCCGGCTTTAAAGCGAGAAGAATATGCAAAAGCAATATATTGTACTACAGACTGAGAGAGAAGGCGAATTGAAACTGACCCAGTTGTTTGTAGGCCTTGTTATCCATGGAATGACAAGCTCGAATTCTGGAATATAGAAACAGCCGAGTATGTGGCTTGTTCTTTATTGCGAAAGTATTCCATTTTGAGTTGAATGAATACATAGTATTATTAGCTTTTCTAACATAACCGGCTTCTGAAGCGAATGTTGCCATTAATGGAAAGAACCAGCTGGAGGTATTGGGGACGCAGTTGGATAAGAAATGCTTTGGATGACTACTGTAAGCGACTATGTCGTTTGGGGGCTAAGAACAGTGTGCATACTACATACCCATGTATGATTGAAAAGCCCCCGCCTTTCTTTCCTCCGCTCGGTGCCTTATCTTCAAGTTCTGTCCCGCCATCTTGCAGAGATGGAACAAATGCATCACGGCCCGTAACGTGTTAGGGACACTGGGCAGTCATTTGCCCACTCGTAACCTCTGCACGTGCTGCTTCTGCTTCTCACGTATGTCTCTCACTGCTCTTAGCATTTCTATGTTTCCAGAAAATATTATGGAGATTTACATATGTTTAGATGGAAAAAGTGAATTTGAGAATAAATAAGTAATATGCATACTAAACAGGTGGTATAATCAATGTTTTGAAACCCAACCAAGTTGACCCAAACACGGGTAGCCAGGTGAATTCATATTAAAAAATAATTTTTATTTTATTTGTATATATAAATATATATATATATATATATATATTAGGTATATATTATAATTTAATAATAAAATAATTTATAAAAAATAATTGTAAAATAAATATAGAGAAAGAAAATGATTGTGACCTTAATTGATATCTCAAAACCTATACCCATAAGCTTTATTTATAGTAAATAATAAAACATAGAACTTTCATATCTAAATAATATGGGACTAAACAATATAACAATATTATATTCCTAATACTTCTTTTTAAGATGAAGCATATAATGCTCAATCTTGTACAAATAAAACTCAATTACCAATCTCAACACTCCCTTTCACTTACAACAATTTAGGTGAAGCTTCAATCTGTTTGATGAACATACTAGTACCTATGAATAGTACTCGTGTTGGCTGGAAAGAGACATAACCGGATTTTCTAGAAAAATAAAAAGAGCACCGTTGGAAAAAACGAATAACAGGATTTTCCAGAAGTTCATGAAGGTATTGTTGAACTGTCAAACTCTTTGAGCCGTCAAACCCTAAATAGGCTTGAAAAGAAAAGGGGAGTGAATCGTCTTTTAGATGAAAGAGATAATTAGGAATAGAAAAAAAGAAATGATAAGGCTTGAATGGAAGAAATAACTAGGTTAAATGATAGCTGGCGGCAAAGCCCCAGTTTTTTTTTTCTTCTTTTTCTTTATGTTGTGGCCAGATAAAAGAAAGAGAAGATTAAGGTTCTTTTCAAAATTAAGCCAAGATTGGGATTGGGTTTCAAACCCGCTTTGATACCATGTAAAATAAATATAGAGAAAGAATAATATTGTGGCCTTGATTGATATCTCAAAACCTACACCCATAAACTTTATTTATAGTAAATAATAAAACATAGACTTTCACATCTAAACAATGTGGGACTATACAATATAATAATATTATATTTCTAATAATAATAAATAAGAAAAATATAAATAAAAATTAAAAAGAAAATATTTTATTACTAACTTCTTTTATTTAATTTTTTTGCTAAAATAAATATTTTTTATTCTGGGACGGGTATAATGTATCGGTCAAAATAAATTTTAAGATACTAAAACAATATTTAGGTCATATTCATGAAAAATAGATCTTAAATAGAGTTTATTATTTGTATGAGTGCAAACATTGGGTATAATATATAGGTCAAAATAAATTCTAACGGACTGAAACAACATTTAGGTCATATTCAAAATAATTGGTATTTATCAATCTCTAATAAAAAATAGATCTTAAATAGAGTTTATTATTTGTATGAGTGCCAGTTATGTACATAGACACAATATTTTATTCCGTACACTTAACCCAACTTAGTATACAAATTGTGTTAAATATTATTCAGTAGTAATATTTATCTTAACTCATCTAAAAAAAAGTTAACATAACATATAATATCTAGCATCACGATATATTTTTTGGTTTAATTGTTGGTAGCAAATAAAAATTATATAAGATCTCATTTATGATGTGAATTCGTAGAATAAAGTATTTGTGCATGTATTTATACCCATTGCATCCCAAGCATACAGGATATAAAAATGTACTTAGACATGTTAATGTAAATTTTTGCATGGATAGAAATCTACTTATACTTTATGTTTTTGCTGATATATGAATCTATTTGAAAATAACCATAAATAGATGCTTAATACACTCCTATACTTAATAAGAAATTTGTGTTTGTATAATCTCAATTTTACATATGTAATTATTATTTAAGAGCAACATTTTAAAAGGTTGGTTTAATGATTAAGAATATGTTATTTGCATTATGAATGATTTGTTTTTGACAAAAAAAATAAATTAACGGAAATATGTGTAAGTAATTCACATAATATCTTACTCTGTTTAAAAACAAAATAAAAATAGCAACATTCTCCCAATAAAACCACATGGGATATACAAATTATCTGAACGTGCAAACAGTTTTATAGGAGACAGAAAGGTGTCAGTCATTTAATAATTATTCCCTGCCTATAACAAGTTCACAATAGGGATAATAATTTGAATCATTTCAGCATGTATTTACTTCTGCCCGGCGGTAGATAAAAATACCCAGGTCCACGGTTGATAAAGCTTTTTGTATTGTTAATACAAATAAATAAAGAATTATAATATTTTACCTGATTTTATTTTATTCTAATTAGGAATAAAGAGTTTAAAAATTTTCTTACTAGTATAATACCCTCCTACCCAAGGTGGGTAAGAAGCAGGTATCCTACCGTGGTGGGTGAGAAGCAAGTATCCTACCCATGGTGGGTAAGGAGCAGGTACGTATAAAGTATAATGAAAAACAGGTAGGGTTGCCACCCTTAAAAAAAGATATTACTCGTTCACTCAGCAACAATTAATACAAATTATTTATAATCAAAACGAAAGCAACAAAAGAAGTATTTTAATTACTATTAGTAGATACTTTAATAACTTAGGTACCAATATGTAGTAATGTTAGTATGTTACTCCAATATTTTATCTCCCTATATTTTTCTCCTTCAAAACTTCACATTCATTTGAAATGAGCACAGCTTTTTCGTTATCCTCCGAACTTGGCAGGCAAAAGACTATTGTGCTGCGGCCTTTAGAAAAACAGCCAAGTTTTGTAATTTTTGCAATGAGAGATTTTCAAGCACCAAATCATATTGATCTTCGGCATGTTAGCCTCCTCACAAAGATTCTGCAAATTGAGGGCCGTCCAAATCAAGTTCTTGTCTCATGACACAATTCATTAACCACTCACTGCCAAAAGTCCATATCCCTTTCTTCACAGCCTGCATAGCTTCTTCTATATCTTCCTCACATGTCACAAAGATTGTTTTTGATGCTTCATTTACTTGATCCAGTCCAGAAATTACCTAAATTTATTGAAACCAAAGTATTATTTTGAGAAGATAATAAGATGTTGGCTAAATAATTAAGCATGGTTTGGCTCATATTCTTAAAACCAGTCAGGCCATCTGAGAGCTTTTACTTGCTTCAAATGCATCACAGTTTTGGAACACCTCATGCATGATAATGATTCAGAACCTTTCCTTGACTAATATCCAAAAATTAAGATAGATTCCTAGCACTTACATTTCCACCAGCAGATGTGACAATGGCAGACAGTGTTTTAGCAGGAGGTTGAACATGAGCCGAGATGCATACTTTATACCCTTTCAGCAAAGCTCGGGGTTTGGTTTTTGCCTTGAGAACTGCACCTTTCAGGTCAGTTCTGTACGTCACCATATAATCCTCATCATTCAGTATGTAAGGCAATTCTTCTGTAGAATAAGACAGAAAGAAATGATTACATGGATTGCCTAAATAATAGAAAGACAGTGGAAAAAAATAGTCTCTCCAACCTACCTACAAATTTGCCTTCACGAAAGCTTTCTTTTAACCAACTTGATGATAACACCCAAGCCCTGAGTGCTAAGCAACTTTCAGTGTTATTAATCACAAATTAAACAACAAAGACAAACACAGATAAAGCTGTGGCAAAGAAGACTGAAAATCAAAAGCTTCACGATACATATAACTATTAAAGAAGAAAAATGAAGTTGTGAGCCTGCTAATGCTGACATGCTAAGAATCAACCGAAAGTGGAACTGCAGTAACATGTAATATAAATAAACAATTGTTACTGAAACTGATTCCAAATCTTGGTGATAAGGCCACAATATAAACTTTACCGGTCTCTTCTATCTTTCTTTTGATTAGATTTCTATTTCAACCAGATAGATTTATTTCAAGCATTTTAAGTCAACTGTGATGTTTTATAACTGAACTGGCTACCTATTTGTTATCCACCTCATCCCATACTAAATATGATAAAACACCACTTCACTTGCTTAAGGCTCTGATGTTTGTTTAGACCCTATCCACCATCAAGCAAGCACAGACCAGCAGCTGCTGACAACCTGCACTGTCAGCCACCCCTCGTCAATTGTCAGTCAAACATTCATTGATGACCACTGATCACCCCGCAGTTGCAGTTCCCCAGAGGTTGTTATACGACCCACCCTTGCTAAATATTTGTGCTTGCTGCAAGTCAATTGGATTCCGGAATCCAGATACTAATGATTTCTAAGATTATATAGTCTCTTATATGATGTTATTCTTCTACATGAAACAAATGCAGAATGCACCTCATTTTTGAAGTCATAATATATTATCGTATTTTTAACTCTTCTACATTTCAAAATTTAAATCTCAAAAGTTATTATAAAAGTAGAATTGAAAAACTGATGTTCTGCTTTCTAAGTATTAACAACCTATTTTCAAAAGGTTATGAGTAATTTTATGTTTTGCAGTTGCGTTGTCTGTGACTCTGCCCCAATTCCTCATAACCTTAAAACTTTTAAGAGTTTCACAAATAGAATATAAGTACGAACAAAAAATGATAAAGAACTGAATTACAATAAATGAACCACTAGACAAAACAAAGAGGTAGTAACGTAGTGATGTTCCTCTCTTGTGCCAAACAACGGAAAATTAAAAACTAATTATCAAGTTTTGAGAAATACCAACAAAAAAAAAAGAATCCCCAAGATGGGATTCCCGAAATAGTGTTTCTCTTGGAAAGAAAATAAAAAACTTTAAATTCAGGAAAATACTTTGATATGCTGTTGATGTTGGGAACAAATGGAGTGAACCTGAAAAACTGGTATACACATCTAACAGTCTACAAAACATATAAGCTACATGAAAATTCAAATTTGGAAGCTAATCAAAGGGTAAAAAATAATCAGCAAGTTCACATTCAAGTTAGTTTAGAAAAACTAATTCCATAAAGATTAGGGTCCCCATGGAGTAGAGTCCATTGTTTCCGTGATGGAGCCCTGGCTCGGCAGCATAGCATCTGTGATTTGCTTAGCTGTTTCATGGCTTGAAATTTGAAACAGCTCTAGTGTCATCTATTTGACTAGGACAAACAAGCACAATGCATACCAATGGTTTTGAAACAGTGGTTTTAAAACATAGTTTGTAAACCAGTGGTTTTAAAACATTTATAGTACAGGGCTCCGTGCTAGCAACAATGTACTCAAACCTATAAGATCAGCACTGTTTCAGAAATTGACACAAAGCATACTAAAAGTAGGAAACCATTTTTCTATTTCTAAAGATTAACACATATATTCTTGAATGTGTATGAAAAGAAAATAAAGCCATATACTTAAATGAAAAGCTCAAGTTAAAAGGTAGTTCCCTGCTGCAAAACTTTCAAGATTATTAATGTCACCAAGTGCAAGAAAAGTGTGATTCAAGCAGGATAACATTCTGACGATTTAACTTAGTACTAACCCTGAACAGAGGGCTGTGCAGAAATTCAGAGTTTTTCTCACTTTTCCTGTGATAACATGTGTGGTTATGCTTCCATCAGATGTAACAGCCCCACCAAGGCCTTCAATTACCTATATGGGAAAAGAATGACGCTCAAGAAAAGGATTATAAAGTAGAGGGAGAAAGAGAATATTCACGTATATCACCTAGAAAGCACACCAGGACCTAAAATGCCAACTTGGCATACCTTTATGAGATGTGTCATCTTAGATTCATCAGCAATGTTCATCAACATGATTCTAAAGAATTGTTTTTCTGATAGCATTTCCTTGCCGACTTGAGCATCTGAACACACATAAGTCCCTTTAGATTGTTCATAAATATTTTCTCTGCAATTGTTAGTCAAAGAATCACTAGAAGTATCTTCCTCCAAAGATTTTCTACTTGAAGTTGCCAAAGAGCACCCATGGAAAGAATATTTTGTCATATCAGCCTCAGAGATGAAGCCCCGGTTAGAATCCGACTTACAGTCAATTAGGTGAGTTCCCTTTACTTTTTTGGACTTTAATGAGGACAACGAGGCTTCCCACACCCTCTTTGCACCTTGAGTAAAATATGGATTGTGCTTAAGATCAACATCAGCTCCATCCTTTGATAACTCTGCAACTATGCCCATCCTGTTGTTATCTTCTCTGGCAAAAGGAGAAGAGTCCTTATGTCCATGCATTGAATCGCGACTCTCCAATCCTATTGGAAGTAGATGGCATTGTAAGAAATAAACAGCAACTAACAAATAGTAACTAGATAAGAGAGATTTACATAGTCTTGTTCAATTTAATAAACAACTAGAATGTTGTAACTATAAGAGAGAGAGAGAGAACTTACCATCCAACTTGTCATCTTCTCTTGCAATTCTGTCTTTCACCAATGATTCAGGTTGACTATGTTCTGGTCCTTTACTTGACATAGTCCTATTTACAGTGCTTGCAGTATTATAAAACTCCACTAGCCGTTCACTTTTAGCACTTGTAGATGGCAGGTAGTTTTGTTGAAACGTTAAGGGAACACACTTCGTAAAGCCTTCAGCATTAGCTAACATGTCCTTGCTTAGATGAGAAACCATGAGGGTTGAACCACCGGGAAAGCATAATGCTTTACAAATGTTGGCTTTAATAGGCAGCCTACGACTACGGGCCCTACCCTTGGTGTCCACCTCAGCTACTCGAACAAAGCCCTGAATTTTCATTTACTTACAGCAACATCAGAAATTAAGAACTGTCACGGCAACAAGAAAGATTTACAACTCTGATTTGGTCCAAAACAATAATATATAGAGACTATGCAAAAATCGAGATAACCACATAAAGCTATTATCTGTATAAATGATCAAAAGAAAAAGATAAGAAGCAATGTAATCTCTAACAGAGAAAAAAGTTTTCATTTATTGAGAAAGACAAATACAGGACTCAGGTTTCTTAGACAAAATAAAAATGGAACAACCGTCATCCACATTTTACAGTAACAAGCTACTATGACCTGTCCCAAGCAGCTGAGAAAATCCGTTCATGAAATACCTGTTTAAGCCAAAACCCTTCAGATTCTTTGTCTCCCCAACAGAATATCGTGCGAACACCAACACTCTGAAGTCTCTTTCTCAATTCTATATACAACAGGTGACCAAAACCCTGAAGAATACTAACTTTAGTCAGTTAACATAGGGAGAATACCCTGTACAACATCATAATTTAAAAAGGGATTTTATATATACATATACTCAAGCAATGTGTATCAGGAACAGGAGCCAGGAGAAGGCTTAATGTATCATAAAAGTTGTAACAACTGTACATAGATAAGAACTTGTATAGAAGAAGAATTAAGTTGTCCTGATATATAGTCCAAAAACTGGTATCCTGTCATAGAATTTCGAAATTGAGATAACTTTCTAAATGAAGAGCTTTCAGAAACACAACTGCCCATGTAATTTGAACTGGAGGTGTTTGTACTTGTCTAATTTGCTTCATACATTCACAGTTCTGATGAACAGTTTCTACTTAACTTCTCCATGATATGATAGAAAATTACTGTCAAGCAATAGATCAGTTTTATAGAAACTGGTCTTATCCTGAAGATGATACTCACTGTTGCTACGAGTATGTCTGTCAAACTAACCCCTTTAATGACTTTCCGAACCAACATAAGCAGCCAACTGGTATTAAAGAAAGAAGAAGAAGAAGAAGCAAAACTATAATAGACCTTCTGTTGATAGATTGAACTAACTGCTGCAAGAGGGATCTCAACATACTGAGTGTCCGCGGGGATAATCTGATAAGTAATTGCAGCTATAACCTGCATAAAGGAGAAAAGGAAGAATACTAAGCCAAGAAATTATTGGAAACGTAAGTTTCTATATCCCCAGTGATATACATTAGTTGTCTAACCCCACCCCAAAGGAACTAATGAAAAGAAAAGAGAAGAGAGAGAGAGAGGGGGACTTTATGATAGAAAGGAAAAGTATATCAGTAGAGAAAACAGGCATAAGAAGACTGATAATTAGGTTAAGACAACAGCCACCTAGCTTGTAGAAACAAACAACTAAATATACATAGACCTATATTGTAGAAAAAAGCTAAAAAGTAAACAAATCCTAGCTACTCTATAACCCATCATAACCAACAAAACATAATTCTTTGTTTAGTTTACACCAGGGTGCAGCTCCATTATCTACTTATTTCTGCAACTGGGAATATAAAGAATATATGATTCATACAAGTACTGATACTTCTGTTATATATACAGAGGTGACAAAGGAGAAAGACTGTCATGTTCTCCCCTTTCTCTAGTTCACCAAGACAAGTACAACCAACCACTTGAGATCTACCTTTCCAGGAACTTCTGCACACTTGGATTGCAAAAGCAGTGTACAATATTTCCTGCAGGAGTAAGCAATAAATAATTGGAAACTAATTAGATGCTTCAAATATACATAATAACATTCATATATATATATATATATAATGATATACAGATGACAAGCTACAAATGTCCCTAAACAGCAAATTTACTGTTAGCAAATTATAACATTGGAACCACATAGACATGCAATTCATGCAAGCTAAAAAGGAAAACATCTCTTACCCGTTTTTAACGCATCTTTTAAGAAACATTGACTGCTTTCCAGTATTTGCAGCAAAATTCATAGCAGGTAATTCGGTCATGTACATTTGTAGTACTTCCTGAAAACCAATTCGTGCACAAAATATCAATATTAGAGGCAAGCAAGAAATATAGACTCATAAAAATGAAGGGTCTGGCATGTGCACATGTGCACAATTGCACACACCAAAGATAAGAGTGGAAGCGAGGGGTTTCACCTGCAAGTAAGAATTGCTAATGCTATCAACATCTTTAGGATTAACTAGTACAAATAAATAGTCGTCCTCTATATAAGCCAACCATACAAAACAAAGAAAAGGAAACCCATCAGATTATATTAAAATAAAAACCTCGAAAATGCTATTATCAGTTACTAATTAAAAGTTAAAAATTAAATTTTATACCTTTACCTTCAGACTTTGAGTTCTCAGAAACATTTTTATTGTTTGTATTTATATCTTCCATCACTACCAGAAAAAGCACCCAGAACCAGAACACAAGAACCACAGTCAAAATAATTAATCTAAATAAACTCTACTGCAATTTCCATAAGAAAGAAACCAAAAACATTGGGAAATACCTGATATATTAATTTTTGCGGTTTTGGAGAAGGAGATTTGGAGGCTGTTCAGATCGGATTTGCAGGTGAAGCTTTTTGCTTCAATCTTAACCTCGCAATTACCTGTGAAACAAGGGTAAATTTTTTTTGTAGAATTAGAAATGGAGCATACAAGGAAAGTAATCTTAGGGTTAGGGTTTGTGCGTGCGATTTACCGATTGGGATTGGAGAGGAAGGGGTCTGTTTTGGCGCCATAACTTAATCTTGCAGCCAAGTGTTCATGGCATTTGTTATAAAGGCGGGAGCCAGTGGTATTCTCGTAAATGTAACCTAGTTTTCGTGGCAGCAAAGTTTAAACTTTTTTTTGTTCTTCTTGTAAATTCTAATTTCAATTAAAATAGGTATTATGAAAGGATTACGTCCACCTGCTTGCAAAATTCATTGACCGGATACAGATGAGCTTCCTCAGTCTACATTTTGTCATATTTATGGCAAAGTGAATATTTTGGTTGACAAATTAGTTAATTTAGATTTTTTATTTCTATTTTTTTGGCTATATGTTTGTTGATTATTCAAGAAACTTTCATGATGTTGTGTAGTTAATAGCAGAACCAGAAATTTTATTGTGTGGGATAACAATTACTAACTACTATAATTATTTAAACAAGTTTTTGGATACATAAATTTTTATAATATTTCACCTCAACTTTTTATTTTTGGAAAGTACTACATAATCACTACATTTTCAAGACTAATAAGTATATCATTTTCAATATACAATGGAACTAAAAATAATTTTTCATCAAATCATCTCATGTTCGATTATGCAACCTATCTATTATTTATAATATTCATTGCTAAGAATGCTCTTTTTACACTTGCACTTGCAACTGGCATAGTCAATACGTAACTTCTCAAGCAAATAAACTAGAGAATACACAATATTCTTCTGTACATTTATTAATTTATGTGCAAGATCACCAATTTCCTGAAAATTCACCGCTGGAGCGCACATTAATAATATAAGTCTCAAGTTGATTCTCAAGTACCATGCCACCAATAAAAACTCAAGAGGGGAAAACCGAGCAAATTGAAGTAGTTTTTCTTATCAAAAGCTAAGAATGATTCAATTGAATTTAAAAATGCTATACAAAGAAGCAACTTGATGCTAACATTAGTGAAATGATTGTTGAGTTTTTAAAGTTGTCTATCTATAACAGTATAAAACAACTCAACTTGGTAGTGATAAATGTTTATAATATTTGTAACTCAACAATGAGATCTTTTAGGAACCTACGTAATATCAGTAATTTCAAACTTTTCCCAAAATGAAGAAAATAAGTAAATGACCCCAACTGTCATCTCTCATTATTTATAACCGTTGTTTTGATATTTTCAGTAATACCATAACATTAACAATAACTTTATATTTTCTTTGCATTGACTTTGACAATTCATTTACAATTTCCAATACGCTTCTAATCAAGTGTAAGTTAAAAAGAAAATCAAAAGATTGAATGTGTTGTAATAAGAGACAAACTTCAACTCTTTGTTCAGAATTCAAACCATGCTCAACAATATATTCAAGCACATAAATAATAGATGACAACAAAATGATTAAGTTGATTAATGTACCATAATGTGAACCCCATCGAGTATCACTGGATTGCTTAAGACCAATTTCTTGATTCAAGCCTCAATCACTCAAAGCTCACCATTTTTTAATACTTAAGTCACTTTAACAACTTCACTTTCTCTAAAAGCTCTGATGACATTCAAATATTAGTAAACACATTGAAAAGTGAAGCAGCAAAATCTTCATTTGCAATAGCTATAAGTGTTAATTGAAGTTGATGAGCAAATAATGAACATAAAATGCAAATTCATTCTCTCTCATGATCAAAGTTTTCTAACCATTTAATTCACATTGCATTTTACTAGCACCATCATAACTTTTCCCAAATTTTTTTGATAAACTCAACTTATGATTGGCAAAGAATACTTTACAACATCTTTAAATGACAAAGTATTTGTATTAGGAACATGCACAATCCCAAGAAAACGCTCAATTATACAACATCTCATATTCACATAAAGTGAAACAATAGCCATTTGCTCATTGTGTGATACATGAATAGACTCATTAACCAAAGTAGCAAAAAACCCATTTCCAAACTCATTAGTAATAGCATTTGTTGTCTTCTATGTTGCAGCGCTTATAATATCATTTTGAATGTCATGTGTTGTCATTTTAATATTGTTGGGAGCATTTTGCAAAGCAACATTGTTGATTGCTTCATTGGAGTCGACAAGAAATCTTAGAAGTTTAAGAAAATTTCCTTGATTTTTTGAATTCTCTAATTCAACGTGACCATGAAAGCTAGCTCTTGCCTAAAAAAAATCAAACACAATCCACTAAGATAGTTAATCTAATCTCATATTTACTTTGAGCTTGATTTGATTCTTTATCCAAAACATAGTCTATATGTTGATTTTGATTCGTTAAATCTTTAAATCACCTCCAAACATGGTTGTGAGCACTATTAGAACCTCCTACATGGGCATCCAGTCTATCTTCATGTTCCAAGCTAAAAATCCCTCAAGAATAAATGAATCTTCACATACTTCTCAATTTTAGACCTAAACAAATAACAATTAATCAATTCCGTACTCACCAAACCAACTGAAATTGTGTAGACGTAGCATATTCCTAACATCCTTCCTTGGATGAATCAATAGTGAATTAAAGTAGTTTACTCATTGGCCGAAAGTGAAATTATTTTTTGTTAAAAACCATGATTGTGATCTTGCGAATGATGTTCAACATTACATTTTCTCGATCATTAGAATAACAATTTGAAATTTTAATTCGTAATCTTATATTTGAAAGAAGACAATTAAATTAGACTCAATATATGCGTTTTTTCTTTGAATTGTCTTGAATATTGATTTGCAATGGTGATTCATTTAGTAGATATTTTCCCTTTAAATATTTATCCATTAACTAATTAGAATAATACAACTGAATCAAATCAAATGCATCTAAAATAAATTTAATTAATAAATATCACTATATTAAATCATGACCTGAACATATTGAACCTCCCAGATTATTCGTCACAATTAAAATTTTATTTCAACTAAAAAAATAAAATACATAAGCATTCTTATAACATACCTTGAATAGGGGGCAAAAAAAACTTCACCCACTAATTGAATCTTTTTATATATATGTTTTCTTTTCCTTCTAGTCCTCCTTCTCTTATTTGTTCTCTTCTAACTCTTTGCTTAAACGTTGCTGTTTTTCTTGAACACATGAACAAAACTTGAAAATTAATAAATTTACTTTTTGTTTAGAAAGAATAAGGAGATCAAGTGATCAACTATAAATTTGTTTCCCTATTTATAATTTTACTCTCGTATGATCATATATTTACTATTTTTATTAAGATCAATTGACACAAATGGATAGAGATTACCTGTTTAACTTTGTGTCTTACTTTCTTTACCACCAATAAAATTATGCTATGTCATTAAAAAAAGACACCTCATATATTCACGACGTTAATTTATAGCAAGCTTCCGTCTCTCCCTAACTTAATATGAAGACTCAGAGAAACTGATAATAGGCCAAATCTCTAAAATTGGCACCCATATTGCAGGTGGAAGATCTCTCAAATCATGGTTTTAATAGTACAAAACTAAGTGAATATTATTACAATCACTCATCAGTTCCTTCGTCTATTTTACTGTTTTATTTGATGTTCTTATGGTTTTATCATTTTGAAATCTTTAATCAGCTTTAAATCAAAGGGACCCAAGAAGAAAAACAATGGCTTCTCTATCTCAGGCTCAACTAATTTCCCTACAAGACACTCTACGTGAACCCACCCAATTCTTAATTCCCTTCTAGACCGTCAATTTTGCCTTTGAATTCGACTAGGATTATGGGCAAACCAATCAAGAAAAAAAAAAGGATTTTTGCCTGAATTTCCCGTCCGGTGTTTTGGGTTCGAGCTGTGAACAATGATGACGTATGAGGTCCTGAGAAAGAGGAGATTTTCGAGGAGGATTCGACAGTTCCGGTGGCTGAAAAGCCAGAAGGACCTACCGAGACTGAAAAGTTGAAGAAAGCGTTGGGGGATTTGTTTCATGGAACTGATCATGGGCTGAAAGCAAGTAGCTAGACGAGGAGAGAGATCATTGAGCTTATCACGAAGCTTGAGGCTAAGAATCATATTTTGGCACCTACTGAGGTCTTGACTCTGCTTACTGGTAAATGGATTATGGCATATTATTTCTATTTAATTTTGTCTTTCTTAGCTCTATTGTTTCTATTGTCCATTAAAATTTTCAAGCTCTAGATGTCTATGAATATTCATGTTTCAGATTCAAGTGAGACTAAGAGTTAGGGGGAGACGGAAGCTTACTACAAATTAACGCCATGAGGTGTTTTTTTTAATGACATGGCAAAATTTTATTTATAGGTGGTAAAAAAATGAGATACAAAGCTGGGACATGTGATCTCCAGATATATATCCTGGTGCACATGCAACACTGACTCGCCCTAACTTTTCTAATAAAACAAACTAAGTACTCGTATTATCACTTTTTATGTTTTCCATAGTCCTAATTAAGCCGTCTTTTTTGGCCCGGCCTAAATATTTTTTACCAAAAAAAAAAAAAAAAAGAGTGAAAAAGCTGACAATGGATAGGCTCCAATATTATTGTCCAGCCATCTTGTTCCTTAATGACGGGAGGCTAGCCAGAATATTGCTCTAACACTACAAGAAAAATAGGTTTCAGCAACCACCAAAATCGATTACTAATTCGGTGGCAAATAGTGTCAGTGACCGAAATTTTCAACCAAAAGTGTTGGTAGCAAAAACACAGGTGCTAAAGTAAGCAAATACATCACTCTCTATTTGCAATAGAAATTTTGGTTGTTAAAATTCCAAATTTCGGTTGCTAATTTGATTTTTTGGATTGAACTTTTTAATTTTAGCTTTTGAAATTAAGTTTCAAAATAGGTTGCTAATGTTTGGTTTATCTAGAAAATTTTCGTTGCAAATTCAGTTGCTAATTTGGATAAAAAAAATAAATATAAAATTTGGTTGTAAAATCAGTTGCTAAAATTAATTTTGAATTATTTTTTATAAATTCAGTATAACAAAATTAATTGTTCCTGTATTGAGACCCAAGAAATAACCAAAACCTCTTCAATTCATCAAATTGTCACATTGTATCACATTTATAATTCATACATTTCAATACAAAAATTTAAGGACTCTACACCGTTTCAAATTCTAAGTTAGCAATAACAACAAAAGTTTTTTTTTATTTTTTTATAACCAATATAACAACAAAAGTCCAACATGATCCATCAATGCATTCGTGATTGTACTTCATCTCCCGAGTGTTGATCCTACAATAAGAAGAAATGAATAAATGATAAATAACAATTCCATAGTTACAATCATATTCTCTTAAGAAAACTTTCTCATAAGACATATTCAATTAAACTTAACTATGAAACTTACAGCAACCTAGAATGTTACTTACTGTAGATACCGAAGGTACAGATTGGGATGGACATGACATGCCTATTTGAGTCATTCATCGTAACATTTTCTGATGCATATTTTACTTTTGTTGCATCTGTTGCATATACATCATCTATTGCATCCACATTAATAAAAAATTAAACTGAGTTCAACTAGGCCTATGAGCAATACAACACTTCATAGCTTACCAAGTGCCAACTGAGCCTAATTTCTTCTTCAGCCTAAAGCTGACCCTGCAAGAAACTTTATGGCTTGCATTATTAACTTTATGTGATGTGTATGTCATTTTATGTTAGCATTGTAAGACAAAACAAAATAAAACAAAATTTGTCCTAGTTACTGATAAGGGCAATACATTTTAGAAGATTGTGAAAAGGAGGGAAACAAAAATGAAAAGTAATATATAATACAACTATGACAGTTGCTATTTCCTGCAATAATTTGTAAAGTGCACGCTAAAGGAAGAAGATGGCTCACCTATACATAATTCTCCACGTACAGTCCATAATTTGCAATTAGGAATGAAACCTTTTTTATATAAGTGCATAGTTATCTCATCACAAGACAAGTATTTTCTATGTTTACGGGCTGCGCATGGACATTTAATAGTACCATCATACACAATACTTGGATTCCCATATGCTAAGCAAAGAAACTCCTCAACTCCCTGCATAAACTCATTTGTTATATATCCATCCACAACACGTTGATCTATCCAACCCCGGTCAACAGACATAGTGACTGAATCTATATTACCACCAAATCATTATCTATCAGAACTCATGTCTTTATTTCCCACTTATTATAACTTAGATATAAAGTCAAATATAAATACTTGCATATGTATTATATTAAAAAGCACCTCGCAAGCGAAATATAGGACTAAGAAACCAAGTAAATGACTACAACAACGCAGCTTTATAACTATATTGTAAAAGAGCAGGAAATTTCCATTAAAAAAACAAAAAATATGTGCCATTAGTCCTATAGAAAAAGGCAATAAAAAATTAAAATACACCATTATATACTTTTTTATTTATTTGAAAAGTAAAATTTAGCCTTAATAATATGCTTTTCTTTGGTCAGCAACATAATGGATTATGATGGACTTTGGCTCTGTCACTGATTCGGCCTTGCCATCTAGACAGTGATGTAGAATTTTGTTAACCATTAGTCCTATATAGGTTTCTACAATTTTATAATTTCTTATTAGAAAGTTCTGAAATAACATATTATTATACCCACCAGAACTAGTGCTACTGTAGCCATCAAAGAAGTTCACCCAACCTTTATTTAATTGATTTCAGTTTCTCCTACCTTAAAACTTGAGTATCAATCTGGAAACTTATTCATGAGCAGCCTAATAATGAGACCTTGACTGCTACTAATGTAGTATTCAAGCATGTATGCTGTACTAGCATCATGAATAAATTGTTAAGAATCTCAAATCATATGGTATTTAAGCCAATACATTTGATAAATGAAAGATTCTACAAGTTTATTTTTTCAATTAAAAATTCTCCAAGCTTTCAAGGAAGAAGATAGGAAATACCATGTCAGTTATGCTAATTAAAATGCCAAAACATCATGCACAGTCTCTCACCTTACAACTCATTTCAAAAATCAGTGGCAGTGGGACTTTTAGCATAGTTGGTTAAAAACAACTTGTAAAAACAGTTAGTTCAAATTTGTAAGGACCTACCACATAAATTAAAACAAAAGTGGTCTATGAGAATCTGATGGTAACATTTTTTTTTTCCAGATAATTAATAGTCAAATAAATAGCTTCTAATCAAATAAGCTACCAAAAAGGACTAACAGATAATACACAGAACTTTACTCATATTGGAACTGCCCCTTAAAGCTACAAATAGCTACAACATTTTATTACTGTATCTATTTACCAAGGACAGTAACTCCTATACAAAGAAAATTGATGATAATGTCCAGTGACTCCTGTACAAAGAAAATTGATGATATTGTCCAGTGACTTACACATGCAGTTATCTGACTCACCTAGAAATCTTAAACCAACACTATCTCCTATTATTTTACCATAACACATAACACTAAAATCCAATATATCAAATGAGAAAAGAATGAAACTAACCTTGTATAGGCAGGTATCCTCTTTCTCTTAAAAGTGGAAAAGTAGTGAAAGCAGAAGTCAAATGAAGGGTGTCAGTAACACCTGCTTGCTGTTGACCGAAGTGAAATACAGGATCTGAAATCAAACGAATCTTCAGTTTTATATACACCATCAGAAATTAGAAGGAAATGCATTTAGGCTTTAAGAAATTCTGAACGATTAGAGTTGACGGACTTACCTAAATTCTTTAACTCGACTGAATTGTGTTTTGACGACGGAGATGTGGGCAATCTGATCCTTAATAGCGAATTTGATGCTTAATGGCAGAGAAATTAGCAAAATCAACGAATATAACCTGCTCCACCATAGCCTCCATATTCAACTCCTTCATCTTCAACTCAGTGTGAATGGTAGAGATCGATCTGAACTGGAAAGCAAAAAGGAAAAAGTTACGGGGAGAAGAGCTAGGGAGGAAAAATTACAACTTAGAGAGCAACCAAACATTAGATTGCTAATAGGTTTTTTTTTTTTCAATATATATATATATATGATTTTAATAAATTTATTTTTTTAATAATTGGCAACTTAAAAATCGGTTGCAAATAAATTTTATTTTTGCTAAAGTTGTATATTTTTTTTCCTTCAAAAATTTAATTAATTTATAACTAATTAGGGGCCGATTTCGTTACAAAATTTTAATTCTTATATAATTTAATAACTAAAATTACAAAATTATAAAGTTTGGCAATGAAATTATATCTGTTGCTACTAGTGCTTTTTCTTGTAGTGTAAGATTGTGCTCCAGCCAAAGAATAGAAAACTAGTGATTGAAATTAGGGCATAGGAATCATACTGAATATAATAAATCAAGAGAAATGATACTTGAGTTTAAAATTCTTATATCTCATCGATAAAGAAAAAAGAAAAACGTGAGGTAAGGATAGAAAAATAAAAAACATGTGGTCGCTAATTACGTACTACAAAGTACAAATATACTGCCCAAAAAAAAAACAAAGCACATAGAAGATTGAGCTTATTGCCCATCAAAAATGGTACTACATTTTGTTATACAAGAAAATGCTGCAAGTACCTAAGACCATCTTCAACACTCACATACCTCCAATCCACAATACTCAAAATCCCTACACTCAACTTGTTCACTCTAACTTTCCCATCCCTATAATTTTGCTTCCCATCAGACAACCCTAACTTCAAATCCGCCACGATACCTGTTGCCCCGGCGTTTGAACAACATCCCGGCATTGGAAGCTCCTCCGAGAACCACCCTTCAGCACCCGCCGCAAAGCTCATCGTCCCATCACAATCCATCATAGTAAACACTCCTCTCCACCCTTTGATTATAACATTCCATGAAATCTTTACTTCTTTCAAACCCTCATTAACCAAACCACTCTCCTCCCTAACATCGACATCAAACCGGAAAACACCGTTATGTGGGTCCACTAACAATTCGTCACCGGGTTTTGCTACGGTGACAACATGTGACTTGGTGGTGGAGATAGTGACGGCGAAAATAAGATTGTCAAGTGAAATATGGGGTTTTGATGGGGTCTGCTGGCGGCGTTTAGCGGCGGCACGACCAATAGCGAATAAGCGGCGATAAGGAACTGTGGGATTAGTGAGTTGTAGAGTAGAGAGAGAAGGGAAATGGCTAGTGAAAATGGGTTTCCAAAGGTGGTCGGAGGACATTGAATCAGACCATGACTTGGAAACACAAGAGGCTAAGGCTAGAGTTTTGGGGTCAAGATATTGAGATAGGATGACAAGAACCTCCCATGACGGTAGCCGGAATATTGAAGAAGGAGTCTTATTATTGAGAAACATGGGCTTAGAATGTTATCGATATCGAAATTTGTTACAGTTGAACAACGAGCGGTTTGTAAATTGTAATTGTGCGGTCATATGTAGGTTGCTTTTCGCTGGTAGGATAAGAACTTTTGGGCACGTGGTGGCGCGCGGTGTGTTGCATGGCTGCGAGTTGCCACGTAAGATGAGACAGTGAGAGGTAAGCTGTGAAAACGAAAGACGCGTGCAAGCCTTCGATGTGCACGAGTGTAATCCTTGTTCATTTTGTCTCTTCAAATTTCCTTTTAAGATATAATATATATCTATTACAATAATAATTTTAATGCATTGCATTCAATAAATTAATATTTCAAATTCTAATAAAATTTTTTATTATATCTTAATAAATATTTTTAATGATTATATACATATCTATATTATTATAAAAATTTGGAGACTTTTTCTTTTTAATCTTTTTTTAATTAATTTTTTATTTATTTATCCTTTTAAGAATCTTTTCTTCTTTTCAAATAATGAGATAATAAAATTATTATATATTCATTTATTAAATAAAAATAAAAATTATCAACTTTTTTCCATACGCACTAGCTTCTTAAAATTGAGAAAAACTAAATTAATTCTTCTAAATAATTAATTATGTTGTTATCCAAATAAATTAAAAAAATATTTTTCAATCTCCTATATAGACACAAATTCCTTTCTCTTTTATACTTTATATTATAACTAATCCAAAATTTTATACTTGACTATAAATCACCAAAAAATAGAATAAGATTGACTTTGGTAATTTTTTTCAATAAGATTATGTTTTTTTTGAAAATTCACAACATGAAAAAATTATTTGGTTAATTTAAAAAAAAAAATTAGGAGTATTTTTAAAAGCACTTTAATGATTTAAAAATTAATTAATAAATTTTTGACAATTATTTTTATATAATTGAAAGTCATAATAATTTGTTAAAATTTACAATATTAACAAATTCAGCCTCAAATGAAAACATCCGTCAAAATTTTGTGTCTGATAGATACTCTTTATTAGAGATTAATTAAAATATTATAATTGTGTATAATTTTATGATACATTATTCAATTTACTAGAAATGTATTGGGTTCAGCGTTCAACTTTTGAAAATCCAAAGCAAGCCGAGCTCGGCCCAACCAAAACTGTGGGAGCCGAAGCTAAGTTGTGCCCGCAACGGAGCACGGACACCATTGTTGTGTTGATTCGCCCGGTTCTCTCAAGGCAGTAGGTCATTCTTGTATGTTAGAAATCGCCACATAAACAAAGCCATACGACGTCATTTTACTTTTTCGCGGGCAACCACTCCTCGTTTGGCTCCTCTCTCATTCGACTTAGTTTTTCCCCAATCCCCGTCACCCGTAAACAGAACCTCACCCCACCCTATACCCACCCTCGACGTCGCCGGAGAGCCACTGCAGACACCTACCGGTCTTCGCGTTGGGAAGCCAACGGAGACTTGCAGCTGCATTTTCCAGGTTAGAGTAAAAAATGACGATCCTAGCAGTTAGTTTAGTATCTCTCTTTGGATTTCTACCCCTTTCACGTTCTCTCTATCTCTCTTTCACTAGTTATAATCACTTGATTTTAGTTTAATTTCAGTTTAATAAGTCGATTTAGTTTGATTATAAGGCCAAGGGTTTATACTTAATAGGGTTGGGCTCCTCTCCTCTCTCTTATTCTCTCTATGTTTTCTGTAGTTTCATTTTCTCATACAGTCTTTTAATCACATTTTCAAAGATAATTGCTTTTCAGAATTATTCCTTCATTTTATTTTCCGATTCTCAAGTAATTTTCTGACTATTTTTTTTTCCTTTCATGATTACTGAGAGTTTAATCACACCCATTATGTCAAATCATTCTTTCTTTCTTTCACTCCTTGTCCTCTCACATTGTCTGTCACTCTGTGAAGAATCCATACAAAGTTCATCAGATCTTGGAGATGACGGAGGAATAAATATGTTTTGCGTAAGTCTAAGTTGAAAGTAGGCTAAATAGGCCAATTCATTAATAAAAACAGTGAGTTTTATATCTTTCAGTCAGTTGGTGTATTACATAACAGTACGACATACATAACCTTGTCATCTAGATGCTCCTTGTCCTCTCACATTGTCTGCACTCTGTCAGTCTGTTGCTACTACCTAGATCCAGTGTTATACCTGGAGTGCACAAACTACAAATTCACTTTTCTTTTCTTCTGGAAATCCATATTTGTTTTCCTTATTGTCCTAGCTTCCAAATTTATTTATTTTTTGATAGGAAATTTTAGCAGTCACTTTAGGGTTTAGTCATTGATGCTCCGAAAGTTTAGTGCTTATAAGTTTTTCTTCCCCCTTTCAGAATCCCGAAAGAAGAATTTATTGTTTCCTTGAAATTCAGAAAGGCTTAGTTTCACATTCTAAGCACACATTATTACAGGTAATTTTCCTCCCTCATATATAGTTAAATTGTGTAATGAATTACAATAGTGGGAGCTCATTCTCTGATTTAAATGTTTGTAGCTGCGAGTGTAATCCTCAGAGATAATGAGTTCTGTGGCTTTTAATTCAATCTGTTTTGACAGTGGTTGCTTTTGGAAGGTACTATTCTTACATATTTTCTCTCTTTGCTCAACAAGTTTTAGATTCTGCCTTTTTATCTTTTTTTATTTATTTATTATTTTATAACTTTTTACTGACTCTGGGCTCTGGCAAAAAAATTTTACTAAATTAATTGCTAGCTTCGGATTGGTTGGATTGCAATTCCACTTCAAAAGCCAAAGTTTCTTTCTACCTTTTAAAACTTTGTTTCTGCATTCTGCGTAAACTCTTCTGAAGGTCATGTATTTGTAGTAAGTGAATTGTTCCAAGGCGGAATTTGTGGTGTATTACTTGTGTTTGATTTTCCTAGTTCTTGTATATGAGATTCAGGACGTGGTTAAGATATCCAAGGCCAGGAAGCAAAATGGAGGGAAGCTATTTGTTAATTGTTCATTGAACTCCAAAATGCAGACTTCACAAAAGACTGTTCGTATTGGTATTCTTGGAGCTAGTGGTTACACTGGTTCTGAGGTAAACTACAAGCACACTAACTTGAAACTCATCCCATACTACATTTTTTTTATGTTTTCTTTTGATGATTGTTGTTTGAAACATTTGTCTATTATATTGTCAGATGGGCCTTATGCAGAGATTTTATCCCTAATTAATTATGTTGTGACACTTTACTGACAGGTTCTTCGGCTTTTGGCAAACCATCCACATTTTGGGGTCACTCTTTTGACTGCTGATAGAAAAGCTGGCCAGCCTATTGCATCTGTATTTCCGCATCTTGGAACACAAGTATGAGGGATTTAACATTTGATAACACTTGTTTGAAAAGCTAGATGTGGGTGGATCATTTATAGCTTGGTTATCTGGTTTACTTTGTGATGTCTACCATTGCATGTATACCTGTTCCATAATCATTGACTCATTTATGCAGAGTAACAATTTGAAACACAACCAGTGTGCTTTCCCATGACATGATGTTTTGATGGAGAGTCACTGGAGTGCATTTCTTTTGCTTAGATATTTTCCTTTCCTGGACTGGTCATCAGCGATGAGAATGTCATTGCTCCACCGTCGTAAGAGTACAATCTTGACTTAATCTATGTTCACAGGATTTACCAGATTTGGTTGCCATTAAGGATGCAAATTTTTCTGAAGTGGATGCAGTATTCTGTTGTTTGCCGCATGGAACCACTCAGGTTCTTTCTTATATCCACTGAATCAGCTAGCTGGACGCTTTAGTATGTTTACCTTTCATATAAGATATTAACAATCTTTAGTTTTCAAAATTTTAATCAAATCCTTTATTTATTTTTCCCCAGGAAATAGTCAAAGGCCTTCCTAAGGATTTAAAGTGTGTTGATCTTTCTGCAGTATGCCTTCACTGGAACTGTTTTCCGCATTCTTAACAATTTTTCAGATTTATTCTATGATATGTATGAAACTTAAATCATATGAATTTCCTGTGAGATTCTTCAGGACTTTCGCCTGCGAGATACATCTGAATATGAAGAATGGTATGGTCAGCCACACATAGCACCAGATCTGCAGGTAGGATTTTTTTTTACTCAAGTCACCAAAGAGTTTAATTCAGCGGTGTCATTATATTGTTGTTGTTATCAGTTTACCCAACTGGCACCTACAGAAACTACAGAAAATTTTTATTGCACAGAGGATTTTTGGTATTTCAAGTAATTGGTGACACTTGCAGGAGGTTACATTTTAGTCTTCGCTCCTGCCTAGGTTACGGTGTTCCTGACTTGAAGTCTTAATAAGAGTTGGTCTTGAGAAATTATTTTGTTGATCTCTTCTGTCAATGTGATACCATAATACAAAGGAAATTGTTGCAAATCGTTTGTTTTCAAGGATTATTTTCATGTCAGGGGATATCACCTGTCCTCCCTTCCTATGCTATTTTCTTCTGTTATGATTGGACAATCAAATCCTAATTTATCGTGTCTTCCATCTAATCCTAGCTTGTTTTTGCAAAACATCTGTTTGTGTCAAGTACTTGATTGGTGATTATTGTTAACTGTAAGCTCAAAAGATCAGTTTGAGTTGAAAGTGCATGCTTTTTTTTTTATAATTTTTTTTATATATATATTTAGTAATCTAAAAAACCAACTAAAATCACCCCAAAAGTCTCTCTATTGTTACTTGATGCCTTATTAACATGGTGAGAGAATTTGCTTACCTGAATCCAGAAAGAAGCAGTGTATGGCTTGACAGAGATTCTAAGAGATGAAATAAGGAATGCACGTCTAGTTGCTAATCCTGGTTGTTATCCTACGTCAATCCAACTTCCTCTTGTTCCATTGTTAAAGGTCAGCATGCTCTATCCTCTTTGCTGTTTTTGTATCATATTTTATGCCTGATTGATCACTGAGCTTTCAAATTATTACATTAATTGTAGTGTCTTAATAAGTGATCTAGAAGTATGAACTATGTTAACCTAATCAAATTAAAATTAGAACTTGGGACAGAAAATCAAGATGCAAAGAGTGTATGTAGTTAAGATATGTGCTACATGCAGATGGGATATAAGGAGTTATGTGGTACTCTCTTTCATAAAGCAAGAAACAGGAAATAAACTAAGATGCCCAAATTCTCCTTTGTGAGGGGTTGATCAAAACTTACAGATTTTTCCCCATTGATTAACTACTATATGATTTTATCTTTTCCCATAAGTATAACACCTTCACATTTCTACTCCACTAGACATCCATATGCAAATCAATTCTACTCATTGAGCTGCCTGTATCAAGAAACTGTTTTGGGGTTAGAGCATTCTGGATTTTGCTTTTTACTAATCAATTTTAAACAAATAGTGTTGCATGATTGCTTACCTCATGCTGATTGATATGTTCCTTATTCTAATGTTAGATAAGAACTTCCGGTTTCTAATTTGCCTTTGCAGGCTAATCTTATTGAACATCGAAATATTATTATTGATTCTAAATCCGGTGTTAGCGGAGCAGGTTTGTTTTCATGCAACTTCCTTTTTTTTCTCTCAACTACTTCATCACTAAATATTCTCAATTCTACTTGGTAATTTCTACAATGATTCTGTTACCTGGTTCATTCTGCAGGGCGAAGTGCCAAAGAATCAAATTTGTTCACAGAAGTAGCTGAAGGTATTTGTTCTTATGGTGTTACCCGGCATCGCCATGGTAAGTAATTCACTTCAAGAATATAATCTTATATATCTATTTTTTGATAAGTTCTTATATATTATAGATCTTATAAATTCTAGCCTAACTCATGATGAATCAAATTAATCATGGTTTCTCGTGTATTATATTTTTCAAGAGCCAAATGAATATGCTAATTCACTGTATTCTTGTTGACATAATTAGCTCATGGTAATGAAGGGTTGAGTAAAACATCTGCAATGGTTCATTAACATTTAATATCCATAACTCCATTCCAGTTTAACCTTCACCTGCCAATAGGGATTGTGGTACTATTGGCTTGTGTGCTTGGAATACTCAAGGGGATTCTTACATAAGATCAAAGTTGGGAAAAAATGAAAATTTGTTGAAAATCTAGTACATTAAGTTATATGTGATTTGATGTGTGAAACAGATGAAGCAATGAGCTCCCTTGAGAAATCCTTTCTGGAGTTTGCCTCTTGAGCTCAATGATCTTGATGTCTATTTGTGAATGCTTCTAAAGTGGTCTTCAGTTTTCTATTATTTTTTGTTTTGGCATCAAATTACATGATACTTGAGCTAGTTTTAGTATAAGATAGCACGAGGCAGTAACAAGTTTGAATTTCAGCCCCAGAAACTGAACAAGGACTTTCTGATGCTGCACGTTCAAACATAACCATTAGTTTTACTCCACACCTAATGCCAATGGTAATACATACATCCAGATGTATTAACTGATTTTTCATTTTCTTATTCTTTTCTTGCTGATGACGGTATTGAGCATGTGTATGTGTTATCATTTTGTATTTGTAGACCCGTGGTATGCAATCAACTATATATGTAGAAGTGGCTCCAGGAGTAGGAATTGAGGACTTGTACCAGCAGCTGAAGACCTCCTATCAGGTGTGTGCTTATCTTATCCATCGTTATTATCACTATGAATAGAACACAAAATATATGAAATTAAATGTATGCACACATACTCGAAGATAGATGCTAGCATTAATTTTTGCAGGTTAATCTTTACTCTGACAAAAAGTTCCATTCTGTATCATTTTTCCATCATGTTTTGTTAAAAAAGTTTTGCTTTTCTTTTTTCCTTCTGGAAGAGTTTATCTCCAATCATCACCCTGCAATACATAAATTGGTTCTAAGCATTTGTAACTTGTAGCCTTCTTATTATTAGGACCATAAGGCAACTTAAAGAGATCCTGAATGCCTCTTGATCTCCATGGCTATGTCCAGTCTGGGTTCAAGTGCTAGCATGTGCATGGCCATATTTTCATTGATCAGTTATTGGCTTAAATGGTTTTATCCTGCTGCTTTTGGTCAGTAGTTGGATTTTAATATTTTCTGTCTTATCTCTTTTCTTATGTTGTGGCTACAGGATGAGGAATTTGTAGTTCTCTTGGAAAAAGGAATTGTCCCTCGCACTCACAGTGTTCGAGGGACTAATTACTGTTTGATCAATGTTTTTCCTGATCGAATTCCTGGAAGGGCAATAATTATATCTGTTGTATGTACATTATATCATTGTGTTTTATAAGCTTTGGTTCCCCAACTTTTTGTAAATTTTAAATGGTATAATTATTGGCTTAACGAAGAATGTTAATATGTTGCTGCAGATTGATAATCTTGTGAAGGGAGCTTCAGGCCAAGCTTTACAGAACCTCAATTTGATGCTGGGATATCCAGAAAATACGGGCCTAAAATTCCAAGCTTTGTTTCCTTAGAATACCCAACAAGAACAAGCATGTCAGAGAACTTCTTTTCCACCACTTCATATAAGTAACTATATTAACATTTACACAAATCAGTTGTCTGTTTTTCCATGAATACGTCAAGCGTTTCTGCTGTATGTACATTTGTACGAAAAGCATGTAAGCTGTTCTACAATTTTGATGCATGCATGATATTGAAAAAATTTAGACTTGATAATTGGAATAGTGATCAAAACAAAGACTGAATTTCTTTCAATAAACTTACAGAGTCCTTTGTGAACTTGAAGTTTGCTTCAATACTTTCCAGCTCTTGTTTATAAAGTGAAATTTCATTGACACGGTTAATGTTGCTGAACCTATGTCAGGTCTAGAGTTCTGAGGCAGTGTCGCTAATGAGAGCTCCTGAACGCGCATTACATTCAAATTATGCAGCTCAATCATTTCTAGTGAACCTATGCTCTTTCTGCTAATTGAGTAATATTTATGCGATTTTATCTTCCCTACGTTTCTTTCTTAAGCTAATTCTGTCGGGCTATGTCTCAATCTAACCGGTATGACTTGATTATTAGAAGAAAAAAAAATAAAATTGAATCCTGACACTACTGCCCAACATGTCAAGTAATCACCTTGATGAATCCTGATGGTAGTCGCTTTTATAGTTGCAATTCCTTGTAATAGCTGTTGGCAAATAGGTATTGGTGCCTTTGCCTGTTGCTTTTGGAAGAACATTATTTGCAGGCTAAGGATTAAGTTGGGGAAGGAAAATTGGGAAGAATAAACTCAAACAACGAAGCACCAATACCTTTTAAACCGCTTTTAAGCTACCTGTTTGAGGGGAGTTTGAAAAATCAATATTTTACATTGAAGTTGCCAGACTACAAGACAACGTGTATGTGTTTTATAGACACCGTCATTTGATACCCTCCAGGAACCAGATTTCTTCATTTTAGAAGAGAGTAATATTTCAACACGAATCCTTTATTAAAGATTATTTAGCTCCAAATGGGCAGTTTTGGGAGTACATGGCAGAGAGTATGCTCTTATTTCTTACTTGCAACTACTTTGCCTCTTCTAACTGAAACTAATTTGGTATTTGGCCTGTTTATCAGGAGAAAAGAGTCCCCAGTGTTTTTCATACTCTGGGTTTTTGTGGTTCTCATCAAAAAGAGCAAACACGTAAGTTTCAATACCACTGCCTGGCTTCCTTGGTGTCCCTCTTCCCTTCACATGCTGAACCAGGTTTGAAAGGTAAGTCCTTGCATTATCAATTGATGCTTCTGTCCCTCCAGCTGAAGGCCAACCACTCTCTGATACAACTATGTTCAATGACCCGCCACCAGCTTTCTCTAATGCAGCATAAGAAGCATCCACCATTGCATCAAACAGATTCTGATATTCAAATGGGGTATCATTTACTACGACTGATTGAGCAGTAAAAAGAGCATAGTCTAGAGGAATGTCTTTTGTGTTTTCAATGTAACTAAGATAAGGGTAAATGTTAACAAGTAACGGGGACTGGTTATTCACTAGAAAGCGAATTATGGAATCAATAAGTTGTCCATATTCTGGTTTAATGGAGGCATTGGATGGAGGATATGATATTCCAACAAAACCAAATTCTACAGAAGTTGAAACTTTGATTTGCCCTAAGCCTGCTGCAGAAATGGCATTTTGAATGTTTTGCATGGCAGGTACAAGAAACTGAGCAGATGGCTCCGAGGGCTTCACTTCATTTCCTACTGCAATGTATCTGAATTTGACATTGCCATAGTTTTTCACATTGTTTTGGACCCATGTGTTTGCATTGTCTTGGCTGGCTGCAATATTTTGAAGTTTGTCTTTTGGAACATCTAGGATGAGCTCAATGTTAGAACCTCTAAGAGCTTCAAGGACATCTTGGTCTGGACTATAAATTCTCATCCTCTGAATGTTGTTTTGTTTGTATAGAGCTACAACTTCTTGTGGGGATGGTAATCCATCACCAAGTCTTCCATAACAAACACCAGTCTGTGCACCTGCATCAGATAGAACAAAATGTTAGAGGTTGTGAAATTAAATTACTAGGACTTGCTGTTTATACGATTTACCAGGTTACTATGACTTGGCATTGTTAAATTTCAAAGAAAAAGAGAATGGCATTGTTAACTTTCAAAGAAAAAAAAAAATAATTTTATGACACTTAGAAAGAGAGAAAGAGAGAAGAGAGAGAGAGAGAGACCTGTTTTGCCTATGCTAGACAATACCAGCGGAAAAAGTAGAATTATAAAAACCATGGAAGTACTTTTTGCTGCTAAATGAGATTTAGCCATTTGAGAAAGAAAAGTGTTTAGCAACTATACTCCTAAAATCCTATTTTGGTGCCCATTTATAGGAACAGAAGCTGGCTGTTGTGGACAACAATCAATTCTTGTCAGTTTCCTTGCTATGAGATGACCTCTCAACTTCAAAATATTTCCACAATTCATATTGCTTGACTTAGTTACATTCTTGCACTTTGATTAATTCCTTGTCATAACGAGACTTGGAAATTTCTTTGCCGTGGGCAATGGGCATAGCAGGTACCAACCCTTAATTGTAGGTTTTGGAAATTTCTTTGTCAGTCTAAGGTAAAAAGTAGCTCGAATTGGAGAGAAAATGAGGAAGAATCAATTAAGATGGTTTGACCATGTGTTGATAGAAATGTGTCTTTATAAAAATGTGAGAAGATCTAGATCAAAAGAAAATAAATTAGGGATACTATTATAATTGTGTTGGTAGACTTAATGACGAAAAACATGAGTATAAAAGAACTTAAGTGGAGACATTAATAATGAAAAAGAATTCATGTGGAGGATGCAAACTAGTTTTGTGAGATCCATGAAATCGATCCAATTTTGTAGAAGTAAGGCTTGTTTCGTTGTTGTAGAAAATTGTTTAACAGCAACTAATGCGGTGAAGGACTCGTCAATATGACCATCTTAGATGATGTTGCTAGGTTTGGAATAAGTTGGGGAATCATCATTCAATTTCACATTTTTTTATATAATTAAGGAGTTATGTAATGGAGAGTAATAGAAGTAGATGTATATAGTTTGATTGGTTAGCAAGGCTAGCTGCAGATATTGCTGCTTGAATGTTTCTCATGGCAGGGAGAAGAAATTGAGCAAAAGGGTCTGGGGGTTTTTACTTCATTTCTTAATGCAATGTATTTGTATTTGACAGTGCAAAATTTTCACATGTGAAATTTCTTAATTTCTACGTGGTAGAATACTGCTTGTTTGACATGGTTCTAGAATTTCAAATCTCTTACCTGTGACTTGACTGATGCATTTACTGCAATATATTAGATATTTGCATACGAAAATTCTTATAGAGCGGTTGATTTCATGTGGAGTAACATCACCTATGTGACAGGATTTTAGGTGCAAGCATTTTTGTATAAAGAGTATAATGGAAAAGGATCTTTTCATTGACTTGTATAAGACAATTGAAGAAGACGGCCACATGGCCCTGCCTAACTATATTATTAGTCTTCAATCTATGATGCTGATGCTGAAAACGACCACTGGCCGTTGAGTCATCATTCCTAGAAGCAAGAAAGAAATTCAATTGAATGCCTCCAAAATGTTGCTCGTTCAATTGTGTCCCATAATCTTGACAAAGTGTCTTTTCTTTTTACTTGGTGGAAAATTGAAGTTTTCAAGTGGTCATCAGTGAAGCAAATGCCAATTTTATGTGATAAGACTCAGAATTGGACTCTTATGGCATGACTTAGTTACTTGATGCCTAAAAGTGAAAATTACAAATTGCATAGATTGTGCATGAAGATAGAATTTGAAAACTCAATTGGCAATCTCTCAAGTCAATTAAAAATTTTCTCAACATCAATGAACTTGTTTAAGTATCAAGAGAGCACTATACCAAAGCCACTATTGTTTTAATGCATAGATTGTGCTTAGTACAGCTGAATCTGAGAAGAATTGGAGGACCAGAGAACTTATTGTCTAAAAAATGAATCCTTTGTAGAATTCAAGTTTATGGATTTAGCCCTCCTTTATAATATGCAACGAGAAGAAGAGGAAGAAGAGAGAAGAACTCGATATTACAGGTCTACAAGTTTAAATTTGCACTAACTGAATACTGTAAAAAAAAAAAAATGACCACATTTGCATTTGTTCATGATAATCATTAATGTCACACAGCCTTGAGCTTAAGGCCTATTACTATGGCTTCCTTGAAGAAAAAGAGGAGACTTCTCTGGTCATTGACTCGGAGACATGGGAAGGAATGGTTTCCTTCAGCCGTATTAACCACACCATTGAACACATACATCTTGCCTAAGTAAACACCATAGTTTATGAATAGTGGCTTCCTTATGTTCACTCATCCAAAAACTGCTTTTCTGCCCTCAACGCTCAGACTATTCCCTCAGTGCGTCAGTAACTTTTTTTTGGTAATCTTCCTCTTAGTTACATATTCAACACATAATCTCTGTTCTATGCACAAATGAGTATATCAAGATTAATAAGTGATAAGTAAACAATTAAACAAACTTCAAACTATGTTGTCATTTCCTAATAATACAAATCACATATCAGATGCTAACAATACAAAACTATATTGAGATGATTACATAGAAGCTATTGGAGATTGAAGTTGAAATGTCAGTTTCTTTTGAATGCTCGATGTACATTGAGGGGCACTGCTAGATACCTTGAGATAATGCTTGCAAATCTCTATCATGAAAGTTCACCAAGCAATACCATTCCACAGAGTGTGACAGTGTCAATCCACACTGAAATGACCAAATTTAAGCAAAGGTCATCTCTCTCTCTCGAACAAATGACTCCTTATGTCCATGATCAACTTATCAAGAACACCATCATCATTTACAGCCAGATATTGCTCCGCTGCATGTTTGTTACTGAAACTTTCCCCTGAAATAAGGTAGTTGTCACCACTTGTCACAACGACACCAAGCTCACAAGCCAACTCCAAGACCTCTGATTCACGGCAAAAGCCTCTCCCAAATTCAATCCCCAGTTCAGCTTTTTTCATTGCTGGTGCCAGTTTATTCTTCACAACTTCTGCACAGATCCTCAGACCAGTAATCTGAAACACAAGGAACCACCCCATCCCCCCCCCCCCCCCCCCCCCCCCCCCCCCCCCCCCCCCAAAAAAAAAGGAAGAAAGAAGGAAAGAAGGAAAGAAAAGGTAATCAAAATAAAGGATCTTCATGAGTGGGAGGAAAAATAAGGCTCTGTTGGATTAACAATTATAACGAAAGCTTAAGCTAAAAGGAAAGAGCCCAATTATGTCAATCAAACTGTAATACAATAAATCTCCCACCTGCACTGGACATGCATCATGAAACAGAACAGAAAACATAAAGAAAGACATACTACTGAAAATACCGTTGGAGTATCAGTAAACTTAAAAGAAGTTGATAGATAAAATGGCCAACTATGTACTCATATGAAGCACAAACATTTCACTAAAGTGGCGTATTGCATGTTAGACACTCCATGCCAAACACAGTGTGATATGCTCCCTTACTATCTACTGTGAGACCATAATAAATTAATAAAGATATCATCATCAATAATTTTTCCAAAAAGCACATTAAGGAAGAAAAAATTCCCCAGAGCTCATTCATAATCCTTACAATCCAAGGTGCTTAATCAATTACCTTCTCCTCAGCTTTGAGCAATCCTATTCTTACAAGTCTCAACCGTACAGCTGCATAGAATCTCAAGGCATTTCCACCACAAGTGACCTCATCAATACGTCCAAATCCGTTGCCTGATTTTGGATTAAATCTAACCTGAATATGGAACGCACAGTTGAACCTTAAACCACAAGGTTCCTTAATAACTTGCAAATAAACATTCAAAAAAAGAAGTACAAATTTTTTAAATGAGTTGGGTTCTACCTGATTAATAAAAACTATAAGAGTTCGGGACTGACTCAATGAATATTGAATTTTACGTAGTGCCTGAGTCATTATTTGTGATTGCATATCTTGGTTAGTGCCACCTATCAGCTGATCAAGTTCACATTTGGGAACAAGGGCAGCCACCTGTAGAGAGTTAGGATATTAGTAAAGAACAAAAATATCAATACTCGAGAAAGGAACTAAACATGACAACTACTACCTCCCAACCTCATCTATGCACATAGGCTGATAAGTAACAAGGTAGGAGAGTCTTATTTATCTATCATTGTACATCTATATTAATTACTGGTTAAGGAAATGTAACAAAAAGGGAATTTCAACTATAAAGGCCCTGCCATTCAACAAAAATGCCAGAATCGGAACGACATTGTTTTGATTACTGTAGAAACTTTTAGGAAAGCTTCGAGAAGAAGATAACCTAATCATCAACACAGCGCTCCATACACATCTGACATCACAGCCAGGGAGAAATTGCATTACATAATTCAAAAGAATAACAACCTCATGGCTACTGAAATTCTCAAAAACTATTCTCTATTTGTAGAATTAAACATATATGCATATTCTTAGTAATCCAACACTGAAACAACCAAAAGGATAAAAAGAGTACTCAACTCAATTTATATGAAGTCTGGACAATCAAATTCTTAGGCTCCACACACACACATATAGAGAGAAGATTAGTCACCTACACTGTCAACCACGATCACATCTAGAGATCCACTTTTTGTGAGCGTATCAACCATGCTTAGCAAATTTTCAGCAGAATCAGGATGTGAGATAAGTAGATTTTGAGTGCTTATACCCATTGATTCTACAAGTGAAGGGTCCAATCCATTTTCAACGTCAAGATATGCACAATAACCTGCCAAAAGCACAATTCAGATAAGCAAAACTATAGAATACTATAAACAACCCACGAGATAAAATAAAAATAGTAGACTGAACTTCTCATTTCAGCCAGAGGACAAGGAGACCAAATAAACCGTTCAAAAAATTAGCTTAACTACTGTTTTAGTCCCTCAGGATTGCTTTCATTTTCCATTCAGTTCTTTAGGAATTTTTCCTGTCAATTTCATCCTTTAGGATTCAGATTTTCACAATCAAGTTGCATTCCTCATTCTCATGTTATGTCAAATAATCCTATAGAGTAGGATAAAAGATGGAAACAATTTTCCAAGTCATAAAAATAACTTTAGCACAACATTATCTTCATATTAATTAGGGTTATTTCGTTTCTACATAACATGTAAACCGGAAATAGAATTTGATTGAGAAATTTTGAATCCTAGGGGATAAGATTGATCAAGAAAATTCTTGAATGACCAAATTGAAAATTGATAAATCTTGAAGGACCAAAATAGTAGTTAAACAAAAAAAATATTTCTGTCTCATAACATAGATATGTATGCCTTTGATGCCCATTCATACTTCTGTCTCACAACAATGCGCAAATATGCTCATCATCTAAAAGAAAATTGAAGGACAACACATGTTTCATCCCATAGGAGATCCGGCATTTGATATTCTTGTTTGACATGAGCATAAGACCATAAACTACCATTGAAGAAAAAAAGCAGGGAAAGTTAGAAAGCAAAGAATGACTAAGATCAAATCCAATCTATTTCAGCAGATATGATAATACCCACTACTGCAAGCAGAGCTCTTAAGAACAATAGTCAGAATAATCGACAACTAGATGTTTTCAATTTGTGGTAATTGAATATGCAAGCAATCAAATAATTCTTTATGTACATGGAGTGGCTGTCATTATTTAATAACAATGCATAAAGCAAGTTTTGTATTTACCTCCAAGCTTTTGAGCTTCCTTGATAATGTGAAGTGCAAGTGTTGTCTTGCCAGATGCTTCTCTCCCATAAATTTCTACAATTCTTCCCTACAAAGTGGAAGATTTGATAAAATTCTATAATCTCTAGAAGAGGAAACTAATCAGAAACTAAAGAATAAATTGTTGTCAAGATTCATGACTCGTCCAAATGTAAAGCTTTTAAAAATCTATAATTCCATCTGTTTACTAGATTACAGACAGAATGTAAGAAGTACAAACGATAGAGCAGTTATTCATTACAATTAAGAGAACATTGATATTAATAATCTATACACTTACCTCATTATTATAGAAACAGGCTCCATAATGAAACGAGAAAGAACTACATTGACCAGTAAACCGAAACTTGATTAAACAGATAGCTAGTATTTAAATACTAACAAGATTGTCAGACCGAAAAGATCTTGGCACAATGCATATAGAACTTTTGGAGCCTCACTCTTGAAAACCAATCAATTGGTGACAAGAGGAGAGGCCCATTTTCTTATAAGGATTGTGCAGCCCTCTAGCTTTAGCAACGTGGGAGTTCACAAATTGACACTCTAGATCCATAGTCGTGAGGTGAAGCCTATTAGTCGTGGGCCAATCAACCGTTGGGTGTAGGCGTAATAGGGCGACCTATCAATCGTGGGCCTAACTCTATGTTAGAGCCTTACTCTTAAAAACCAATCAATTGGTGACAAGAGGAGAGGCATTTTCTTATAGGATTGTGCAGCCCTCTAGCCTTAGCAATGTGGGAGTTCACACATTGACAAGCACCAATATAATACAAAGTTCAATATGGACACATCAACATGGAAAATATTGAAACTCTACGATGCAGTATGCTGAAGGTTCAAACTACTTAAACCCAACTCGGAAGCAATAACCAACAAAGAAAAAAGAAGAACAAGAACAGGAAACTCAGAAATGCAGTAAGAATTCAGAAGTCTAACCCTTACTTCTCTCTGGCATTCTGAAACAAGAGGAAAGAATGTCCAATAAAAACTTGTCCTGTATTATCTCTTATTTGTTTTACTTTCAAGTTATCCAAAGATTGATTTTAAACTTTACTTTTACGTCTCATGTATTATTATTAGATGGTAAGCAATTTTCATGTTTCTCCCAAACATGCCCAAAACATATTCGGATGATCTAGTACATCAGTCAAGTATCCAATGGATGATCCAATACAGCAGTCAAGTAACGTGGTTATTAGATTCTACAATAGGTATACTGAAGTATTAGTTGCACATCATATCTAATTCATATCTAATTTATATCTAACATGAGATAGAGAAGGGCAGTTACATTGTTCTCCCTAGGGCCAAAATGAAGGCTCATGTTCAGAATTATATAAGTTGGAGATAGACATTGAAAACTAAGAAAGTAAAAATCAAGAGATAGCAACCCCAACAACCCAGAATGACATTTTCTTTGGACCAAAAAGTCTTTCACAAATGTGATACAGAACGTCTGCTTTCATATTTCCAAAGAGGATAGCTTCCACACTAACCACGTAAGCTATGGTCCATGGATTGTGCATATGGAGTCAATGAACTCAAGCATCAAGTGACCACACAGAATAGGGTGTCTTACACGATTACATGTGAACTACCACAAACAAAGTAAAAAAGGCCATACTATTTATGCACTTCCTAGATTTGCATGATTAATGGATATTTTTGCTTCACACATTAATCTAAATACATACCAGCTTAGCAACTGCCTTTTTCTGTGGAAAGATAAGTTAGATTTTTTAGGAGTCTAAATGGAAGTTGAACAAGTAGACAAAAGTTTATATCCTCATGTCTCCAGAAAGTATAACTAATTCAACCAACATCAAGATGGTTAGACAACTAAAAGAATGTGTTACTATCAGTGATGGCTCATAATGTTGCCTATCTGAGGAACAATGTGTGCTGGAGAAGCTTAAACTGAACATGCTTATAGCAAACACTTGGATAGATTGTAATAGTGCTAGTCAATTACTCACCTTAGGTAATCCTCCAATCCCCAGAGCTACATCAAGCTTTAACGAGCCTGTCGGTATCACAGATGCCCGTCTCATACCAAAGAACTTAGATAACATTGATTCACCATCAAGCTGTGAGACAGCAAAGCGTAGTGCAATGTCTCTCTCTGTTGATCTGACATCATCATGGATTTCATCACATTCTAACTCAGGAGCTTCAGCTTCAACTGAAAGTAGGAGCAAAGATAATTTGAGAATGATTATCAAAGAGAAACTAACAAGAAAACATCCAAAGAATTTTATAAAATTATTTTGTATAACATAATCTGTAGCACTGGAGTCTGGAAACTCTTACCTGCAAAATATTATATATCAGTATGATAAAGTTGGATACCTAGGTTAAAATTGCAAACAATGTAGCGCGCTTAAAAGGTTGAAGAAACTATGTTGTTCCAAGAGAATTTTAAAATGGTGATAAATTACTAAACCACAATGAATCAAGGCTTCATTTGGATAAGGTATTAGAAATCCAAGGATTAAATATTCATTTATTTCAAATACATCAATTTGGAACACCATCATTTGAAATCTATTGATTTAAATTTTATTTGTTCGGATACAATAACTAAATGAGAGTATTTCAAACCCAACCATTCTAAATCCGATATTTGGTAACAAAAGATGACTAAGGATTTAGATTTGGGAATTTTAATTTTACTCAAATTCCTAATCTTAATTATTTAATTTTTAAATTATCGCAACATAATATGAACATAAACAAATAACTTTATTATTCTAAAATCAAAAATGGAAAAATATAAAAAATTAAAGATGAAGAAGACACTATACTCTAGTACTACTAGAATATATTTTTGATACTAGCCACCACTGTCTTGGTTCGAGTCGGGCTGTGAATCCTGTGACCCACTCTTATTACAGTCCATTGGTATGGATATGAAATAACACCTCCCAGTAGGAATTTCGAATTCACTTAATTGGGAGATGAAATCCTTTCAGGAATTTAGCCCAAATCCAAATACACTTACTTTAAAAACAACCAAACAGATCATTTAAAATGCCAGACCCAAATCTAAATCCACAAGGGCCAAATCCATCTACTCAAACAAGCCAAGAGAATTTCAAAAAGAAGATAAACTATATGTTTTTATAAGAATGAATCATTAGAGAGAGAGGGGGGAATTCCAAATAGATTTGTAACCGATTATGTGAAAATATGTTCAAAGAGCTCTCCACATAGGAAAAATAATTATTCACAAAAGACGATACAAAAAAGAGAAGATCAACTTAGTTCAAAATTGTTCCAACAGGACCAACACACTAATTGGTCAGCCAATGGAAATGAGATGCATGGCAGTAAAGTGTACAAGTGGAGTAGTGTAAACGATGTCACGAGAGAGTCGAGTTCAACCACAAGCTAAGACAAGTCAAATTTAACTAATAAAGTATGTCGTCAATTACATAGCTTTGCAATAATGTAAGAACCTAGAAGTAAGTTTTACATAAATTTTCACTTCATTAAATTCTTAACAATTATTCCATAATCTATAAGGACCTTTCACTTCTAGTTTCTTTGATGGAAAAAGAATTTTTTTCAGATTAGAAGACTGTAAAAAGAGCACCAGAAGGAGAAACAATAACAAAGTGGCTATCAAAAGAGCATCAACAAATGCAATATATCTCTCAAAAAAACAATTACACTACTAGTTCAAGACAAACAATAACAAATGGGCTCAACCATATTGAAGGAAATAGAAACAAGAAAAATATGTGTTTGCACGGGTAGTCCAGAAAGCTGGATTGTGATATATGTCAAAGAACCATATCAAAAGCTTAAGCTTAAGAATATCCCAACTAGCATCAAAATCCTTTTGGAGATTTCCACTCTTAAGCAATGCAGGACTCTCCGGAAGACCCGATACAAGCATGCAAACCATAGTTCTATTTGTCTATTAAATCAACATAATACCTATAGAGAGGAGAGAAAACGTGCCAAAAAATAAAACACATAATGCAAGTAAGGAACTGCATGTGGGGTGAAAGCACCATTTTAACATTTAGTTGATAAGTAATAAAAGTACCAGTTCAAATTGGTAGGAAAATTTCTGCAAATTTTGGTACTTCCATGTACAATTTCAAACAATGAGCTCACTGTACTTTCAGGCAACGAGCAGAGGCATAAACAACTCCAATGTGTGCATATGCATACCAAACACACATGTGTGAGAAACGGATAGAGGGTAATACCTACAGAAGAAAAACAGCAGGCCTTCATGCCAATATGTGTAATTTTACTGTTTCCTCCATTCTGAGAAGAATAAACAGAAATGGTCACGAGACAACAAGAACATGATTAAACAGTATTCACACAGGAATCAAAAGTAAAAGCAAATACAGTATAGAATGAAAGTAAAGACTTGGTAGAAAAAGCTCAAATAAGAATATTCCTAATGTGCTGCATTTTCTCAAGATCCAGCAACCAAAAGTTAACATAAAGGATACTGATGCCCCTCCCCCCATACACATACACAAAACAAAAGGGAAATAGAAAAAGGAAAATGCAAAGGCTAGCTGATAAGCAGTGAAATAATTAGTTTAAGGGAATGCATACAGTCTAAAATTTGGCATCAGGTATGCAGCTTATCCAGTAAAACCTTCTATTACCAAAAAGTATTAAATAATTAAAGTATCAAAAAACTAACCCCTCAACTAGGATAGAAAAATAAAAATGTGTCATCTCAAAAATCAAGACAGAAAACTGCAGAAAGTCTATCATGAACTTTTTTTTTTTGGGCAAATCTATCTTGAACTTGTTAACTATCACAGGCAATGCAACCGGAATCATTTCCCTATTACTTGGCTAATATAGTCTGCACAGTTATCTAGACATGAAGACTAAAGCTTATGAAAACAAGAGTGCAGTTAAGGAAGAAAAAAAGCAGAAAATGGAAGAAGAAAGAAATACAGAAGGGAAAAACATAAAACCAGGTACATAACCATTAGAAATCCCATGTTTGATGTAGCAAATATGGTAGGTGTTACCTCTCTCCTTCCCTCTCTCTATTTCCCAAGTCTGTAAATTGTAGGTACTTAAAACACAAAGATTGAAGTACTAAGCTTTGGAACTTCTACTACAAGAGCAATAGAAAATATGTTAAGACTCATCATTCAACCCAAGATGTATTCAATCTTTAACCTCATGCACTCCAAAAGAACAAGAAATTTTCCCAAATGTATTCTTGCTAGACTCTTAAATGAGTCTTTTTTTTTTTTTTTCCCTGTATACATGACAGCTACAGCTTTTGTAATCTTTTTTTCTTTTCTAATGAATTCAATCTTCCATTCTACAGATAGCCAATTAAAGTTCCATACTCCACTATCATCACTTCTATGAGTGGGACTGTGGCTCCATGAAACTTCTTTGTTTCATATAGCCGACCCCAACTAGTTTGGGATTTAAGGCTTAGTTGAGTTGAGTTGAGTTGTATAACATCTACTTATTTGAAACCCATAAATTTTCTGAATAGTATTCTATCTCTGTTAAAACAAAAAGATACACCATCATCAATGATTGCAGCTCATTGACTAAGTAAAGTTACTAATCTATGTTCGTTCTAGTATTCAATGCACATGTTTCATGGATTACAAGTACGATGAATTCAGATACTGTACTTCCGGTGAACACAGCACTCTAACACAAAACAAACCCCTTGTTTCTTCTTAGCACTAGATTCTTTATATCTAATTAAAAAAAAAGGTTTTCATACCACACACAGGGATGCCAGAACATCAATTCACCATTTCAATTTAAAAACAGTCTTGAAACAGAATTAAAAAGTACCCATAAAAAAAAATCAATAAAAGCAAACAAGACCCATCAATCTCGCAGTCAAAAACTGAAAAATTTACAAATTTGAGAGCTCTACTACTTCAATGTATGAAGGGGGTAAGGAAATTTTCAGGGAGGGAAAGAGACAGACCTGGCGGAATGCCCAGATAAGAGATGAGAAGCCAGGTTTTCCCAAGACATTGGGACGAAGAAAAAATGCCATTTTGCAGGACTTCCACCAATAAACAGACCGCCACTAAACCTCCCCGTTTGTCACAGGAGAGCCCTCTCTCTAGGGACTATTTCACATTATATTCACTGCGTTGGTGAGACAAAGCATACTTTAAGGGAGTGCATGCACATCGAAGATGGGATTTTGGTGCAGCAAAGGCCAAGACGTCCAATAGGTGAACTTGTGAAGTGGGCGACTAATGGCAAGCGGCAACTGACAAGGAGAAAGCTGGTCGGTTGTTTGGTTTTTCCCGGCGGATGTTGCACGAACTTGAATCCCATTCGTACTTGAAAGATTGAAACTCTTATATGCGTTATTTATGCCCAAAAAAAAAGAAAAAAAAAGAAGAGAACACTAACCCAATTTATTTTTGTGTCAGCAACATGTATAAGGTTGTGTTTAGTAATTATTTTAAGTGTGAGTTTTAGCTTTTAAAAATTATCTTGTTAATTTTTTTAAGGATAATTTTTCTATTATTTTTAAAATTTAGGAGTAATGCTTTTACAAGTTAGTTGTAACTTTTTTAAATTAAAAATATAAAAATTATCTTATTAATTTTAAAAATTATCAAATACATCTTTCATTAATTTATAAACTATTTAATTTCTTTACATAAATATATTCTTACTTAATTATGATTATTTTTATCATTTTACACATTCATAATAATTTATAATTTATTTTATCCAATACTTTATTTATTATTTTTATTATCCACGTTCATTTTTATAAAAGATTTATCAAATATAGTTAATGTGACTTTTTGATAACTATTTGTTTTTATAACATGAAAGTTATATTAATTTTTTAAAATTCACAATATTACCAAACTCTACCTAAACTCTATTGTAATTTGGTTTATATCAAAAATTGGCCTTGGGTTTGTCTAAACAGAATTGAAATTTTATGACCATGGCCTCTCTAATTCTTGGACTTGGACTGGGACTTGAAGTGTATTGATTAAGGGGGAGGGTGAGTTGAGAGTGATTTGGAAAATGGTGGGTCTTAAGGTTTCAAATTTGTTTGGGGTGGGTGGGATTTGTTGATTTTGAGTGGAGCTATTTTCTGTGTATCCCAACATATATTAATATCATTTGATGCGATTTAATTTTAGGATCATATTTGGGTGTATAGCAAAGGATATGATTGAATTGTTAGAAGGTTATTATAGGGATTTTATTCTTTTGCTATTTGCCTATATAAACTGATAAGCATTGAATATTGATTATCTTAAAATTGAATCTAATGAATGCTCTGATACAGAGCTTTGGCTAGCAGCTGTTGCATGGCTAAATTTTTTGTTTCTCTCTCCCTCGTCTGCTTCCTTGCTTATTTACTATCTTAACGATTTAAGTTTTAACAATGGTATCAAAGCATGGTCCTATCACTATGACTCTACAACCACCTAATTCCATTCCATTTTTTCTCTTGTAACTCTTGCGCATTCCTCCACTAGTTCATTGTTCCTCCATTTGAAGTAAACTAGTTGTAGAACATTTCTTAACACAGTAAAGTACTTAATGACTCAATAATGAAAGAGCAATGGGATCAGCTAAGTGAATGTGCCTATAAAATCCCCAAAAGACTAAGAGAAGACATGATCTAAGAGCTGCAAAATTGAAACCAGAAACTAAAAGAAACTTTTGACGTGTCCAAGAGACTACAAAATTCTACCACAAGTTTGACAAAATTGTCCTATGATTCAGAATTAGAAGGTAGCAGCAATCAAAATATTCCTTACAAATGAATGTTTGAAATTTCAGGAGTTTGCATAAAGTGGATCAAGGATTTCAAGTGGGTTAACAATTCAAGGAATTAGAAGATTAACAAGATGGTTTCTTGGATTATCAAAATAAACCCAATCCAGTTTCTCATAATACAATACAACCAGTAGGCAACTCAATGTTGTTAAATTATTTCTCTTTGATCATTTATGTTATAACCCATCCAAAACATTACTCTTTTCTAGACAAAGTTTGATGAAAAAGGGAATAAAGACTTGTGTGAATCCTGAGGAATACAGCCTTACCCATTTCTCTAAGTCCAAGAATAAACACATGAATATAATTGTAGTTTTAGATAATGTATAGTTGCCTCAAGAACCAGTCGAAGCAAATGATGAATGTGCCCGGTTCAAGAATTCAGTAGAAAAGAGTGAAGTTGTGCATGAATCCTTCAAGGAAAATCAAGATACATATTTTCAAATGCATCATTCTATAGGAAAAATGTGTTTTTCAACACATAATTCAAATGGTTTTCCAAGAAAACTGTCTTTGATGGAGTTCACAATTTAGTTAGTGTTGTTGCAGAGGGTCTTTGTTCTTTGGGTTTCAAACTATTATGCTATGGCTTTGTGCTATAAGAAGGAGGGCTTGAGCAATACTGATAATTGGCACTACAGAAAACAACACTGTAGACTGAGAATGAGGCTAATATCACTACGATTCAATGGAGAGCTGCACAACCATGCCAGAACTGCATACATGATTACCTTTCCAATATCAGTGTTTTTCATTTTTTTGTCTTTTTGCACTAGTATTCTTCCATGCCAATTCTGGTTTCCAATCAAATTCTTGAGAGCAAGGATGAACTAAAGAAGTGGGTAGGGATTGATACAATTCAGTTTTTAGGATCATATTTGGGTGTATAAGAAATGAGAGGATTAAACAGTTTGAAGGTTATTATAAGGATTTTACTCTCTTCCTATTTGCTTATGTAAGCTGATAAGAATTGTATACTAATTATCCTAGAATTTAATGTAACGAAAGATCTGGCGCAGAGCTTTGGCTAGAACCTGTTGCAAGGCTAGATTTTTTATTTTTCTCCCCCTCCTCTACTTCCTTGCTTATTTCTTGTCACGTAGGTTTAAGCTTTAACATCATTGATCATACCCCATTCACAGCGAAAGGCTTGGCAACAGAGGATGTATCATCGTAGTCAAAGAGAAGGACTCATAGTAGAATTCTAACTTTTTTGGATTATCCAAAATAAGGGTGACAATGATACAAACCAGATTTTGTTAAGATCCCGGATTGAGCTCGACTTGTTTTCTTAATAAACTAATCATGAATTATAAGTTCAATTTCAAGATACAACCCTTTGAAGTATTAAAATTAGGCCATCCAATTTCAGCTTATGCTTAGATTCAAAAGGATACTAAATTCTATTTCTCAGTAATATTTGAACATTGGATATCAAATTTATTTAGTTATATTGTCACTATGTACCATTTGACTTAGGATTTGTTTGGTAATGCTATAGTTTTTAAAAAGTTACTGTGACTTTTATGCTGTGAAAAAGTAATTGTCAAAAAGTCACAATCATGTTTAGTAAATTTTTTATAAAAGTTGTTGTGGCTAGTAAAAGCAATAAACAAGGTATTTGGTAAAATAAATCATAAGCTGCTGTGAATATATAAAATAACAAAATAGATATCATTAATTAAAGATATATATAGAAAAATAAATTTAATGATTTATAAATTAATTAAAGATATATTTGATAATTTTCTATGTTAGAGTAGACAGCTTAATTAGTGGGTCAAATTTTCTTATTTATGTGTAATTTATATTATGTATCTGGCTGATATTTAGTCTACATTCATTATGTTAGGTAGCCACGTATTGGTTAATATTTAGTCTAGGTTCACTATGTTAGGTAAACACTTTAGCCTATAAATAGAGGCTCTCTCTTGTACATTTAAAATCATCTGAATATACATTCTTCTTGTATTCAACATGGTATCATCAGAGCTTAGGGAGAAAAAATCATAATTTTTATTTTTTGCTGTGTTTCTTTCCAGCTTGTCTCTCTATTGCTGGGTTTCATTCCAGCAGTACGATTATTATTCATCGAGGATACTGTTCATCGGTATGTCTACCTCTGAAAAATCTGAAATCGGTATGTCAAAACCTAGTACTTTTACTTCTGTGTTTTCTGGATCTCCTGTTATTACTACAGCTAACATTGTTCAGTCAACCAATTCACTTGAAGTTTCACAATCTAAAGACAAGCCTATTAATGTCCCATTATCAGCTATTGAATATGATAAGTTCCTACAGTATCAAACTACCAAGCAATCTTCTCATGATAATTCTGTTGCTTACTTCTCTCAGACCTTCTTCTGACACATGGATTCTTGCTTCTGGTGCTTCTGATCACATATCTGGTAATCCCAAATTTTCTTATAGTATTAGTAATCCATCATCACTTTCCACTGTCACTATAGCTAATGGTTCCACAACCATTGCTAAAGGTATAGGTCAAGCTACACCATTATCTTCTTTACCTTTAGAGTCTGTGTTTTATGTCCCTGAATATTCATTAGTCTGATTTCTATTAGTCAATTGACTCGTTTTTTCAATTATTTTTTCACTTTCATTGATGATTCTTTTACTATACAGGACGGACGTACGGACGAAGATTGGCACAGGGCGTGAGTCACAGGGCCTCTACCATTTTACCACACTACCTACATCTTCAGTGTCTTGCTCTACAGATGTATCACCTATTCTCATTCACAGTCGATTGGGTCATCCTAGTCTATCCAAGCTTCAGAAGATGGTTTCTCGTTTGTCATCTTTAAATTGTGAGTCGTGTCAGCTTGGCAAGCACACAAGTGCTTCATTTCCAAAGCATAGTCGTTTCAGAGCAGAGTCTCATTTTCATCCTGTTCATACTGATGTTTGGGGTCCTAAACGTGTTAGTTCATATTTGAGATTTTAGTATTTCGTAACCTTTATTGATGACTATTCTCGTTGCACTTGGGTATTTTTAATGTAAAATTGTTCTGAGTTATTTTCTATATTCCAAAAGTTTTGTGCTGAAATTAAAACACAATTTGGTGTTTCTATTCGTATTTTGCGTAGTGATAATGCACGTGAATATTTTTTTACATCATTTCAGCACTTTATGACATCTCAAGGTTTGCTGTATCAATCATCTTGTTCTCACACCCCTCAACAAAATAGAGTTGCTGAGTGCAAAAACAGACATTTAATTGAAGCAGTTCGCACTCTATTACTTCATGGTCATGTTCCACTTCGGTTTTAGGGTGATGTTGTACTTACTGCATGCTACCTTATTAATCGCATGTCATCTTTTATATTGCATAACAAAATTCTATATTCTATCATCTTTCCTAATCATCCCTTATATTCACTTCCGCTTCGTATCTTTAGTTGCATTTGTTTTGTTCATGATCTAACACCTGGACAAGATAAACTCTCTTCCAAATCAATTAAGTGCATCTTCTTGGGTTATTCTCGCCTTCAAAAAGGGTATAAATGTTACTGTCCAGATAAGAAGCGTTACTTTACCTCCGCTGATGTCACATTTTTTTAGGAATCTTCATTCTTTCCCTTGACTATTCCCGAGTCACCTTCTATTTCTGAGGCTCTTCTAGTTCCTTATCTTGGACCAAATGACGATGCATCATCTACGCCACTACCTGATCTTCCAGCAGACACTGTTGATGTACCTGATGACTCACCTTCTATACCAACACCTTCCCGTGCCTTGGATCCTGCTTCACCATCTATTTTACGAAAAGATACTCGTTCAACTCTTAATCCTTATCTTATTTATACTTTTTTGAGTTATCATCATTTATTTTCACCCTATTATGCATTTGTATCCTCTTTGTCTTCTATTTCTGTTCCAAAGTCCACCAGTGATGCTCTTGCTCATCCCCGGTGGCGGCAGGCCATGGTTGATGAAATGAACGCCTTACATACTAATGGTACTTGGGAACTGGTCTCTTTACCTTCTGGAAAATCCACTGTTAGATGTAAATGGGTATACACCATAAAAGTTCATCCTGATGGTTCTGTTGATCGCTTAAAGGCTAGATTGGTAGCAAAAGGCTACACTCAGGTCTATGGTGTGGATTATTCAGAAACTTTCTCTCCCATAGCTAAAATTACATTTGTCAGGGTATTTATATCTCTAGCTGCTATTTTTGATTGGCCACTCTATCAATTGGACATCAAAAATGTTTTCTTACATGGTGACCTTGATGAAGAAGTCTTTATGGAGCAACCATCTGGTTTTGTTGCTCAGGGGGAGTCCTGTATGGTGTGTCGATTGAAAAAGTCTCTATATGGCTTAAAACAATCTCTTAGAGCTTGGTTTGGTAGATTCAATGAAGTTGTTCTTAGTTTTGGCCTTCAGAGGTGTAATGTTGATCACTCAGTTTTCTAGAAACATACACTTAATGGCAAAATTCTTTTAATTGTATATGTGGATGATATTGTGATTACATGTGATGATAATCATAGGATTCAGCAATTGAAATCATTCATACAGTCTAAGTTTCAAACTAAAGACTTAGGACAGCTAAAATACTTCTTAGGCATTAAGTTTGCAAGATCACAATTGGGTATTTGCCTTTCTCAAAGAAAGTATTGTCTGGATGTCTTGAGTGATATAGGTATGTTGGATTCCAAACCTGTAGATACTCCTATGGATCCCAACACTAAACTTGTACCAGATGAGGGGGAACTACTAATAAATCCTGAGCAATATAGAAGTTTTGTTGGTAAGCTGAATTATCTCACAGTCACTAGACTAGATATTGCTTTTGCAACTAGTATGGTTAGTCAATTTCTTTCTCAGCCTTGAACATCTCATTGGAATGATGTTATTCATATCCTAAGATACCTTAAAACTGCACTAGAAAAGGGATTATTATATAAGAATCATGGGCACACTCTAGTTCGAGGACATGGTCGTGGTCATACATTAGTCCATAAACATAATTCTACTCCAGTTCAAGGTTATAGCGATGCTGATTGAGCAGGCTCTCAATTTGACAAAAGATCTACTACAGGATACTGTATATTTCTGGGTGAAAATCTTGTTTCATGGAAATGCAAAAAGCAGACTGTTGTTGTAAGATCCAGTGCTGAATCTAAATATAGGGCCATGACTCACACCACTGCTGAGTTAGTTTAGCTGAAAAATCTATTAGACGAACTTGGATTTCAGCACTCACAACCTATGGAGTTAGTATGTGATAATCAAGCTGCATTACATATTGCATCAAATCCAGTCTTTCATGAACGAAAAAAACATATAGAAGTTGACTGTCATTTCGTTCGTGAGAAGTTTATGGATAATACAATCAATACTACATATGCAAAATCAGAAGAGCAGTTAGCAGACTTATTCACAAAATCTTTGGCAGGAAACTGACTGTGATATCTATGCAACAAGCTTGAAACATATAATCTTTATGCTCCAGCTTGAGGGGGAGTGTTAGAGTAGACAGCTTAATTAGTGGATCAAATTTTCTTATTTATAGTTTCCTTATTTATGTGTAATTTCTATTATGTATCTGGCTGATATTTAGTCTACATTCATTATGTTAGGTAGACACGTATTTGGTTGATATTTAGTCTAGCTTCACTATGTTAGGTAAACACTTTAGCCTATAAATAGATGCTCCCTCTTGTACATTTAAAATCATCTGAATATACATTTTTCTTATATTCAACATTCTAAAATTAATATACATTCTAAACTTGAGGTGCTTCTAAAAATACCTATGACTTTTTAAAAGTAATAGAAGAAACACTCCTAAAAAGATTAATCAAATAATATTTAGATGTCGTACCTTTTTTAAAATCATAGCATCATCTTAAAAAAAATTACCAACCTCAACCTTAAAACTTATTAAGAATTAATTAGATTTTTTTATGCTAAAAGTAAAGGCAACAATGCGAACAACCCATTAGATTTTAAGATTTAAACTCCAATAGATGCATATACTAGTTGAAGTATAACTTAGTAAATCGAAAATATTCCATTAATACTTGTATGGAATTGGTAGTCTTGAAACTCAGACTAATTTTTCTGGTTGTGCTTTCTCTAACATGCTATAGACTTTGGACTCATCATCATGGGTTTGGGCCCAATAAATAAGCAACCGTCATTCGATCCAATTGGATCTTTTTGGGTCTGAACCCAATAAGGTCTAGTAATATTCCAATCCAGAACCCTCCATATGATATTCGGATCCGGGCTTATATATTGCTCAAATCTAAATGGGCCCGCTTCACCAAACGCGGTTCTAACATCTAAAGTCTTGATCTCCAATTCCAGTCATTCGTCAACTCTTTACCACGCCATGGCTGCGACGGTCTCTCAGCTCTCCTGCTTCTCTGCGATCAATCGCACTCTACAGCTGCAGAGACGATCAATTCAATGTCCATCTCTTCGCTGCAAGGTACTTCCTCGTTCATTTTGTTTTCAATTATCGATTTCCTTCCGTTTGTTTACATAGAAAACTGAGGGAAGTAGAAGACGAAAAAAATAATGATTTAAAGATTTTGTTTGATTAATTTATGTTTAGAATAGTTGAATCAAGTTCAGCTGAGCCAAATCTGTGTATTTCGTGTTTCTGAAACAAAACTTGTATATTGCACCAAATTATTTTGTAACACCATCTGAAAAGAGAAAATTAAAAATATAACATTTTGGTATTTTGAAGATAAAAGCTGGACTTTTTAGTATTTTTCCCGAAATTATTATGTAAGACAATTAGTTTTCCATTAATCCGAGGGAGGGAAGTGTTCAATTCCCCAAAGTTTGGATCATAGTGTTGCTTCACCAAATCTGTTCTAACTACATTCATAAAAAGAATAATGGAACAGGTACCAGTTTTTCCTGATTGTAGGCTGAAAATTGTTGAATCAAGTTCCTTTGAGCCAAATCTGTGTATTATGTGTTTCTGAAACTAAACTTACAATGTCATATTCCATGAGCATGTGTAGTAATTATCTAGAATGCAAATGAATTTCTCGAGTGGAAATCACTTTGATTATATTAGGGTTAAAATCTCTCAGTTCCTTGTCAGAGTACAGATTTATCATAGATTTTCTACTAGAGAATAAAATTAAACGAAAAGAGGCTTAAACCATAAGTTCCTCCTCCACACTTGTGAACTACATCAAGTTTAATTAGGTATTTCATATAGTAGAATTAGAATCTATAGATAGGCAGAAACCAGAAGTACACTTTTTAAATTAGAAGTGGATAAAGCAAGTTTAAAGTTTGAACCCAAAGACAAGTAGGTCAAGTGAATTCTTCCCTAAATGAACTTCTGGACCGTTATGTTATGCTAAGTGCTAATATGCATAATGTACATTTATTTCATCTTTGGCACGCAGATGCAGAAACGTGCACACACACACACACTGAACACTTGTATACACCACAGTATGTATGAACCTTAGCAAATAACTGTTTGCCTGTATATATTGCCTCGGGTTGCTTACAGATCTGAGTGCTAGGAAAGCATGTGCACAGACTTGAATTGATATTTTATTTCCTTCTTATAGATGTGTTAGAGCAATAACTTGGCCCTGATGCTAACTAGAAGACATGTGTGATTTAGTTTTCAGTTGTTATGAGCCTTGAAGGGCATGGTGCAGATACTACCAGTTCTGATATAAAAAGTACATTAAGTTATACAGATGATGTGTCAAAATTGCATGTTGAAGAAACAGAAAAATCATATCCGTCTATAAAAGACCATGATGCTGGAAAAGTAGATATTGATGAGCCAGTGCAGGAAGGAGTCAGTCAACAACAAAGGGCTGCAAAAATTCATGATTTTTGTTTGGGCATTCCATTTGGTAAGTGTTGTTTGATGAAATTTCCCCTTCTTTATTTTGCATATAGAAGAGTCTTCATTGATAAAGCATGCTGCACTTCCCTTTGTTTGTTGATGGAAAACTTGCTCAGATTCTCTTACCAATTTTATGTTATACAGATACTATTCCTTTTTAATTGCTCATCTGTTCATATACAAAAAACATGTGATCTTTGGGGTCCATCAACCGTTGTTTTTTTCCATTCAATACCCATGAACTTGTAATTTTCTCTTCCCCCAGTCACCTTTTTTGCTTTTCTTTTTCTGTTGTTTGTACTTAATTTACTGTAATTGTGTTTGTAGGGAAACTGCAATAACATAGGCCTGCTTTAAATGAAGCAACCATGAAAATTATATTATTTCTTTTTGTTATGTGTTAAAGAACGTAGGAGATTTTTGGGAGTGATATGTGTTTATATTTTCATTTAATAACTGTTTTTTAGTAACACTTTGAATGGTAGGGGAAACAATTTTATTTTTGCAATGATGAATGACATAAGGAACAGGAAAGCAGCAAACAATTTTTGTTTGAAGGAGGTTGTATAAAAGGAGGAAATAATAAGTTGGCTTACCCAAGAAAGGTAAGTAGTAAATAATCTTGAACATCAAGTGTAGTAGTTAAAAATAAAATTGTGCCTAAGAGCAATGAAATTTTAAGGACATTGCTTTCCATTTTGTTAACAACCATGATATTCATTTTAGGAGTTCATGAGTGCCAATGAATTCATTTCTGAAAATTGATTGAACGTTGAAGTCTGTCTTTCAGATTGGATTTTGGGTTTTTCAGCATCCGTATATTAATAGGTTCTGTAGTCTTATGATAGGAGATTTTTAGATTGAGTGAATGATAGGAGATTACTTTAGAATTTGGTTTTATAGTCTTATGATAGGTATGTAATGTCAACAAAGTTATCATGGACTTAATTCCAAGATATTGGTTTTCTATAACCGAGGAAGGCTGTCAGTTCATTTGCTTTGGGTATCCACCTTGAGTTAATCTTTCCACCTTAAGCCAACTAATTTATTTCTAACAGATGCATGTCTCTTAATTTGACTAGTTGAAATTCTCTTCATGATGATCCTCATCACTAATTTAGGGCATATGTAACTTTTCGGCTTGCCCTATCATTATGTGTGAGTACCTGACAAGTCCCAAAAATAATTATGAACATTTTTTTCAGTATAATCTAGACAATTTTGCACAAAACCTTCTAGGTTTTCTTCTAAAGAATGAGTAATCATGCCTTATTGGTTAGTAACTGGTAAGTAATGAGTCAGTCATGCCACTTTACATAGTCGATTGTTTCTATCACTACAAAAGACCGCACTTGTCCAAACAAATATATTAAGGAAATGAAAGGATTGACATAACAAACTGAAGTATAACAAGGGATTGAAACCCCCTAAGTTGGAGTCAGAATACTTATTTTGAGTCAAACTTCTGTTTGAGGTTGGCCATTTCATCATTGCAGTTGTGTGTTTACGAATCAAACTCAAATCTGTTTGACCAGTGTTATGCAAATCTACTAAGTACTAACCCATAGTCACTGCTTGTATGGAGTTAGTCACTGGAATCCAATATGTTTATAAAAAGTTATTGTAATCTAATTTTGAGGTAAACCATTTTTTGCATATGCTTTACAAAAATACCCAGTGATAAATGTTTTTGACAACAGCTTATTCTGGTTTTTAGCTTGTGTAACTTATTGCGTAATCAGATTTTCTTTATTAAACATACATTCCATATGTGGATTACTAAAATGGCACGTTGTTGTAGGTGGGCTTGTTCTAAGTGGGGGGATTATTGGATTCACTTTCTCGCGGAATCCTGCAACTCTGAGCAGTGGTGTGCTCTTTGGAGGTGCTTTACTATTCCTCAGCACGTTTAGCTTAAAGATCTGGAGGCAAGGAAAATCCAGTTTACCATTCATTTTAGGACAAGCAGGTATTAATTTTGTGTGATGACATCATGACTCTTGAAACAAAGCATAATTTAAAAAAAGTAAAAGTACTCAAGACTTTCAAAATAAAGATTTACTTTGCTTTCTCATATCTGTGTCTACCTCTTAATCTTGCAGCATTGTCAGGGGCCCTCCTCTTGAAGAACTTCCAGACCTACTCACTGGTAATACATCAATTTAGACAATAGTTATCCTTATCCTTTGCCCATTTCAATTATTATTACTAAGCTCTGTTTTCTTTTCTGGATGCAGACCAAGAGAGTATTTCCTGCTGGCTTCAGTGCCATTATTAGGTACTTTGCATGGCTTCCAATTTCCCTGCATTTTCCTTTTTAGCTGCCCTGAATGTATGATTATGGCCTGATTCCTCTAAAAAATTTCTTTCCAATTTCTGTCTTCAGTGCTGCGATGCTGAGCTTTTATTTGTATGTTCTGATCTCTGGAGGAAACCCACCACCGAAGAAGTTAAAATCATCTGCAAGCCTTGCTCCACAATGAGGAACCCTGAAAGGTCGTTTTACATAAAAAATACTAGGACATGAGATTGTTACGTTGTATTGTAACATGGATCCTTAAATTAATGTGGCTCAAGTTGTTATGTCCAAAGCTAAGATTGTAAGAAACATGGTGTCTATACTGGTGATGCTGCAGATACTGATATCTTGTAACTACTGACTACATGATAAAAAAGCTTTTGAAGAAAAAATTGGAAGCCAACAAAAAATTGTTCTAATTTCTTGCTTTCCAGTATTCTCAAGTCTAGATACTGTTTTCGGTTACCATTCTCTTTCCTTCTAAAGAATGCATGTTCATATTAAAAGAACAATTTGTTACTGAATCTTCAGAGGTAAAATCTTCCCCTAGATTTGGACAGAGACAATTGATAAGCACAACACAACTGTATAGATGCACTGCTTTGTGTGTTACATTCACAACTGACATTGAACAATTTGTATTACATGCCCGACTAGGGTGTAAATTTGCAATTTCATCTTTTTCAGGCTTTCAGCAATAATAAAACAGACATCCATATAAATGGCCAAAACAAAACTCAGGCATCTTTGTTGGGAAAAACCATTCTCGTTTTTTTTCTTGACTGTGCTAATAATCGTGAAGACCCTGAAATGCTTTACCAATTTCTTAGATGTCAATCATCATTATGTTATCATGTCTCATATAACATAATTACATAACACTATTAATTAATGGATTGGTAGCAATTTTGCAAGTGCACTCATTTAGACTAATAAAGTATCCTATGTAGGGCTTACATGTTTTTCATTAATGAATCCGTACACAGAGCCACGTACATATAATTTATTTTAATTAAATAAAAATACCCTATGTAGGGCTTATATATTTTTCATTAATTAATTTGTACATATAATTTATCTTAATTAAATAAAACACCCTATGTAGAGCTTACATATTTTTTGTTAATGAATGCTTAGTGTACATATAATTAACCTTAATTAATTTAAAAAAATTTAAAGAGTGGATTCTAACTTTTTGAAAATAATTGGAGATATGAAAAAGCAAGTTTGGAATTGGAGATCAAGCCTTAAAATATCCATTGTCCCCCACTTTGGCTACCGAGGGGGTTTGATTATTCTTTTTTATTTAAAAAAAAAAAAATCCTAAATACATTTTAAAATTTAAAATGACATTGATATGCAACAGATTTTGTAAGTTTTTTTTTTTTTTTTTTTTTCATTTAATATTTTTTTTTTTCCTTCTCAAAGATAAAGGAAGAACCACTGAACTGAATAGTTTGACCAATAATTTTTGTAAGTGGCTAGCTAGTCAATGTATGTTTATTTTTAGATGAAAATAAAATGAAAATAATGTCCCTATTTTGATAGCAAATGTGGGAAGAAATATCCAAAAATTATTGAAGGGGATGTGTTAAATTATATATATGCATCTCTGACATAACACAACTATTGATCAAATCTTGTATGATTGGGATTCCACTATATATTTATATTATTTTAAAAATAAAAGACAATTATCATCTTCTACTTTATCTTAAATTTATTTAATTATTTTATATAACTACTTATTTATAGCTATATTATTCAAAAAGCATCAGACCATTTTTAGTTAGCTCTTCATCTTAAACTTAGTTAATTATTTTATATAATTAGAACCACTTTTTTTAACTAAATCAGAATTAAAAAATCAATTAACTAAAACCAACTACACCCCTGATAACTATTTAATCATGTTTAAATCAAAATATTTTTTTTTGAAAGCAATTATCTTCTTTTACTTATTTTCTCATGTAATAATAATTTAAATTTTCTTTTGTAATTAATAAAGCATATGTGATGATATTAATATTATATATATATATATATATATATAAATATAAAAAATGTATTATATATGTTTGTATGAGTTCTGACTTCCACGTGGTGGCTTGTAGACAATTCATAGTTGCCCCCCTTGGCCCTTGTAATTAATAATTCAATATTCATATCTCAAATATTTCTTTATTTTTTGTAAAGATTTAAAATCGTTTCATAGCCAAATAACAAATATTTTATAGTTCTTTTAAAAATAAAATAACACATTTATTTTATTGCTTAATTAGCTTAACAACTTTTTCTTAAAATGCTTATTATAATTTTCCCCTTATATTTTTAATTACCTAATATTTTAAATTGTTTTGGGAAACCAAGTTTCTTTTCAACACTTTAATTAATCCGAGAAAAGTGTAGTAGTGACTAATAAAAATACTAGTTGAAAGGATCCATTTGAACTTATATAACATATTAAAATAATAAGGAAAAAAAAAATCATGAAACAATTTAAATTAATTAAGTAAAACTTTCTAATACTAGCATGAACTGGATTTTAAGCCATTCCTGCCTTCTCGTGTTATGAGATTGAATTCCAATCTCATGACATGTCAAAACATAAACTCATTAAGATAAAAACACATAATTTTTTTTAACAAAAAACACATGTTAAAAGATAACGGGTTTAATTAGATATGATCTTTCTCTTTCCACAATATAAAAACATTAACCTAACTTTCACATATAAATACAGACCCTTAGGACTTAGCTTAGCAACATTTGATTTGATATTTGATGTGCATAAATGGCCTACGTATGGAGCGCAACATTGAAGGCGACACTACTTCTCATGTGTCATGTCATGTATCAAGCATGCTCAAATTTCAGTAATTCTAAAGACTTTGGCAATCACAAAATCCACTTTCAGGGCCATTTTCACATTCAAAGTTTGTAGACTAAATTATTTTTGCTAGGGTGCGTCATACTATATCATGGTTGTAACTTTCAAGTGATCTTTATATAACATCATATCATATTTATAGAACTTGGGTGCCTATATTGGTTTTTAGACCCTACACCTATCTATAATTTTGTAGGTTGCACATGCCTTTCCATATCCAACTGTTTGTGGTAAAAAATATACACTTAAACAAGAAATGTCACTTATTGAAATTTATCAGAATTAATAAATTAAATATATTTACCCTGAAATCAACTTTTAAATATGTATTTTAATTAAGAATGAAATAAATGGAGAAGAAATTATATTTCAAATTTTATATCAGTAGCTTTTATATGTATGTCAGACTTAAAGATAATTAATTTTCCTCATTTATGACGTACATTCATTGTGTCATATATATATTGTCATAGATAGTGAGAGATGTTGGTGATCAAGTTGGGTACGTTTGGCTAAGTTTATTGTAAAAATGTTGTATAAGAAGTTGAAATAGTATTTGAAAAAGTTAATTTAAAATGATTGTGAGATAAAAAAAAAAATTTATTTAGTTGTATATTTTTAGAAGTGTTGTTCAATGTTGAAATTACTAAAAATTGTATGTTTTAAATAGTTTTGCAACAATTGTTTGGAAGACATGTCTATATAAATCTCTTGATATATCTAAATAGTGAAAATATGTATTTTAGTTTTTTCTATAAAAAAAAGTAACACAAACAAATGGGAATACTCATCAAAATAAATGAGAATTTGATAAATTTATTAAACTTTATTTCAACTTCCTGCATTTTTTTTTTCTTTGAAAAAATTTATATTTATAATTTAAGCTTTTAAAATTCTAAAAGTTAAAAAAAAAAAAAAAACTCTTGGGTAAAGCTAAAAGATTATGATCTTTATTATCAAATATTTGTGGATAAAAGTTTAAACCCAAAAAATTATTCTAAGGAGCCGTTTGGTTTAGGTCATAGTGTTTATCTCCTGGGTGACTATGACCAAAAAAACATATTGGTGGGAAAGAAGTTCATGAATAAAATTAGGTTTTCTGCTTTGGTTTGGCAAAATTTTTCCAGGTAGATTTTTTAATTATTTTTTATTCTAATCCCTTGTTTGTATGTGACTGAATATTCTTAGGAATACATATAAATTTTATAGAAATACTCCGTTGTTGATTGTTGAATTAAACCATATGAGTAAATTGCATGTTAATTGTTAAATTGGGGTGAACCTGTTATAGTAACATATGATTGGTGTAAATTGTAATTAAATTTTCTATCTCTATGAAAAAAATTATATTAATAGATTTACAGATATTAAAATCTATTTAAGTATTTAAGATACGCTATTTCGGTTATCAAAACGTTTAATGAAAATCATCACTATTTTTAGTGTTTGCACATATTTGTTTGTAAATTTATGAAAATCATTATTGTTGAATATAAGTATGTTGCTTAGGCTTGTTTCCATAGTTGTCAAGACAATGACGTACTCTTGCAGCTAACTAGGTTACAATAGTGATGAAAAAGAGAGAAAATGATTTAGGTTACAAAATCTTTACGTATCTTTGACTTTCTAGTCATTTTAGTAGGAAAAATCTTGATATATATATTTTACATCGGAATAAAAATAAGAGAGAAATGCTTAGAGAAATTTTGGATATAAGGGTCTAATTTTTAATTTTTTTAATTAATATGGTAAGTTTTGTATTTAAATAGTCAAAATGAGATAAATTTATAAATTGAATTTTGAAAATCTAGTTTCTAGCTCTACATCACCAGCCCATGGGCATATCATCACACACCCACTTGCCCTCCCCTACCAAAACCTGAAACAGAATTTTGAAAATCCAGTTTCAGGTCATACATCTTAAATTAAAAACAATCCTAAAAATTAAAAAATTATCTACACTTTTAAATTTAAAAAATATCATAAATTTTAAAATTTTAACATATCATACACTATAATAAAAAAATATCATACACTATAAATTTAAAAATTATTATACATTTTAAAATTTAAAAATATCATACACTATAAATTTAAAAACTATCGTAAACTCTAAATATAAAAAATATCATATACTATAAATTTAAAAACTATCATAAACTCTAAATATAAAAAATATCATAACTCTAAAATTAAAAATTATCATACATTTTAAAATTTAAATATATCATACACTATAATAAAAAAAATCATACATTATCAATTTAAAAATTATTATGTATTTTAAAATTTAAAAATATCATACACTATAATTTAAAAATTATCATAAAGTTTTAAATTTAAAAATATCATATTTTAAACTTATCATACATTTAAAATTTTAAAATTTATTATACACTTTAAATTTAAAATTTATCATACATTTTAAAATTTAAATATATCATACACTGAAAATATAAAAAATATCATACACATTAAATTTAAAAAAAAAGTTGATGATTTTTAAAATATTAAAATGTATAATATTTTTTTATTATAGTGTATGATATATTTAAAATTTAAAATGTATGATATATTTAAATTTTAAAATGTATGATAAATTTTAAATTTAAAGTGTATAATAATTTTTAAATTTATAGTAAATTATATTTTTAAAATGTAAAATGTATAATAATTTTTAAATTTATAGTGTTTGATAAGTTAAAATTTAAAATTTATGATATTTTTAAATTTAAAAAAGTATAGATAATTTTTAAATTTATATGATATATTTTTAATTTAACATGTATAGCCAGAAACTAAAATTTGAAAATCCAGTTTTATTTTTTTTTGCAGGGGGGGCTCGTGGGCTTGTGGTGATAGGCATGTGGGTTGGTGATGTAGAGCTAGAAATCGGATTTTCAAAATTTGATTTATAAAGTTAACCCATTTTGACTATTTAAATACAAAACCTACCATATTTTCCGAAAACATTAAAAATTGGACCCTTGTGCCCAAAATTTCCAAGATTAGCAAGGTGATTTGTACAAAAATTTGCTTCATGATTACAAAGTCATAAAATGTAATTTCAATCTCTATTAAGTAAATCTCTATATTCTTCCAAATACTTAATAAATAATGTCTATTGAAATTTTATCGGTTCAGGTTTCTCCTATTAATTACTTTATATTCCACCAATATTCAACTTCACAAAGTCATTTTCAAAATAAAAATAAAAATCATGCACTACTAATTAGGGATAGGCAATTTACATATAGGTCGATGACTAATTTGAATCTTCCAAACATAAAAAATAATTATTCAAGAAAGAGATGCACCATTAAGAATTAGTAAAATAAGTAAAAAAATTCTGATTTTTTTTTTTTGGTTCCTGTCTCTTGATAACTCAAGGAAATAGTGGTATGTGCCTATAGAACTGATCATGTGCAAGCAAGGTCGTAAATAAAAAAAAAAAAAAAAAAAAATCCAATTAGCCTAGTATCAAAATTCATATTAAATTATGGAAAATAATAATTACTATAAATATATATTTATATTTTACACTTACTTGTACAAAAAATGTTTCTCAATATGAAATTGTAACCTACAAGTAATAGTTTTGAGCACGTGTCTCTATTACATAGATATATATATATATATATATATATATATATATTACTAACCTACAATCTTATCCTATAGAAAGTCTAGCATGCATATAATCTAGCTCCTAAAAATAGAAAGTGGGGTTGTACAATGCGGAAACCACAATTTTGCTGTGAATCTAGCAGGAAGATATCAGTCCTATAATAATTAGCTACTTAAAAGTTAAAAATAATAGATCCTGGGATTTTATAGCTTTCCAAATAAAGTTAGGGATTTGGGAGCCAGCTACTATATAGGGTTTAACATTTTATGGTGGGAAATGTCATGGGGGTAAAAGAAAAGAAAAGAGCACAAAACTGGACTTGTCGTGGGTGAACATGAACATTACTTTAGGATATTTCAATAAAATTAGTAGAATGGAAAATATAAATAACCCAAGAATAACACCTAAAGGTGTACTTGATATAGGATTGAAGTTTAGTGCTCGAATGTTTTTCTTATTTATGGTCAATTATATTTGGGTTAGCTTATGCGTAACTTTTCACAGTTAATAATCTTTTCAATCCAGTCAAGATACGTTGGATACAGATTTTACTCTATAGGACTATCTCAAAAAAAATTAAATTCATGAAGTCAATTAAATGAGCACATTCTTGACTACCAGATCAACTCTTAATTGACGTTATATGATGTAGTGTTAAAAATAAAATTTCACTTTCATTAATTGATTGTACTTCATAACAATATTTGAGTCAGCTTACGAGCAACTAGATTAATACATATTTGGTTCAGACATTTCAATGCTGAAACTAGAGAATTTGTAAAGACTTTACAAATCTTCATAACCACCCAAAAGAGATTTGAACTTAGGAAGTCAGTAAAAAATACACATATTATTGACACATATTATTGACCACCATATTAACCTTTTAGGGATTAAATATTCTAACATTAAAGGAGTAAAATTTCAGTTGTACTTCAACACAACATTATGTTATGTTAAGTGTAAGTGTAACATGTCGGACTTGATTGTTTAATTAACTGGTTCATATAAAAATTATTTGTGTCTTTTTACAAGAAATGTTATTTGCACAAATAAATGTATTGATATTAATTTTAATGTCATTATTTGATTCATTTGTCAATAAACGACATAATACATCATCTTATTTGATTAAAAAAATTAAGAGTAATAATTAGTATTAATTATTTTTTTGTTGCATTAAGGCATTGTCCTTGTGCAAATAACACCAACTCTTTTTATACAATATTTTTTAGAAAACAAAATAAAAATATACTTTTGAGAAAGATTGAAACATGCATGTAGACATGATGTGTTTGGAATGTAATTGTAATAGGGAACATGATAAGATTAATGGGTAGTCTACTCTCTAAGGTTTTGAGACCATATATTCATACTCTATAATATATGTAGCATGATGATAACCACGACTTTGACTTACAAGCTGAGGTGGAATTCCTCTATAGATGAATGGGTCACATACACATGTCATCAGTTCACTAAGTAGTTTAGTGAGCAGAGATATTCATGATTCTATTTCAGCATAATTCTATAAAATGATTATTACTTCGTTTAGTCGTTTAGTACGTATTCAGGTTTGGAATGATTATTTTATTATATAATTTTTATTTCATAAAAATAATTAATTTTATATAAGAGTATGATTTCTCATTTCTATTTTTGTGTCATCAAATCAGCTCAGTTAAATGATAAAATATTTCTCATGCAACATAAAATAAATGATTAAACAAAAAATTATTAATAAATAAAGTAATAATAAAATAAAAATAAATAAATAAATTGTTTAACTAATATCAAAGTAAATAAATGAAGTTAAATAATAAATCAATTTATTTTAACAATGACAAAAATACACTTCAAAACACAATAAATTTTAAAACTATAATATATTTATAAATAATTTATTAATTTAAAATTAATGATTAAATAATTAATATAATCAAATAAATTTTTACATAAAATAATTGTGAATCAATTTTTTTTAGTTAAATGATAAAAATATCCTCTAAATAAAATATAATATAAAAATTAATTTTATAATTATAGATAAATAATTATTTTTTTGTAAAATAAATAATTAAATAATTATAATAACATAAATAATTAAATAAAATTTTGTATATACATAAAATATAATAAAATTATAGAAAAATAATTTAACATATATATAAATAATTTAAAATAAAACTTAAGAGATTGAAAAAAGATATTTAATTTTAAATTAATAAAAAATAAAAAATATATAAATTTCATGAGATAAATTAAAATTTTAATTTTTTATGAATTCTTTATTTAAGAAAATTTTGTCATCTTAACATTATTTTTATATAATTTTATACTTAAAAACTACATATCAAATAAAAAAAATAAAATTGAGTGATTATTCATCATTGGTATTCTACTAAACAACATAAATAAATGATCATTTCATTCTCATTCTGTAAAAAAATATTTATGTGTATTAAATTGACCCTTATAGTTTCTTTGATGCTTAGTATCAAAAAAAAAAAATTATCCTCTAAAATTTATTTAAACCAATATTAGAAATTCAAATATTTTTATGCCTCTCAATTGCTATTTAAGTTAATATAATATCCAAATTAATTGTACTTGCTAAGTTGCTATTTATATCATCGAATCTTTATGGCGATGTGTAATTAATGAAAATGAGATTTTAAATTCTAATTAGTAATCAGAAAAGAGTGAGAGTTCATTTGGTAATATAATAATTTGAGAATTTTTCAATTCATTTTTTTTTTATAAATTGTACTTCTATTATTAATGAAAATTTTTCATTTTCTTCCTTGGAAAAGATATCTTAAATGCCAGTTATGTCCCTTTCTCATTGGCTTGTCTTTGAACCCTTGCTAATTAGTCTATAATTAAAAACCAAAGATATTATTTCTAAAATGGTTAACATAAGGTTATTAAAAATTTCTGGTGGCCTAATTAACTTGTTCTTTCTTTTCAATTGGATGGTCTCCTTGTAGAGCATCTTACCGATGCTTTAATTAAACTACTATATAATGATTAATAATTAATGATGTTGGATTGTTTAGTTCGTTCATATATTTTAGTGTTTTTTTTCTTCTTAAAGACAAGCTAATTTTGAGTGGAAATTTTGGACCAAATGTGCCCCTAGAAAGTATTTTAACTTATTTTAAATTTTGAATCATATCTATATAATTACTAGTCACATGTAAGTGTTTACGTACATATTTAAATTTTTTTTTAAAATATAAAGTCATCATTTTTATATTTTTAACTACCATATCACATAAGAGTGATATATTAAGAAGTTATAATTAATAAATTAATATTTGATTTATTTATATTATTATAAAATAAGAGACCATATTGATCTTCTCCTTTTTATAATAGAATAGATATTAAATTTATATAATATAATTACATGATAAGGATGTCCAAATTAAGGAAATCAAACACTAAATCCTCTCATGTTTATTTCATTTAATTATATATATCTATATATACATTACTAATTTAAGAATTTAAAATTTAATTTGTATATTTATTTATATTTTAAATTTAACTACAATAAAAAATGTTCTTTTCAAATCATGTGACATGATAATGCTACACGAGAAGACATGAACATAATACTTTAATAAATAATACATTTATTTTAAAATTATAATATTCAAAATATTCAAATAGAAAATTGATATCTACCGTATCTTGTAAAAAGTTATTAATTACGATAGTTGATAGTTGTGACAATAATTTGCTCAGAGGTACTTTGTTTTATGCTGAAGAAGCACTTGTGCTTTAGTCACTACTTCGGCTTTTGACGGGATATCGGACTCAAAAAGCTAACTCTAGTTTGTAGACATAGATAACCTTTTTCTCTTGGAAGTTCAGCTATTACATGACTGTTCAATGTCAATTATATAGAAGGAAAAAAAAAAAAATTCAATAATTGCATATTTGTATATAAAATTGGCTTCTCTTTTTTCTTTTCTTTTTTTACTTTTATTTTCTAGTAAGGAGACTCAACAGTTTTGACAATTTTTAATCGGAGAGATTGAGAGAGTAAAATCTTTTGCAGTCTATAATTATTTATGAGAATTAAACTCTAAAAAATTATAAAAAGTAAACTTCAAAACCTTATTTATGATCTAAAGGATATGATATGATCATGATGTTCTACAGCAGCTACCAATCTCTTATATATATATATATAGGTTATGTTGTATGATTTTGAATATTGGACAGTTAAGAAACAATATTCATATAAGATAGGAGTACCTGAAATGTGAATGTTGAAATTGATGATTGGACATATAAAAAATGATTGAACACGAAATGAGGAGATCCGTAGGAAAGTGGAGGGTAGCACCTATCGAATAGAAAATGAGAAAGAATCGCTTATATTGGTTTAGACATATCTAATGACGACCAATGCAAGTCGTAGTTAGGAAAGATGACTTAGTGCAGGTGATAAGTGTTGATAAGTGTTAGATGTGGTAAAGAGAGACCAAAACTGACATGGGGCAGTTATTGAAAATGATACAATTGTTCTAGGTATTATTAAAAATGATGTCTTGAATCGATATGAATGGACAGAAAAATTATTCATATAGCCAACCTCAACTAGTTTAGAATTTAAAATTTTGTTGAGTTGAGCATATATTTATATATATATATTTACTTTTGCCAAGTGATGATAAGGAAAATCCCATTTACAAATGTAATCTATGCATTGTAACATCAATTTTGTTGTTGGAAAATATTAAAATATTTTTGTTATTTAAAAGAAAGAAATATGTGTGTTTGAAATATTCATGTTATTCGTCTAGTGATAGAGAAAGATATTGTCAATTTTGAACTATAAATGCTATCAAATATATTGTGAAAATTGCTGTCCATAATAGAGCCTTCCTAAATCCTAATAGCTAGGGAAGAGAATGACATTATAGCTAGGGCAAAGAAATTACTTAACTTTTCCACCAAGGGGGCTTTTGACTGTACAAAATAGCAATTTTATAGGACAATGTCACAAGAAAATATTATACACAAAACATTTAACCATGAAAATAAATTTTTTTTTAATATTTATATAAATTTATACAACAATTAATTTGTTTGAAGAAAGAGATACAACTCATACAATATGGGATAAATAATGCAAAGTGCTACGATGAATATGAATTCTTTTTATTATTTATGAACAAAAGAGAAGATCTTGTGTCTTTCTCTTTTCGGAAAAGAATCTAAATCTAGAACTAAATCACTATATGTGTAAAGTAATGCAAAATGCCTTTCAATTTTTATTTTTTTAAAAAGAAAGAAAAGATGTTGTATGTATTCAAAAGAGTCATCATTTTCCATAGAGATGGTTAATATTGAGAGCAAAGAAGTTAGGCAATGTAGAAAAATAGTAAGGGAACTTATTTTTAAAATAGTAAAAGAGGGTCACCGTTTCTATAACTTTAAGGGATGTCTTAGTGCTGGGAATTGGGATCTAAGTCTTGAATGCCAACCTCTTACTTAGTTGTTTGGTAACCATTTCAAACTGTCGTCCTCTTGTAGTCCACTTTCATTATCTCCCTCTCCTGTCAACTCCCAACTTCACAGAATCACAGGCCCCTACATATCCCAAACACCCACCAAAGTCACCTCATGGTCTTAGACATCAAGGCTGTATATCTAATCTAGCTAGACGTGAAAATTGGGATGAGAACGAGAGTCTTCTTTGTTTCTTTCATTCATTATTTATCTCATTTGCCAAAAACTTAAATTGTAATTTAATTTAACCCTAATTATCATGTGTTTTGTGTCTCTCCCACATAGTGCAAAAATGTATTAAACTTTTGTAAGATGGGTAATTAATATACAAATCCTCCATGTCACGTTAATTTTAATATATTTCATTGAGTTAATTTTTAAATTTATCAATCAAGTGTGTTAGGATTAACTAATGCCTATTTTAACTAATTATTTTTTTGATATGATATTTAAGATTAACTTTTCTTGAACGATTTTAGAATCAAATTTTATATTAAGTCAGATTTTGACAAGATCGGATTCTTATATCTAAACTAAAACTATGGGCCAACTGGGAAAAAAAAGTATCTTAACAAAAGAACCATAGCAAGACACTATATCTAAAAGTTGTTCAAAGTACTTATCATATCATATGTTGGTGAACAAGAGGTTGCACGCACCAAGAGGTGTACGAATAAAAACAGCTCTCTTATATGTATGTCTCTAGTGAACCTTCCCAAGGAGAGGAGTTTATGTTTTTGTTGGTACTTTGATTTGGTGCTTCGAAGTTCAAATGCTTTTAGTGCTTCTACTTTTTCTTTGCTTGACATTGATACTAACTGACAAATTGTGCTCTTAGTACCACCATCAAAACTTTCACATGAACATCACGTGAACACCTTGTCTCTCAGTCCCTACATATATATATATATATATATATATATATATATATATATATATGGTACATATATAATCCGATTATGTGATCTCATATTAGGTTGGTTGTCATCTTCATGAAAAGACTAACATCTTTATTGACATCAAATTTAGGTTGATTAGAGTAAGTTTTGGCTTAAAATAGAATGTTATTGATTTAATCAGAAAATAATTAATCGAAATACAATCGACTGAAACACACTAAACATTAAATAAAACATAAAATATATGCATCTAAACACAGAAACTATAACCACAAAACATAGCACCATTATATATGTAGATGGGCACTGGCTGGGGACCCAATAATTGTGTATTGTGCAACCACCACCACACTGATATCAAACACCTTGCAGCTTAGTAGGGGCCGGCCCGTCAATCACTCCCCATTCAACCCTGAAGAAAAAATCAAATAAACAGTGGTTGTACAAGAACTTCCCAAAAGTACATTCAAATTCAATATCACTAAATACAGTCTTCATCATAGGCATCATGGGAAAGAAAAGAGTCATACGTCGGTCCCCCTACTAAGAAGCATGTTAATGCCTTATGCGGTCTTCATGGACAGATACCTTTTCTCAATATGGTAATAATTTATAACATTCTAAACACAAGTGCAATAACTAATGGACTGGCAAATGCAAAGAAAGTACTGAGAAATCCAAATAAATAATCCTAATTAAAGCCATACTCAGAAGAAAGTTTCAAACTGTCTATATAAAGAGCAACCCATGTGTGTGAGTTTGACCAAAACCCTCCCCCCCTTCAAATTGCTCCTCTCCTTCCTCTGCCTCCTAAAGCAGATATATATCAGAGAGGAAGCATGGTTTCACCACCTTCTGATTCTTACAAACATAAAAGTATTCTATATCTCAAATTCTTCACAATTGTATTCCTGATCAGCTGCATACCTGATACAGGCAACTTGTGCTCCAACAACTCTTTTTCCATCCCAATAGTTCAATCCCATGAGGGTTCATCCAAAAATATTCCTTCATCATTGAGAAAACTAAATCTTGATGGCTATTTCAGCTTTGACAATAATGACCATGCAGCAAGGGACTTTGGTAACTTATACCATTTCCTTCCTGTTGCAGTCCTGCATCCAAAAACAGTTTATGATATTTCTTCCACAATAAAACATATATTTCAGATGGGATCTGATTCAGAGCTGACAGTGACCGCTAGAGGCCATGGTCATTCACTTCAAGGTCAGGCACAATCTCATCAAGGTTTAGTCATCAACATGGAATCACTTGAGGAAATAGGAATACAAGTTCACAATGAAGAACCACCCTATGTGGATGTTTCAGGCGGTGAGTTATGGATAAACATTCTGCATGAGACTCTTAAACATGGGTTGGCACCAAAGTCTTGGACAGATTACCTTCACCTCACAGTTGGGGGAACCCTATCAAATGCTGGAATCAGTGGACAAGCCTTCAAGCATGGACCCCAAATCAATAACATCCACCAGCTGGAGGTGATCACAGGTATGTTAAACCAAATAATTCATTCCCTAGTCCCTTTTCAATAGTACAGTTGATCAGAAGCCAGACAGACAAGTCAGAAATTAAGGAGGGAGGTAGGTTATACTGGTCATTAATTTGTTTTTCTCGGCCGAATAACAATAAGATCACAAGACGAATTAATGAATACAATTTCAAATCTGGCAATATATATATATATAATATCAGCTGATCATGTTCAATGATATGAATCCTTTGGGTGCAGGAAAAGGAGAGGTGCTTACCTGCTCGGAGAAGCAAAATGCTGAACTCTATTACAGTGTTCTTGGAGGACTTGGACAATTTGGCATCATCACCAGGGCTAGAATTTCTCTTGAACCAGCACCAAAGAAGGTGAGAACGTAGTAGCTAGTACACTGAGGAGTCTAGAGAAAAAGGTAAAATATAAGCAACATAAAGAATCTGAAGCACCTCTAATTATAACATGGTCTTCTCCTTGATCCAGGTGAAATGGATAAGAGTGCTCTACTCAGAATTCTCCATATTTTCCAGGGACCAAGAGTATTTAATATCGCTTGAAAATTCATTCAATTATATCGAAGGATTCGTAATGATTAATAGAACAGGCATCCTTGAGAAGTGGAGATCCTCCTTCAATCCAAAAGATCCACTCGAAGCCAGCCAATTCAATTCGGATGGACGAACACTTTACTGCCTTGAAATAGCAAAGTATTTCAACCCAGATCATGAAACTACAATCATGATCAATCAGGTGATCAGGCTAGCTTACCAAGAAAATTAATGCCTTGTAACTTTGTGAACAGCCTGCAAACACTTAATGTCAAAATATATACTCATTTTCTCACCTATATATATTCAAATTGATGCAGACTATTGAGAACCTGTTGTCAGCACTGAGTTATATTACATCCACACTTTTCCAATCAGAAGTTTCTTACGTGGAATTCCTGGATAGAGTGCATGAATCTGAGATGAAACTAAGAGCAAAGAGTTTGTGGGAAGTCCCTCACCCATGGCTGAATTTTTTGATTCCAAAGAGCAGTATTCATGACTTTGCTGAACAAGTCTTTGGCAATATTCTGACAGATACCAACAATGGTCCTGTAATCATTTATCCTGTCAACCAATCAAAGTACAATTACTTTACAGACCTTAATTATATATTTCCTAGCTAACACTTTATTTCATATACACTTAAAAAAGTTTTTTTGTTTATGCAGGTGGAACAGTAGAACATCCTTCATTACCCCAGATGAAGATGTTTTTTACCAAGTGGCATTCCTTCCCTCTGCCATGCCATCTTCCAAAGGAAAAGATGGTTTAGAACACATTCTGATCCAGAACAGACGAATTCTAGATTTCTGCACCACTCCACGACTTGGAATAAAGCAGTATCTGCCCCATTACAGCTCCCAAAAGGAATGGCAAACCCACTTTGGCTCACGATGGGAAGAAATTGTGCACAGGAAATTAGCTTATGACCCACTGGCAATACTTTCCCCTGGCCAGAGAATTTTCCAAAAAGTAATGTACCCACCTCCTAATTAATGCTGGTCCTTGAGAAATATGTGTACAGAAAAGTAGTACCATGATGCTTTAATGCTATCATCATAATTGGTAATCAATCAATTATGTTCCCTAGTAGCTAGGATTAACAATTGTTAGCCAAAAAAAAAAAAAAAAGGCAGTGGGGGCAATGTTTGGCATTTTTCCTTTTGGAAATTAATTAGATGCTTAATTCATGTTTGCAAAAGAAACACTGCGTTGCCATTGGACGTACATGGAAAAATCATATGTATATTCAACAGAAAGAAAGAATGTAGTAACTGTAACTGTGCAAGTGAGTCAGACGGGGTAAAAAAAAAGAGATTTAGAGATTGACAGAGATGCTATTAAAGATAATTACTCAGATCATATGAAACACATGATCATGATCATAACTTACATAAACAAACTAAGTCACACACATAATAGTAACAAAACACGACTATTCTGTTTTTTCTAGTGTCCCTCCAGCCAAGACCTGGTCTGCATGCTTCCCCCTGTGGTTCTTTATAATCTTGAGCATCACGGATTGTTGCTTCAAAGTCGGTAGAATCACTTGCAACAGGAAGAAAGCTATACTAATATCATCTCTAGCACCAGCCCTAATAATTACATCATCACTTGTTATGGAGGCCTCCATATTAACATCTCCAGGATCAGGACCATCAACCTCACCATCATGCATGTGCATCATAGTCTTCACCTTTCCTGTCAACCAGGTTTGGTGCCACATTATCTCCCGGAGGGGTTTAAAAAATAAAAAATAGGAAAAATGGTTACGGAAATAGGAAATAGCATTTTTCCTATTGTTAGGGAATTAGGGAAAATGGTTTCCCATGTTATAAAAACAACAAACATCTATATCCGCACCATATTACCTTAAACAAACTTGACCACATTCTAAGGAAAAGGACGTGCGTAATTATAGAAAGTTCAAACTAGGAAACCCAATCCGCAGTATCTGCGTTTCTCACCAAATTGGTAGAGGATCGGTAAGAAATTGTTAAATGGGAATGTTATGTTTTTCATTCATGTGATGATGCTCTTGCCAGAGTTCCATGATAACAAAACTGTAGACGAGATGAAAACAAAGATTTATTCATGTCCATTGAAAAAGGAGAAACTAATGATGAAGCAAATGTTGAAAGTGAGGAGTCAAAGAAGAAACCAAACACGTTTGCGGAGCATGTTTTGAGCATTTTCCATACTTCGTACACCGATCGAGGCACTTGAAGCACTCCCTTATAGTCTTAGCCTTAGGAAGCGGTTTTTTGAAATATTTGAGGCAACAAAGTTGGCCATCTCTGAAGAAATGCAGAAGCAGCTATAGAGTGACACGAAGAGAGACTTTTCAACAGAACCATTATACTGGGACTGGCTAGCAAGACTTGAATATGATCCTCAAAATGTGCAGGAGATGAATGGAGAAGTCATACTTTCACATATTCAAAATGCGGTTCAGGTATGAAACCTTGGAAACTCCTGAATCATAAAGCAATGATGTCTGCATAAGCAGTTTTCTGGTGACAGATTGTACTGGGGCTTTATTAGTTAACTTGTATATGAGACAGTACGATCTATGAATGCATGCTTCAGTCTTTACCGTGCATAAATGGAGGAAACTACATGAGCTGTTCTTTTGCCCCCATGCTTATATGACAGTGTACTGAAAACATTGGCTCATTTTTCTTTTTTCAGATTTATGAGGAGACTTTAATAACTCTGCCTTCAGCCAAGATGCTTAATATGTATGTGAAGTTTCTGATGGGTATTATAGCTCCTGAAAGAGGAGAGAACCAAATATCTAGGTCACCCAGTGATGCTGATAATTATATATCAGCATCTCTTGAAGGTATGTGAAAAGGTTGCAAATGGGACCACTAGATGAAGCCAAAAAAGTGTCAAAAAATTTTATAGGAAAACTTGCAGAATCAGTGGAGTTATGGATTTTGAGGATCTCAATAGAAATAATGAATTACAAGGAATTCTCCTTTTCCCAGTAATTAGATATACTGACCATATCTGAAGTCTGAACTTCTAAAGGGCAAATTAGCAAAAGTACCAGTTTCAAAATGGCAGAGCTTGTGGGAAATGGTATGTCACTCCAGTTTGATTTTTCTGTTTCCTGTATTGTTTATTAGTATGATAATTAAATGGTGCTTTGCTAATCAAACTTTCCTTTTTGATAAGTCATTTTTTAGTAAGAGACATCGGACGGGCATAATCTTTGTCATTAGAAGTATACAGGACCAAACTCCTGTAGGTTTATGAGGAAAAAGGAAATAAAAAATCCTCTGAAATTAACCTTAAGCTACAACTTTAGAACTTAGACTCCATAATATAATGTCCTAAAGTTTCTCCTCAGTTTTGTTACAAAAGTTTTCAGCACCATAAAACATTCTTTGTTAACTCAAACAGTGAGGCATTCACTTCCAAGACCACACACTATTCCCAACCCTAAGTTCTCGCCCCAACAATTTTTGTAACTGTCAGTTGCATCTCTCGATTAACATCGAACAGAGAAAACTGAAAAATGCAGCAGTAAGTAAGTGGTCAACAGTCTGCTTGGACGTGCAGAATCTGCAGCAAGTCACATTATAAAAGCCCCTACTCTAATCTGCATATACCAGCATTGTTTGTAACTTCGTATTGTTTAACAACTTTTCCTCTTAGCAATGGATGCCTGTCTTTTGACATCAGTCTTTCATGCATTATAGATTACTTTGTTATACCATAACAATTTATGTTACCTAATCTATCTTCAAAAATGAGTTTATAAGTGGGGTCATCTTTTATTGCAGGCTCTTAAATTCTTTGCAAATCATAGAGATTACATTGACAAGATGGGGGAGATTTCTATTGCTTCATTGGCTAAAGATTGTGGCAGTGAAACAGGATGTTCTCTTTCTTCTGCTGTTGTAAATTTTGTGCTTCAAAAGGATGGCATTCAGCATGCTAGAGAGATTTATATGCGGTATGTCATTACAGTATTTGGCCAAGAGCATTTTATTGGAAGGCATACTCATATTTTGCAGATTTCTGACAATTATTTTTCATAAATATAGTACAAAGACTTGATTATCATATATTAATTCTTATTTTGTGCTGTTCTTAACTATAAGTTTATTATATCTTATTGCAGATTTCTTGATTTACCTCATCCCGGCCTAGCTTTATATGAGAGCTGCATTAATTTGGAATTCAACATGGCATCTGTTGGTGACAAAGATGGCCTTGTAAACCTGAAAGCTATATGCATCTGCACTTGGAACTTATGACCAAAATATCAAATTATGGAGAGATTATTATCAAATGGAGACGAAGGTAGTAAGCATCATGTTTATGCTGTAAATTATTCCACAAGAATGAAATTATTTTGTTTCTTCTGGCATCTGTTTGCTCATGTTTGTTTCGTTTATCTTAATGGGAAGAAAAGGGCAGGTTGTTACCTCCCCCATCTTCGTTATTTTATTTGTTAATGCGCATTTGTTCCATAATGTAATTGCTAGCACTTGATTTTGCAGGTGGGCGTATAAGAGAAGGCGAGTGCTATCTCTTGGCGTACAGAGAAGACAATTGTTACATCTCTAGATTTTTAATGATTACTGTGCATTCTTTGTAGTTATAGTTTTTTCTATTAATATGTTTGGTGATAAATATCATTTTTGGCCTAATTTTTTTTTCACTTTGTTATTTATCTAAATGTTCTTTTTACCCTTTTGGGTGATATGATAGATGTCATTTCAGTTTTCTCAAAAAGTAAGGAGGGTTCAGAAACATATAGTGAGGCTTAATGTGAGATTTGACAGGCACTCTGGCTGTTCATAGAATATTTTAGCATAATCTGGCGCAAAATATAATCTTCCAGGGCAAGCTCCTGCGGTGAGAGGCCTGCATCTTATTACGCTGGGAATTATGTTTAATATGTAATGTAACAATTGGAAGCATCACTTAAGCAAGTAAACTAACAATGCCAATTTACTTTTACAGAGAAAGCGGAAGTGGTAGCTTAGCTTTATTCCAATTTACAAAAATTCTGCTATACCAGAACTGCTAAACAATCTATACAGATATGGAAACTATCTAAAGTATATTGGATCTTTCAACTCTACTGAAAGTTTTATACCTTCGGCCACTGTGGACTCACCACCTGCATCAACCAATTAATTCATCAAGAATAGATTAGGCATGTCATCGAGTAGACAAAATATGACAATGGTAAACATGATTTTTTAGAAACTAAGAAAATACTGTCTTATTCTAGGGCAACACATGATGCAACATGTCGTTATCTGGTATAACAAACCAACATGGAGTCCATATTCCTCCACAAATAAATTAAAAAAGAAAAAGATTGTGTTCCATTTTTGCATTCAAAACCGGTAATAATCAAATATTGTAACATGTAGCTAACCTCAAGTGTGCTAAAGACTAATCGCATTCTGCTAGCAACAACTGATGGCTCCTCAGCTCGACCCACCACAGCCATTTGCTCCAGCTGAAGGGTCTTTACAGGAAGCCTTCAATAAAAATGAGGAAATAGTCAGCAATACTGCCAAGCATCCACCGATGAATTACTACTTAAACTATTCCCAATACTTGTTGAAAACAGGATACAAAAGGCTAACTGAAAGTAAACAAGTTTGTCCTGGTATGCGTTTGTTATATCAACAATCCAAGCATCTAATCCAAACTGATAATTGATAAGAGGTTTTTAGCAAAGCGAAAATTCAGAAACTAAGATTCTGGTAGTAAAAACCCTAACACAAATCCCTTGCTACATAAAACAATGCAGGAACTACTAATAAACATAAAAGTAAAGGAAGGAGCAGAGTCTTCTGAAAGCACCTCACCATGCCATTCCTTTCACATAATATGCATTTGCTATGAGAGCACAAAAGCCTTTCCACTGAAGTCTTACTTCATATGACACTGGAGGTGTAGATGACCATCTAACTATAGTTGGTTGGGGTGTACACAAGATGGTGATGAATATAATGCTCAACCAAAGAATGCATTCGTCGACCTGCAAAATAAAACAGGAAGAGTGGGACTGGTTTTCTAAAGCTGGCAGATTTCCTACCACCTAATATTGTCAGCAACGTTGTTGCTTTGCTTCATCATAAATATCTCGTTTGCTTGTAGAATACTGTGATAAAAAATTCCCAGCAAAATCATGATAAACATTTGGACAAAGATTTATGACATAAGGTACACAGAGACTACTTGAAAGAGATGGACAAGGCTTGTGGTTGTTTTGAGTGTGGAAGGAGAATGACAATAGACCCAACGCTTCTGCTTACAAAAAGTTTGATAAAGCTCCTATAAAATTCTTAATTTTTTCTTTTTGTTTTTCAGTAATTGGTTGAAATTCAAAAAGGTTTCAGTGAGTACAACCTCTGAGATACAAAGTAAAAAAAAAAAAAAAAAACTGACCTCTTCTGAAATAATCTTCGATTTCAAACTTGTTCTTCCACCATAATTTTGCATTGCTTCAATTTCAATACCAGAGTCCTTTACATCGTTTAGTTCTTTCCTTAATCCTTCATCAGTGCAGCCCAGCGCATATGCATTTACCCCAGCACCAATGAACTCCTAACAGAAAAAACCCAAAAAAGTTATTAATATTTATAAAATAAAATAAAAAAGCACACACACAATTAAGTGACATAAAGCATTAGCAGATTACTTTTAGGTTGTCACCTCCTCCACGATCAATGAAGTTCCTGTATCTCTTAAACGAGCTTATCGCAATGTTACGTGATGAACGATACTCATCATCTGATGAAATGGAGCCTCGTATCTGGAATTAAATTATTTACAATAGAAAAACTTACATCCACTAACCGAATATGCAATCAACTTGATATAAGCAATTTATTGCAAAATCTGCTTACCAGCCATTTGGTGGAAGCAACTTGGCGCAAGATATAATGAGAATGTTTCTTATAACCTTTCCAAGAATAGATGGATTTTTTATGTAATTCATTACCATCAGGACCATTCAAGAGGCTGTTAGAAGTTGGATTACTGATTGAGGAATCAACATGAGTAATCTTGCAAGGAGACACGTGCTGCACAGACCTGGAATTCAGATAAGGCTGGAACTTTATTATAGCTCCAGGAGCATGCACCATTAACATGGTTAAACCATGATAATATTGCCTTAAAGAATATAGACAAACTGGAGTTAGACAATAAAACTAAACAAAGCAAAAAGAAGTATCTATAATTGGATCCAAAAACCATTGTGTATGTCTGTGTGTGTCTGTCATAAACTAGCAAGAAGTTCAGGAATAACAAGTAAAATTATCTGGAGGGGTTTTCTAGGGGAGGGGATTCTGTCTTATGCAGAGAACGATCTTCAGGCATTAAGTTTAATATACAATATGCATTTCTAAATGATATTTTCAGCTTTTAAGAAGTCCATGTATGTAATATTTTCATTTCTTTATATAATTTCAAGGGCATGTGTATGTCAGATTAAGAATGATTATTTAATTGAACTGCATGCTACTGTAATTTTCTTTTTGCAAGGAAAAATAAAATTTCACCCTTTGCTTAGACAAAAGATGTATTTCTTTTCTTTATTGTCTTCTCTTAACTTTCTAGGTTGTTATTGGTAAGCTAAATCCATTCAAGCAACAGACTTGATCTAGTCCTAATTTAAAAGTATTTTCCTGTCACTGGAGGTAACAGGATTGCCCACCAGTTGTTACATCTCTCTCTTCCTCACACAGAGACAAGTCACCCACTACATGATTTGATACATATTTTCCTCTTCCTTTTACATAAACCAAGAACCCATTTCTTTTGCTTCAATTTTGGTTCAAAAGCTCCTCTTTTTTCTTTTCCCTAAAGCACTTAATAGTAATTTGTTGGTCCAAATACGCTTCCAATTTCAACAAACCAAAAACTACACCTAATCAATCTTTATGAGAGAAAATAAAATATTACAAACACAAAGCCAAAATTAGATATTATTAAAGGAATTCGATATACCTTGTTGGGGTTTAAGCTCATAAACTGAGCTCAGATGGACATAGCAAATAGCAATACACCATGGAGCAACCAAGACAGGTAAGAGAGAGAGAGAGAGAGACAAGAAAAGATGGATAGAGCAATCAACAATTATAATAAGATTAAGAAAGAATCTAAAGCAGGGACTCACCGGAGCCACGAATTTTCTGAATGGCTTCCGCCCATGGAGGATCGCTGTCAGTATCAACTACTAATTCTCGCGACGTCGTTTGTATCCTCAATGTTGTCTGCGTTTACAATGTTTTTATTTGTCATTATGGACATTTGTAAGAAAACAGGACAAACAATAATTTGTAAATGGCTTTTTCCAAAGAGTGCGCACGGTGCCATAAAGATAATCTTTCAGATTTAAATAATAAATTATTTATTATATATTCATAGTCAATTACTACATTATAATGAATAGATATGATTATTCAATGTCCATAACTATATTTATTAAATAATAAATATATAATTATATTTTATTTATTATAATAATTAACCATGATATCAGTGTCGTGTAATAAATAATTTATTATTTATAAAATATTGTAAATTCTAACAATTATATTAATTGTACTTTAATAAGAACATTCGTTAGAAAAATTGAATAATTAAAAATAAATTAATGAGAAAATTTAGTATATATAGTATACATTAATTTGCTGATAAAATTTTCATCGATTCAATTAATAAAAGAAATTAAATAAAAAATAATGTTATATACACATATCTAATACAATTTGTTCACACAAGTGTCCCATTATATTTTTATCCTAATAACTAAATCATCTCTTATTATATTAGTTCATTTATTTCTTTTATCTTATTAAAATTCATTATTACTATACATAATTATTTTATAGTTTTCTCATTTTTCTCACTTACATCTCCTATTATATCGCTTACCTTTCTTCTCCTTTTAGAGCTTCTTTAATTTCTTCAAATCGATGAAAAACTAACAAAAAGATTAAAATTTTCAAAATTTTTATCCAAATTTTTTCTATAGCTTTTGTATTGTTTATTTGGATGAAGAAAATAGTTTAAGAAAAAGATTATTATTTCTCTTTTATTTTTTTCTTACCTTCATTTTATTAATATTCTAATATGTTTCTTCAATTAAATAAAAAAAAATAGTTTCATCCTATGAATTCTTTTTTTTTTTTTCCCTCAAACTTTTTATATCGAAAGATTAATTTATTGTTTTTCTTTATTATTTTTTATTGGTGATTTTTATGAATTTATTTGTATTGAAAACCATTAAAGATATAGTAAAATATAATTAAAAAAGATTAGAACTATGTAAGAAAAGAATTAAAAAAAGATGATGTGGCAACAGAAACACTTATGATAGTAGATAAAATATTAAAAGTAAAAATATAATGACAAAATAAAGGTAATTGGAGGAAAAAAAAAATCTCCAATTTTTTTTGTAGTTAAATATATTTTATAATTATTTAATTTAGAGAGTTGAGATAAATTAGATATGGTAGGTAAGATGTGATTTATAATATTTAGTTATAAGAATAATAATATGTGATAAAAATGTGTGTACTCAGTATTACTAGGCTTGTTTTGACTGCTTCCAGAGCCACCAACTGCAAATTGGTACTGATCAATGACCATCTTGAGTTTAGTGAAATTTGACGCCTTTACTTCAGTTGAGGTGAGATCTCCAAATCTCACCAAACATGTTCTTTCCTTTTGTGCATGATCTTAATTTTTCATAGGGAATAGCGATCTGAGTCATCTGACAACAAACTTAGCCACTGGGTTTCATCTTATGAACTCGGCCCCACTCATTTCCCAATAGCAAAGTGGGTCCCGTTTTGCAGGAAACCTCGGACAAAGTCAGCGGCAAAGAAAGACTTATCCTTTATTCTGCCTCGTACAAGCCGTTGGATGTTTCGAGTACACAGTAGGAAAGTATGGTAGGGAAGCACTGGAATATAGTAATGGTTCTAGCTCTACCACTCACTAACGATGGGGTATTCTTGGCTCTGTCTCGATTAGGCAGAGGAACCCTTCATCCCGTAGCCACCAGCTCCCCTCTAATTTCAACGTTATTATTTTCTTTCTTTATACGTGTAATAGATAAATAAGTATTGGCATAATGTCCTGCACAAAAATATAGGTGGGTTATCAATCAGACTCTCGTCTATTGCAAACATGCTTTTTTGGGCTCCCAATTTTGCTTCTTTTTGAACAATAGCGGACAAACAAGGAAAAGGCGCCTCTGTAAGTGAGATCTGACTCTTTTTCTTACAACTAGTTGAGTTTTACCATCTGGGATTTATTTCAATTCCGTGCAACTGCAACATGTAAGGAAGGATCTCTGTGATTATTGAAATTACAGTTCAGATCCAGACGATTGATTCAGATTCATTCATTCAATAGATTGTCACTTATTTGGTTGTTGTGGGTATCAGACTACTTGTTTAATATGTACATTACAATGGCAATTGGATATGATATAAATCATATCATATGATACCTTGTAATGCCAAAAATATGATTGTGTTCAGTAGCGTCTTGGGTTGTTGTTGATATTTTATGGGATAATGGCTATTCAAATGTGTGATTGAAGTTGATTTCACTATATGAGTATATTTAGCTGGCCACTTTGTAATATGTCTGAATTTTCATGGTAGCAGACCTTTTAATTTTTGGCCATTTTAGGGGGGAGTAATTACTTATTTGATATTGTTTGAAAACCCGAAATGACATCCACCACATTTAGATCATCGTTTCAGAAGTTATGGTTATCAGTGATGTCTTTATAAACCAGTTAGCATGCTTCTTCTTTTTCTTTTTTTTTCCCTATCTATTTGATCATGTATGTCTGCTTAGTGTTTTTTTGTTGTTGTGTTGAACTTGACAAACTTTCTGTTGATATCTAAGTGTCCCAGAAATTGTGTTGATCAGATTTATTCACGAGAAAATGAGAGGAGGTTTGTGGCAACTTGGGCAATCAATCACCCGTCGCCTTTCCCAGGGTGATAAGAAGGCTGTGGCTCGTCGATACTTTGCCTGTGAAGCTGACCTGAAAAAGACAGTTCTTTACGACTTCCATGTTGCCAATGGTGGGAAGATGGTGCCATTTGCTGGATGGAGCATGCCAATCCAGTACAAGGACTCAATAATGGATTCGACCCTTAACTGTAGGGAGAATGGTAGCCTCTTTGATGTCTCTCATATGTGTGGCCTGAGCCTAAAGGGGAAGGACTCTATCCCTTTCCTTGAAAAGCTTGTTATTGCTGATGTCACTGCCCTTGTCCCCTGGAGCTGGAACGCTGACTGTCTTTACAAATGAAAAGGGAGGTGTTATTGATGATTCAGTGATTACCAAGGTGAAAGATGATCACATATACTTGGTTGTGAATGCTGGATGCAGGGATAAAGATCTGGCTCACATCGAGGAGCATATGAAGGCATTCAAGGCCAAAGGTGGTGATGTTTCATGGCACATCCATGATGAGAGATCTCTTCTAGCTCTTCAGGTCATTCATCTACATAGTCATCTTGCTAGATTTTAATTCTCACCTTGGATTTTATTGTTTGCTTCTCATTTGAAAAATCCTTTCTCCTGCTGAAATTTCAAGGATTTTACACCTCCTCCTGTTGGTAAAGTTATTCTAATTTACAATCTATGTGTGGTAGATAGTCATGTACAAAGTATAAGAAATGGTCAAGGAATCATTTTGTCTTATGGTGTTTATTGGTTGTGCTTCCTTCTTTTCCTGAATGAAGAACTCCAATTCTCTAAGACCAATTCTCTAAGAAGATGATCAGTATAGTAATTAGAGATATTCACCCCAGTTAAATGTGATAAAGAAACAGGGGAGTTTCTATGGTTGGTAAGATAGCCTTATATTCACATTCTAATAAAAGTGTCTTGATTTATGTGGAGCAGGGTCCTCTTGGTGCCCCAGTTCTTCAACACCTGACAAAAGAGGATCTGAGCAAGCTATACTTTGGCGATTTCCGAGTGTTGGATATTAATGGCTCACAATGTTTTCTCACTAGAACAGGGTATGCTTACCTTTGTTTTGGCTAAAGTTAGCAATTTACTTCTGGACAATCTCTCACCTGAACTAATTCTGCCTCTGTTGTTTCAGCTTGTCACATTGCTAATACAGTTGATGTAGCGTTTTACTTCTAGATGATTGGGAAACTGTGTTTCTTTTGCCATATGCTTTTATCTATCCACTGAAAACATGGTGATTAGTAGAACTCTGTTCTGTTACTTAAACCTTTTATATTGGCTAGATTAGAGAATATCTTTGGCTCATTGTATGAACTTGATGCTTAAAATATGCTTTTTCAGTTTTATTCTTGTAGACGTGCTTGTCATCTTATACCCAGTTACAATGTATAAGCTCAAGTTTTGTGCTTAAAATCTGTAACTTAAACAAAAGATTGTTGATTACTTCTATCACTTTTCTGAGATTTTCAGGTACACCGGAGAAGATGGATTTGAGATATCGGTGCCATCAGAAAATGCTGTTGATCTTGCTAAAGCAATCTTGGAGAAATCTGAGGGGAAAGTAAGGTTGACAGGGCTGGGTGCTAGAGATAGTCTAAGACTTGAAGCTGGGTTGTGTTTATATGGAAATGACTTGGAGCAACACATAACGCCTATAGAGGCAGGACTCACATGGGCCATTGGGAAGAGAAGAAGGACAGAAGGTGGCTTTCTAGGATCTGAGGTAATACTGAAACAACTTGCCGAGGGTCCATCAATCAGGCGTGTCGGTTTCTTCTCCTCAGGGCCACCTCCTAGGAGCCACATTGAGATTCAGAATGAAGAAGGCAAAAACATTGGCGAAGTCACCAGTGGAGGATTCAGCCCTTGCCTCAAGAAAAATATAGCAATGGGGTATGTGAAATCTGGATCACACAAGGCAGGCACCAACGTTAAGTTTGTGATTCGAGGGAAATCCTACGATGGAGTTGTCACAAAAATGCCTTTTGTCCCAACAAAATACTATAAGCCAACGTGATTCAGTTTTTTGATATTTCAGTTCAATCATTTTTGGATCTCTTCCTTTGCTGACATGTTTTCTGATAAATTTTAGAGCTGCATCAATTGTAATGCCCCTCTTTTTTGGTCTGAATAATGTCCTTTTATTATCTGCAACAACGAGGTGAGTGTCTTGGCTTTGTTAACATACTTTTCTGAATATGTTAGTTGCCTCTTAACGACCACAAATAAGTTGTCTGATCTCAAATACTATTTCTTGTCAAAAAAAATTCATAGGTGTAGTTTTATAAATTGATCTTGGTCACTTCATTGCATAGGGTTCAAAAGAAAAAGAAAAAAAATCAACATAATGACTCAGCAGGCTCAAGGGGCCATATGAAGGGCATCTTGATGTCTTAAATTATGAATATATTGAAAGCAGATGGCGCTTAAGAAAGAGGTGACAATGTGAAGTCCCTTAACATTCCAACTGTGTTTTGTTTTCATGAATATAAATCTGAAAACAGTAAGGATTCCAGGCATTTAATGATGCGAAGCATATGGTCCAAAAATTTATGGAGAGGATTCATCAAGCAAAATCTAAGAGAAAGTAGTTTAATTAGGCATTTTCTATTTCTTGTTTTCCTTTAATCTCACATGAAAAATAAAATGAGTAGTTATATCTTAGGATTAGTATAAATAAGAAGTTTATTTTTAGTCCCACGTTGCTTAGGTAGAAAGAGTAATAGTCTTAGAACCTTTATAAATATAGATTCTCCCTTTGGTTGTAAACTCATTTTTTTCATCAATAAAAATTGTAGACTTGCCTCTTTTATTATTTATTATTTAATTCTAGTGTGTTAGAATTTTAGTTCCCTTTGTCAGGGACATTTGCTAGAACAAATCTAGTTTTTTCGCTTTCGTCTTACACTAGTTGGTATTAGAGCCTCAGTAATGGTTCAGAGTCTTGTTAATAATTCGAGATGGTGGATGATAGTGGCAATGACAATGGCTAAAGCATTCGAGATGGTGGATGATAGCAGCAACGACAATGGCTAAAGCAGTGGCAACCAAATTAGCGAAAGGGCGACATTGGATGAGCAAGGGGCAAGGGGTAAGGATGATTGGCAAACTCCAAGAGATCCGTGGCATGCTACTTAACTTGAGAGTCAACGCCAATAAGGTTTGTAAAGATGGTAGGAACAACCGTGCTAAAGATGATGCTCGCGGCCAGCCTATCAACCTATGTGGTCCTAGAAATCATCATAGGCTATAACCTTATGATGATTCTGAAGGTCATGAAGATGGTGGGAACAACCGTATTTGAGATTATGCTCGTGGCCAATCCATCAACCGACGGGCTCCTACACAACATAATAGGCTACAACCTTATGATGATTTTGAAGATGAGAAGTTTGTCGACATCTGCAGAGTCAATCTAGAACAGGTTGGAGAAAAAGTTCAACCTTAACACAATCAACCTTGGAGATAACCAACTTATGGGAAAGATGAAGATGAAGAGATCGTGGGCAACTGTAGATTCAATCGAATGCATAGAGATAGAGTTCAACCTTAACGCCACCATCCACAATGACCACAAGCTTATGAGGAAGATTATGAAGACCAAGATGAAGGATATGGCGATTATTGACATATGCCAAGACAAAATAAAGGAGTTGAAGACCACAAAATCAAAGTCGATCTTCCTACCTTCAGTGGCAACCTCAACATCGAAGCCTTCCTTGATTGGATTTATGAAGTAGAGAATTTTTTCGACATGATGGACGTCACTGAGAACAAACGAGTGAAGCTAATGACATAGAAGTTGAAAGGAAGTGTAGCTACTTGGTGGGATACCTTACAAAATAATCAGAAACGACAAGGGAAAACACAAGTGAGGTATTGAAGGACAATGTAACAAATACTCAAAGGAAGATTCCATCCTTTAGACTATGAGCAATGCCTATTCCAATAGTATCAGAATTATGTTCAAGGAAGTCGATCAGTCAGTGATTACACCGAAGAGTTTCTACGACTCTCTGCCGAAGCAACTTAACTGAAACAAAGGAGCAACAAACATCACGCTACATTAATGGCTTGAAGCATACAATTAAAGATCGAATGCCATTAACCCCTGTATGGTCAATTGATGAAGCTCACAATATGGCCAAAAAGGCAAAGACAATAATGACACAACCTTCAACATTCTCTTGTTCATTTTCCAATGCACCAATATGTAATGCCTCAAAGAGAAAGAAATTAAGTGTGGCTGAGCCAACTAAATTTCCAGGTGGTATAAGTCAAAACCCAACACAAATAGTAGTGGTGTAACAAGACAAACCGGTCTAAGTCATGCTAATATAAATTCAAACAACCCATATGCTAAACCAAAAGGTACAAAGTGTTTCAAGTGTGATGAGCCTAGTTATCTATCCAATGAATGTTATGCACATAAGGCAGTAAATTTGGTTGATCATGAAGAAGATGAGAAGAAGAATACGATATAGTGCAAGGAGATGATAACCTAGAAAATGCAGAGATCGCCAATGAACAAGATGAACATGTATCTTATGTGGTGCGAAGATTGCTATACACCTCAAAGCAAGAAGAGTCTTTTCAAAGAAAAAATCTTTCACTCATAGTGTTCGATACAACAAAAGTTTACAACTTGATCATCAACAGTGGTACTTGTGAGAACATTGTGTCAAAGGCTTTAGCGAAGCATTTGAAGTTACCAACAAGACCTCATCCATCCCCATACTAACTATTCTAGTCACAAAAGTTTGTCGAGTTTCCAATTTTGATAGGAAAAACTTATAAGGATGAAGTTGTTTGTGATGTGGTTAACATGGATATTGGACATATTTTACTTGGAGGCCATGGCAACATGATATGGATGCAACTTATCATGGTAAAGTCAACATCCATATTTTCTGGTAAAATGAAAAGAAGATTGATATCCTCTCAACTAGTAAAAGAGAAAACATGCCCAAAACTTCTAAAGTGGAGGGAAAAGCTTTTCTTTCTATTATGAGTTCTGAGTCAGAGTTTGTATTTGAATCTAAAGAGTTCTGAGAAATATAAGCTCTAGTTGTAAAAAATGAGGAGAAGTTTAGAGCTAAAATTCCCAAGGAATTACAACCTTTATTGACTGAATTTCAAGAAATCATTCCAGACGAACTACTTGATGGATTGCCACCAATGAGGGATATACAACACCACATTGATTTGGTTCCTAGAGCAAGCTTACCAAACCTACCTTATTACCACATGAACTCGAAAGAGAATGAGATTTTAAGAGAAAAATAAAAGAGTTGATTCGTAAAGGACATATCCAAGAAAGTATAAGTCCTTATGTGGTACCCGCACTGTTAACACCCTAAGAAAGATGGAAGTTGGCGAATGTATGTCGATAGTCCAGCCATAAATAAGATAACAGTTCGTTATCGCTTCCTAATACCTTGTTAGATGACATGTTAGATCAACTAGAAGGTTCTAAAATCTTCTCAAAGATTGGCTTACGAAGTAGCTTTTATCAAATTCGCATTAGACTTGGAAATGAATGGAAGACTACTTTTCAAAACAAGAGAAGGTCTATTCGAAGTAGATGGTGATGCCTGTTTGGATTGTCTAACGCACCTAGTACTTTCATGGGCCTTATGAATCAAGTGCTTACATCATTCATTGGGAAGTGTGTAATTGTTTACTTTGACGATATTTTGATCTATAGTCAAAGTAAGAGTGAATACTTGAAGCATTTGCGAGAAGTCTTGTGTGCTTTAAAAGACAACAAGTTATATGTCAACTTAAGTAAATGTGATTTCATGACTAATCACCTTATTTTCTTAAGGTATGTTGTGAGCTCCTAAAGGCATTCATGTTGATGATGAGAAAGTACATGTTATTAGAGAATGGCTAACACCTAAAACTATTGTTGAAGTCCAGTAGTTTAGTAGCTACATTCTATCGAAAATTCATTCAATATTTTAGTAGTATTACTGCTTCCTATCATTAATTGCTTGAAGAAAGGGAAATTTCATTAGAATGAGGAAGTACATAAAAGTTTTACAAAGATTAAAGAAAATTTAACTAACTACACCAATCTTAGCATTGCCTAACTTTGAAAATGTGTTTCAAGAATGTGATGCAAATGACATTAGCATTAGAGCAATTTTGTCACAATATGGTAGACCAATTGCCTTTTTCAGTGAGAAGATAAGTGAATCACATTAAAAGTGGTATACATATGAACAAGAGTTGTATGTTGTGGTTCAAGCTCTTCGACATTGGGAATCTTACTTAACTCAGCAAAAGTTACAGATGCTTTGTATCTAGAGCGATTTCCTTATGTGATCAAGTACAAGTTTGGTACTTCCAATTAAGTTAGAGACACCTTAAGTAGGAGAACTACCTTACTTATCACATTGAGCAGTGAAGTTGTTGGTTTCAAGTGCCTTAAAACTGTATGGGAATAATGCGGATTTCAAAGATATATGGGAAAAGCACTTGATAAAACAACCTACTGAAGATTTTCATGTCATGAATGGTTATTTATTCAAGAACAATAAATTATGTATCCTAAGGGTATCCTTACGAAAAAAGATCATCTGAGACTTACATGAAGGATAACTTATTGGTCATTTTGGCCGTGACAAAACTATAGCTAGCTTGGAGGAAATGTATTAATTGGCCACAATTGAAGAGATATGTGGGAAATCTTGTCAGAAAGTACCCAGTCTATCAAGTTGAAAAAAGACAAATCTCAGAATACAGGACTCTACACGCCATTGCCTACTCCTGAAGATATTTGGGAAGATTTATCTACGGATTTTGTCTTGGCATTACCTAAGAACTCAAAGAGGAGTAGATTCAGTGTTAGTAGTTGTTGACAAGTTTTCCAAAATGACACATTTTATACCTTGTCGAAAGACTGCTTGATGCGATATGCATCACAAGATTATTCTTCCAAGAGGTGGTGCGACTTCATGGCGTTCCTAAATCCGTTACTTCAGACAGAGACTCCAAGTTTTTGTCACATTTTTGGATTACCCTATGGAAAAGATTTGATGCATACTTAAAGTTCAGTAGCACAACTCATCCACAAACTAACGGATAAACATAAGTCATAAACAGGACTTCAGGAAACCTTATACATAGCATCTGTGGTGATAAACCAAAGCATTAGGATTTTGCACTAGCTTAAGCTGAATTTGCCTACAATAATGCAGTTCATAGTTCGATTAGGGTATAGCCTTTCTATGTTGTTTACATAAAGGTTCCAAAACATGCTTTAGATTTAGCTCAACTTCCTAAACTCCCTGGGGTGAGCATTACTGCAAGTAATGTGGCAAACTAAGTTTGGTCAGTTTAAGCAGAAGTTGAGAAGAAACTGGAAACGTCAAATACAAAGTACAAGACAGCAGCTGATAAGCATAAAAGAGAGAAGATATTCAAGGAAGGTGACATGGTTATAGTGTACTTACGAAAAGATAGATTTCCAGTGGGCACTTACAATAAGTTGAAGCCAAAGAAGTATGGTCTATACAAAATTGTGAAGAAAATCAATGATAATACTTACATGATTGACTTGCCAAGTGATTGAGGGATTTCAAAAACTTTGAATGTTGCTGACATGTATTAATACTATTATTTAGAAGGGCTATCGTATCCTGATTTTAACTCGAGGGTGAGTTTTCTCAAGTGGAAGAGATTGATGAAGAGCATATGGCCCAAGAATTTATAAAGAAGATTGATCAAGCAAAATCCAAGAGAAAGTAGTTTAATTAGGTGTTTTCTATTTCTTATTTTCCTTTAGTCCCACATGAAAAATAAAAGGAGTAGTTATGTCTTAGGATTACTATAAATAAGAAGTTTATTTTTAGTCTCATATTGCTTAGGTAGTAAGAGTAATAGCTTTGGAACCTTTATAAATATAGATTCTCTATTTGGTTGTAAACTCATGTTTTCATCAATAAAAATTTTAGACTTTTGTCTCTTTTATTATTTATTAATTAATTCTAGAGTGCTAGAATTTTAGTTCCCTTTGTTGGGGGTGTTCGCTATAACGAATCTAGCGTCTTCACTTCCATCCTACGTTTTTTAACAAAAATCAAAGAGCAAGCACTAGAAAAATGAATTGTGAAGAGCAAGCACAAGAAAAATGAATCGAGTATCTTTTATGAATGAGACCTTTTCCTATCCAAACTTAATGTAGGCAACCACTTAAAAATAGATGGGTTAAGCAGTAGTAAATAACTCATCATCAATCTAAAAAAGATGGGTCCATCACCCACGTAAAAAAGATGGGTACTACATGAAAGTTGCTTAGGGTGGCTTCATATATCAAGCAGTAGCCGCCTAGCGTCCTTAATGACATCTTTTATACAACACAAAAAGTAGACTTTCTCTCTTCCATCTATCAGTCAATGGTTGTATGTTAGTGCAATGTGCATCATTGGCATTGAAACAATTTCTCCACCAACCACTATGGGACGATTCATTATATAGCCCATACCCAAAATGGCTAACCGCCAAAATTAAAACAAAAAAATAAATATAACAAAATATTAGGTTCCCCAATTACAAAGATTGACATATGATTAAATAAGGTTTTTCCTTAGAGGATATAAGTAGAACCAGTCCTTATTTAGAGTATATAATGTTACTGATAAATAATTTATCAAAATGTTTATGTGAAATTTGGAGTTTGATGATACTAAAATAAAATATGAAAACAAATATACTTAGCAGCCAGACCTGAGGAGGGTTGCTTCCATAAACACCACAATCAGATATAGTAAATGTACCACTAGCCATCTCATTAATTGATATATTCCCCGTCATTTGCCTTCTTTGCAAGAATGTCTGATTAACATTATGTAAAGTCAGAACAACAAGACCTTTCAAAGAAATTTCACAAAATTAATAATTTTAAGTACTCATAAGATTAAAAGTACAAGAGACACAGACATTGAAGGTTAAAGACAATGAAAAGAAAAATACTGGACATAATCAATCTTGAAATATTAACATAAAATGCAAATTCTGGTAAATTTTAACTAAAGGACAAGATTGTTATTTCTTTCTGGTCAATTTTCTTGCAGTGGTTACAATTTACAATCACACTAGTAACATAGAAACTACCTAAGAAGTAGGAACTATTCAACATGAGGTCACTAAAGATTAGAGTACAAGGAAAATAATAAAATGTTTGAGGATGTACAGGACACAAACTTAATATTGATGGGATATCACATTGATAAGAGAGGTGAGTACCTCATGAAATGTAGAAAAAGACTTCATAAAACCTCTATAATACTAGAATCACATTCTTGTCAAGTTCAATCTAACTTTGCCTTTTTAGAAAAACTATCTTGTACCAACTACTAATATTAGCTTTGCATAAAAAAAAAAAAAAAAAAAACCAATATTAGCAAGAATCAATCATGCACTTCTCAAATTCCTTACAAGATTGGGGGCACTCTTATGGGGGCAACAAATGGATATGGTATGTTACAGGATGTAACTTAGGGAAAAGCCCATTACGGCTAAGATAACACTGCAAGCATTACATAGTTATCAATTCTTAATAAAAGATATAAGAATAGAAAGATATTAAAAAAAATCTCGTGTTTACATTAAACAGTATCTATCATTATACTCTCCATCTTACACGACTAATATGTGCAAAAATAGAAAAGTTTAATTCACAATGGATTGATTAAGCAAATACTGAATATCAACAACCCATTCTATGAATTACCATCAGAGTCAAGACCCATGAGATTTAGTTATCATGAGCCATCTGAACAACTTTTTAGTAGTAACAACATATAATTAGATTAAAGACAGGCCTTTGGTGTACCAACTGCACTACCTAATGTCAATATAATCTCTATATATGATGTCATCGCCATCAATGACACCATTGAAGATTGGCTGACTTTGGAGCACACTCATAGCAGCTTGAAATGAAATGAAGAGTAAATGCAAAACTTCAAGAGAAAATAAATTAATGTAAATGAACTAGATTGCAAACATAGATGAGTGCACCTCATAATGCAGAAAGTACCTTAATAAATCCTGACACGAGTCCTAACTTCACTCCATATTCTTAACAAAAACATCTTTATAGTCATAATTAAACTTCATTAAATTGATCATTTTTAGAATAGTTTATATTGTTATGTAGTCTCACATTAGTTGTATGTGATACTTTCTTTATTTTCTTTTACTATAAATAAAGCTTATGGGTGTAGTATTCGATTCATCCTAAGTTACTACTTTTCTTCTTATTTTTATATATTTTACATTGTATCAGAGTGAGTTTAATATAAACCTAAGTTTAATCTTGGGACTAGCCGCTCTCCTCTTTATCTGCAGCCCCGAATAGTTTTGAAGTTTTTGTTGAATCTTGTCTTTATGTTTGTTGGGTGTTAAGTCCTTTGACTTGACACAACCTCCATTCAAGATTAAAGAGTTTTCAATGTTCTCTGCTCATTATCATCGATTCCAAAGTTGTCTTATCTTGTTTTCAGACCAGAGAAGTTCATGATGAAAATTGTTGCTAATTTGGTATTTTATGTTGGTTGTGAACCAACGATTCTATTTTAGGCACATATTGTTTATGTAGTTTTCGTTCTTTTTAAGCATGAAATAAGTCGAATGAAGTTTGATATAATTTTTTGTTAAATTATTTTATGTGAGGGGAATGTTGAGAGTTTTAATATACTTGGATTATACTTGTACAAGCTATATTTACTGTGAAGGTTCATCTTAATAGCTCTATTGATCTGTTGAAAGCTCATTTAGTGGCTAAAGGTTACACTCAGGTCTATGGTATAGATTATTTTGAAACTTTTTCTCTTGTTACTATGATTACTTCAGTTAGAGTCTTTATCTCTGTTACAGCTTCTTTAATTGGCCACTACATCAGTTAGATATAAAAAATACCTTTTTGTATGGTGACCTTGATGAAGAGGTTTTTATAGAGGAACTTTCAAGGTATGTTGCTCAGGGAGAGTCAGGCTTGGTTTATAGGTTGAAGAAATCTTTGTATGTTTTGAAGCAATCTCCCAAAACTTGGTTTGGTAAGTTCAATGAAGTTATGCTCAGTTTTGGTCTTCAGAGGTGTATAGTGGACCATTTTGTTTTCTACTATCATTCATCTACTGGTAGAATATTATTGATTGTGTATGTTGATAATATTATCATAACAGGTGATAATAGTCAGGCAATTCAACATTTGAAATCTTTCTTGCAATCTAAATTCCAAACTAAGGATTTGGGCCAGTTAAAGTACTTCTTGGGTATTGAGATTGCTAGATCATGATTGGGTATTTATCTTTCTCAAAGAAAATATTGTTTTGATTTATTGAGTGATATACGTATACTAGGGTCAAACATTGTTGATACTCCTATGGATCTCAACACTAAACTTGTACCAGATGAAAATGAGCTATTATTAGATCCTAAATAGTATAAAGGTCTAGTAGGAAAGAGGAATTACTTGATAGTAACCTAGACCTAAAATCTCTTTTGCAACTTGTATGGTTAGTCAATTTATGGCTCAACCCCGAACTTCTCACTGGAATGTAGTTATTCCTATTATGAGATATCTCAAAATTGCACCTAGTAAGGGGTTAATATATAAGAATCATAGTCATATTTTGGTTCATGGACTTGGTCGTGATAATGCTTTGGTTCAAAACCAAGATTCCACTTTGATTCAGGGATACAGTGATGCAGATTGGGCTGGATGTCCATTTGTCAAGAGTTCCACTACAAGGTATTGTGTCTTTTTAGGAGGAAATCTTGTGTCATGAAAAAGTAAGAAATAGACTATTGTTTCAAGGTCTAGTGCTAAGTCTGAGTATAGAGTCATGACTCAAACTATTGTTGAGTTAGTTTAGTTGAAAAACTTGTTGAAAGAGCTTGGATTCAAGCATTCACAGCCTATGAAGTTCGTTTGTAATAACCAGGTTGTATTACATATAGCTTCTAATCTCGTTTTTCATAAGCAAACAAAGCATATAGAAGATGGCTATCGTTTTGTTCGAGAGAAACTTATGGATAATACAATTAAAACTGCATATGTGAAATATGAAGACCAGTTGGCATATTTGTTTACCAAGTCTCTGAGGGGTGCTCATCTTCGTTATATTTGTAACAAGCTTGGAACATATAATATATATGCTCCAGCTTGAGATGGAGTATTAGAATAATTTATATTGTTATGTAGTCCCACATTGGTTGTATATGGTACTTTCTTTATTTCCTTGTACTATAAATAAAGCCTTTCGGTGTTGTATTTGATTCATCCAAGCTACTACTCTTTCTTCTTATTTTTATATATTTTACAATCCTAAAAGGCACACAGACAAAAGGGTAAATAAGACAGTAGACAACTGAAACTTTTGACAACTCTAACAGTGTGACAGGAGCATGAAAAGCTCAATGCCATGTAAATTTGATCAAAATTCACAAAGTAGTAAACAAGAACTATGCAGAAAAGGCCTATATCTTAGCACACTTACAAAGATAAGTGGTAGGTCCAATAGGGAGGAGGGAGAATTGTAGTGGGTCCATAATGCAGAAATATTGATTCCTGAAACAGTTATGCATCATGGACAAAGAAACTTACATATCAACTTCATTAAATGTTGTTAGCATTGCAAAAGTGTTCAGTGAATCTTTCAAAAGTGTGGCAACACATTTCCTAAGCCTTATCATCAGAAACTAAAATTTTATAATTTGTAAAACACTAAGTAATAAACACAGGATTGGAGAATATACCACTTTTTGTAATAAGGGGTATGCACCGTAGCCATGAAACAAAAGATATATAGTTCAAAATAGTAGCATGATTACACTTACTCGTCTTTCCCTTTCCTTGGGAGGTAGTTGAGGTTATTGTAGTGAGGTCCTAGACGGTTGTGGTTCTGTTACCTAATGATAGTGGAGAATGTGCTTTTGGCTTTTCCTCAAGAGAAGTTTTTGTTAGAAATTTTCATAAGTTTTTAAAGTAATTTGACTAAATCAACAAATCATTACTTTTATTCAAATGAAAAGTTATTTTCTTTCATAAAATAACTTCTATGTGAATAGTTATTAAAATATTAAGAAGAAGAAAGTATAGTTATTGTGATTTAATCAAAAAGTCATTACTTTTTACTTAAGTGAAAAGATACTTAGTTTCATAAAAGTAACTTCCATATGAACAAGAATGTCTTTTCATGAAAACCCTAGAAGAACTTTTTATAGCTATTTGACTTAATAAAAAAGTAATTACTTTTTGATTAAATGAAATGACATTTCCTTTTACATATTAACTTCCATATAAATAGAAATATCATTTCATGAAAAGCCTATAAAAGTAACATGCTTAACCATATTTTTATATCTCTTCTTCTTTTCTTTCTTTCTCTTTTCAAGTTATAATTTCTATTTATATCTAATAGCAACCTTAGATATAAAAGAGCCTATTTTATCTTGGGAGGCTTATTTGTTGCAACGGCAAATAAGTTACAGATATAGTTTTAAAGGAAAGAGAAATTCTAACTCGACTCAGGCATTGCAAATATGTTTATTATTTCTGCAATTTTTATACTACAGTTTTCACCTTAGGCTTTTCATTCTTCACTTTTTTCTTTTCCGCAGCCTTGCTCTTAGATAGAGCAACATATGTTACACCTTCACTTGACTTCGAAATGACAATTACCTTGGTACCTAGCTCCACGACTTCACTATTCTTTTCAACAAGCTAGACAAAAGTTCAACAGTTATAAACAATACCATCCCATAACCTATGAGGGAAGTATATTGGTAAGTAACTGGTAGGTGGTAACTTGTAGTTCATGCTACAAGGTTTACCTATTCTAATAGAGTCAATCAGGGACTATGGATCCCCTTTCGCAATGATAAGGAGAGGTTATGCTATCTCCTATTTGATGTTTGCTGATGATTTATTTCTCTTTACAAAAGTTTTTGTTGATCAAGTAATGATGGTCCTATGATACTTTTTATAAGTTAGATTTGTCTTTCGGGCAAAAGGTGAACTTAGATAAGACAAGGTTTACCAGTAAAAATGTTACTAAATAGCTATGTAAAGATATTGCCAGTGCCATGGGCTTCACGCATTATGTAGGTCTTGGTAGGTATTTGAGAGTTCCCCTAATTCATGGCTGAAGCACTAGAAGTACGTATCAGCATATTGTAGAAAAGGTTAAGCAAAGGCTCTCAGGATGGAAATTAAGGACTTTATCATTCGCATGAAGAGCTATCTTGGTCCAATTGGTTACTCAAATGATTCCCACCTACACCATGCAAGTTGCTCGGTTGCCTATGAATGTCTATGATGAAATCAATCGACTTATCCTTAGGGAGAGGAAGAAGGCACCAGGAAGTTATATACTTTGGCTTGGAATAAGGTGACCTAACCTAAGGATCATAGTGGGTTAGGGTTAAAAGATATGAGATTAACTAATGAGCTTTTTTGATGAAGGTTGTATGGAACATCAATCTCCGGAGATAATAGTCTTTGGATTCAAGTCATCAAGGCTAAATGATTTTCAAGAACAAGATGTCTTAGCTCCCATGATTGCTAAAGGGACGAATTCTCAATTGTGGAAGGTGTTGTGTGGAGTTTGGACGGATATGATTAATGGTATTCAGTGGACTTTAAGGGATGGGACTTAAGTTAATTTTTGGATTGACCCGTGGATCTTTGATGAAAGACCTCTATTGGGTGCTGTTATTGTTGAAGTAGCTGAAGATGAACATTTTACTATCGTGAACCATTTTGTCAATGAGAGAGGGGATTAGGACATAGGACTTCTCTACCAGATCTTACCTTCTCGTGTTTGCCAGAAAATAGAGGCAATCTTTCCTCCTAAAGTTCATCGGGGTGCTGATTATATTTCGTGGGGTTCTGCTAACCATGTTATTTTCACTATTAGGGATGCGTATAAGTGTATTGCCATGGATGAGTAGGAGACAAGAGATAATATTTGGAAGTGGGATAAGCCGCAGTGATTGAGGATGTTTTTATGGCAAGTTGCTCAAAATATTCTAAAAATAAATGACTTCTTAGCAGATAGAATGCATGGAATCCAAGCCAAGTGTTTCGCTTGCTTGGATCCTAAAGAAACTATGATTCATGTGCTCAGGGATTGCAGAGTTGCGATGGAAGTTTGGAGTAGGATTAGTTCTCTTAACGTCAAGACCGATTTCTACTCTCTTCAATTGAAGGAGTGAGTTTTGTCAAATCTAAGAGACAACATTGAAATGATGGGACACTGTTGGAACAAAAATTTTACAGTAACTTGTTGGTTACTTTCGTTTTGGCCTAACAATATTTTTTTTTGATGAGGATTTTGTACGGCCCTTTTAGCCAACTAAGGTTAGCTGGCAGAATTTAGAAGACTTACGTTATGCTGGTCAGTTGGATAAGAAGTATGGTGCAACGTCTAGAATCTCATGCATTTCTATCTGTTGATCTCCTCCCCCTCTCGGATGGTTCAAGCTAAACAAATGATGGAGCCTCACGAGGTAACCTTGGTTTGGGAATTGTGGCTGATCTTTTACGTTTTGCTTATGGTAAATGGGTATGTCGTTTTGGCCATAAGGTGGGATGGTGCTCCTCCTTTCAAGCTGAGCTTTGGGTTCTCTGTCTTGGCTTAAAGCTGGCTTGGTCAAAGAGTATTAAGAAGTTGCTTGTAGAAGTTGATTCGAAGGCTGTTGTGAAGGTATATCACAACGAGTCCAGAAAGCTCAATTCCAATAGAGCGATCATTGAGGAAATCTATAGCTTATTATTCAGAGGATGAGAGGTTCAGCTATTGAACATCTATAAGGAAGCCAACTAATGTGCTGATAAACTTGCAAACTCGGTGCTTTATAATAAAGTTAGTAATATGATCTGGGACGAACTTCTAGATAGCTTGAATTTATGTCTTTTGGCTGATGATTTTGGAGTATGCTGGGATCGCCTAGCTAAGATTTTTTTTTGCTTAGTTTTTTGTAGTTTCTTTGCCTACCAAAAAAAAAAAAAGAATTATACTAGCCTCGGGACTATTCACATCAATTGTCACCTACATATCACATGAAAAGAAATTTGAAATATCACTTGGCAATGTTTCAAAGCAGAGTATTAAATCCAATGCCTTTTTGCAAAAGTACCTTGTCAGTTTCTATCTGGCAATAGGTTCATCAACTTCTACACAGTCAACGGGTTCTGCTCCCAATTTATCAACCATAAGAAAGATTCAACTTATATATTAAAAAAAAAAAAAAAAAAAAAAACCTCTATTGACATCCATTTACGTAAGCTGTGTTTTGGTCAACATACTCTTTGAAGAACTTCGCTCGAGCACCATAAAAAATGTATTCAACCATAAAAGGTACAGTGAGAAGGAAAATATATAAAGAAGAAAAAAGAGAAGTAGCTTGGATTATTTGAAAATTATACCAAGAATTTATATTTATAATAGAGAATGTACATTAGACTTACTTATTTAAACAATATGGGACTTAACTTCCAATATAACTTAACATTAAATGTACTCTAACAATTAGTATACGGAGCTTCCAGCAATTAATAGAAACTACATTACTCTCCCCGAAAAGTTTGACAACAAATAAGACCTACTCCACATATGATAGAAGAATTAATTTGAAATGAGATACATTCTCTGTACCAACAAACGTTAGAGAAGTGAGTAAGGGTATAATTAATACAAGCAGACGATGCCAACTCCATCTCTACCCCCATTTTTCATATTTGTTTTATATGAGAGACATAAATCCTAACTCCCCTCTAAAATGTGGGCAAGAAGCAAGCAAGATGTGACTAACCTGATAGGTTTTGAATTAGCCCTGACAACCTGTCATGATGGAGGACACATTGTTCAGAAGAATTGACAAACAGGGATAACAGTTGCATGCATATAAAATTTCAAAATACATTCTCATACAGTCAACTTTAACTCTAATTACCCAGAGAACCTTGGAGACCAACATTGCTTACTACATTAGATCCTCTTCCGAGAAGTGGTGTCTGCTCAAATAGTTGTAAAGTGAAACATATAACTATAAGTACTTCTGATTTGGTAAAAGTAAGCAATTACGATAAAAATCACAATTCCTATTAGTCATTTATAATTGAATGAATAGTTCTAACTTGTAACAAATATACTTTATTCAGTTTTATGCCCAGCGGAAAGCACTCAGCCGAAGAATATAAGCCTTAGGTTGAAAGCTTATTGAAACTCAAAGAACTGGCCAAGGTAGCCACAAAGGTCTGAATAAGTCGGATATATGGATAAGCTGCTGACTAAATGGTTAAAAGAATTATAGCATTTTCTTGGAAATTCCAAATTTTAGTAAAAATCAGACCACAGTTAACAAATAGTGATAATTTGAATTGAAGCTTGCTGAAGACCCACAACTATATGCCAACATGACACAATACTACTACTAACAATAAAAATAATACAGTCATAAACTCATTGAAATAAAAAAACTATGGCCACTTGAGCTAATTAAGTATTAGGATAAGAATAACTGCGATAGAAGAATCCATAGCTACCTCTTTTACTTTGGTATAATAACTTCGTGAGCTAGGAGTTCTAGCTCCCTGCACTGACTGCTTGAAAACCTGAACCCGTCCAACCAAATTCACCAAAAAGAAATAGTTAAGAGAAACAAAAGTCATAAACGTTTTGAATAAATTACTGCTGAATAGTACAAGAAGTCTACCAAAACAGAGGGTCCTCCATCAGCAACATTTCGCCTTATAATAGCCCACATCATCACCTCTCCCTGAAACAAATTATTCCCACAAAATTCAAAAAGAAAAAAAGAGAGTTAAGTTTGGCGTGATTGTGAAACCCATTCTATAATTCAGTTAATAATGTTAAACAAAAAAGTTTTATGGTGAAAAATATCTGGGATTGCAAAAAAATCTGTACTTGAACAGTCTATATAGATGTGAAAGTAACTATTAGGATAACACGAGATACGAGACTGATCAGAATGGACCTCTAGCTTGAGGATGAAGACGTAGGCCAAAGATGAGGTTTTGATTATGCAAAACAATGTAGACAATAAGTATTTGGATGGGTGATGTCTTCAACTTGAAAATGAAATTGGGGAATTAATAAATTTGTAAAAGAGAGGTTCAGAGAAGAAAGACGGGAGACCACCCGCTAATTCCTATGCTGTCTGGTAACTTTGCTCAGGTATCTTAATCCTATGTACTTTACTGGATCTTTTCAGTTTTTTTTTTTTCCATAATTATTATTATTACTATTTGTAAAAATAAAAGTTTCCAAATCCTATGCTCGGGTTTAATTATTATTTTAACTTTATTTAAAAACTATAGATAGAAAATAAGAGTGGGAAACTTCTCATATCTCATAACTGATTTTTTCATGAATTCATGGAAGACATTTTTTTGGGTATTTTGTTTGTTAGCATACATTTTATTCTAAATTTGACTACTTTACTATTCTTTCATTATGGTGAGAGGTTTAAATACTCACTCTGCAATTGGTTTAATATACAACAACCAACAAGATTCGAATCCAGAATTTTGAAAACCTAATAGAATTGACGATAATTTGAGAGCTAAAAATGAATCACCATTACCATCACCCGCACCACCCATCACCAGCACCACCAGTGCTGGCCCTGCAATACTGGCCATGGTTGTGGTAGTTGATCATGTTGGTGGAATTTAGAAGAAGGGAGTTCCAGTTATCACACATTGCTCGCCAATGCTGTTGTGCATTATTTCAATTCTATCTACAGTTGTTTGAATCATAAAAAAATGTTGTGTGCTTGATGGAGCAATTGTGTTTGTGAATCCGGTGATTTCTTCGATAACAAGCTTTCTCGTTTTTGGTATGTTCGGAACTGGGAATGGAATCTTTGGGAGTTTTGGAACATGGATTGCAGCATTCATTTTAGTTGAAGATGAAGGAAAACAAGAATAAGACAAAGAAAGCAGGCTTGAAGTTTGTTAGGATGCCATTGAAATGTGAGTTTAAGTTTCTTTGAGAGATAAATAAGAATGATTTTTTAATGAATTGGTAGGGAGGGAACAACGAAGGAAGAGAACTAAAAGAATACAAATTTAGCCTAGATTGAGATGCATTCCTATTGATGTGGATAGAGAAGAACAAGGGTGAGAATGTGGTATAGGGAGTTCTAATTCTGAATATATCTTGAAAAATAATTATTTTCTTTATAAAGAGAGATATTATAATTACAATATCTATATCGATCACATATTACAACATGTCAAGTTAAGTAATTTGCCTAACTCAAACTTGAGATCTCATGGCTACAACATCTTTGTCTTAAAAATAATTACTTATATTCTTATCCTTGTTAAATCGTTTTTATAAAATAATAATATGCTCATAGAACCATCAAAAATAGTTTTTTGGTACTTTAAAAACACAAGGATGATTTTTAATTAATTTTTCTCAAATTATTTTGTAATAGTGTTTTTCTTTTATTTATTCGAACGAAGAGAGTGTTGACAAAGTATGATGTTAGATATCTATTTGCATTTTTAGCTAGTCTTCTTGGAATAGTTGTTAAAATAATATATTTAATGAAGTGATCATCATATGTCATAATTATCTTAATTACTTTAATAGATATATATATATATATATATTAAAATAGTTTTTTCTAATAAATGCAGAATGTAATAAATATAATTTTTAGAAATAAAAAGTTTTAACAAAAATAGTAATTAATACATTAAATAACAATAAAATAATAATTAACTATCATAATAAATATTATAAATTTTTTATTTATATAATTTTAACCAGATTCATTAGAGCACTTGTTAGAAATTTTTTTTATATTAAATAACAACTAAAACATAATTTGTTACAAAAATTAAAATAACTTAATTATTGAAGCAAAACATTCACCAATGAGTTTTTAATGTTATCAAGTGTGATTTCTAACCCTCGTGCCAACTGCAACTGATCTCTTGGATGGACTGACGTTAGAAACTTAGGATCAGTTTTCTTTGACAGAATGGAATTAGAGAGAAAGGAAGGAAAAAAGTAGGAAGCATCTGTAAGTAATTTTGTAACAAATCTATCATCCATTTTCTTTCTTTTCTCTTCCCTTTTAGGGTCGCATTTCACTTGTCAACAACCAAAAATTTCAATTTAACCCAATTCTTTGATCGGGTCAACGGTATGATCCATCGGAACCCGACTCAATGATAGCAGCAGCCTCACACAAAAGCATTTCGAGTTGCGACGAGTGAGTGACTAACAAGTAACAACAAAGAAGAGAATATCCGAGCGAATCCCGTTGGGCAATCCGCCCCGACTTTCGGGGCGGGTCCAGATCCAGATTATGACGTTTTATTTGGAATATATTATGTACCGGCTGCTATATAAGCAGAAAAAAAATTCCATCTCTGACACACAAAGGGAAAGATTCTTCTGTCTGAGTCAAAACCCACATAGGACGAAGCAAACATGGGATCGATAGCAAAGAAGGGATTGCAAAATTACTTGACGCAGCTACAGAAACACCCTTTGAGAACTAAGGTTTCTCTCCATTATTATTGTTTTCCACTTTATATCAGTTGACTATTTTTTTTCTTCTCCATTAGAAATTGAAGAAAATGTGAATTGTGTATGTTATTGGATCTGGGTCTAATTTATGAAATATGTCTAACATTGATTAACCTATTAATTTGTTATCAATTACTGTCTGAAAAGTCCTTTCTTTTTGGTTTTCACCTGTTGGAATTTGTTGTGGTTTCTTTTCTGGTGTTAAAATTAGGCAATCACTGCGGGGGTGTTGTCAGCGGTCAGTGACATAGTGTCCCAGAAGCTCACTGGGATTCAAAAGCTTCAAGTGAGACGGCTTCTTCTCAAAGGGGTAAGCTTCTCTCCTTTTTTTATTTTTCTTTTCTTGGTACTGAACTTAAACTGTCATATGTGAGAGATGATATGTGGGTGTGGTGTCTCAATGAACTTTTACTTCTTTGGGTAAATCGTTACAAATTGGGGAATAAATATTAGAAAATAGAGATTTAAAGTGGGAAAATGGAATTAAATGAAGTTGGATTGTGTAAAGTAGATGGCTTGCATGTCAAGAAGGTGTGCTCCACTTTCTAGGTTTGAATGGGAGACCGTGGGAAGTAAAATTCTCATAAATTCTCATAAATTCTCTAGTCCTAGTGTGAGGCCTGCTTTTCACCGACTGGAATAGTAATTAGTCAAAGTACCCGGACACACCCAACATCAATGGGCAGCAAATAAGCTTGGAAATACATAATGCTTTTCATCTATCTTATGATTGGAGAACCTCATATTTACATCAATGAGCCAAGATCAATCATCTCAATTTTATGCATAGTATTATGAGGAAGAGAGAGAAATTGCAATATTCCTGTACAGTATGGAAGCTTAATGCAAAATTTTAAAAGCTATGCTTCATGAATTAATATTCCATCCACTGTCAGTGTAAAGAATTTTTACATTGTCAGTAAATATGAAAGCACCATGTGTCTTTCACACCAACCACCACTCTTGATTCTATCCATCACTCTTTGATTTTAGCCAAATAAATTTATGTGTCGTGATTCTATTAAATGATAGTATAAAATTCTTTACTCTGACACAAGATGAAATATTTACTCATGCTTACCTTGTGTATTAGTTTAGCTTGTGTTTACAGTCACTTTGAGGTTTCTCTTAAAGTCGGGAATCTAGATGACATTTAGAATCGTTTATGATCTTGGTGGATGAACATGATTCAGGAATTTTTTTTTTTTTATATTTATACTCTGGTTTACTACATGGGTTGAGTACTATGTACATAATTTTGAACTGCTTTCATGTTGTTTGTTACTTATACATCTCAAATCATATAATACTAAAATTCTTAATTGCATGCAGCTTCTTGGAGCTGCTTATCTTGGACCATTTGGGCATTTCCTGCATATTATACTGGATAAAATTTTCAAGGGGAATAAGGATACAAAAACTGTAGCCAAGAAGGTAGACTACTAATCTTCGTCATTTTGTTTGCCGGGATTTAGGAATTTTGGTGACCGCTTGTCTCTTTAATGTCCTTTAGTCAGTCTTGTCTCTCATATAAGATGAATAAACTTGCTTTCTTATATTTCCAGAGGTACCAAGATTCAATCAAGTATTGTTGTACTCCAAGCCTAAATAATCAGCCAACTCAATTGACCCTGAAAAAAGCTTAAAGAAAATAATGAATATCACCATTTCTTTCTAAATAACCTCTTAATCATTTCCAGGTGGTGGTGGAGCAATTGACAGCTTCTCCTTGGAACAACTTAGTTTTCATGCTTTACTATGGATTGGTTATTGAAGGTAAGTCCGTATTTTAGCATGTTTTTGTTATATCCAAATTGCAGGCATTTTGAAGTACAGGTGGAGCACGAGAATGCATATAAATTAGTTCCTAGGGGAAGTAGTCAGAAGGATTAGGCTACTAACTGTCACAGAGTTCTCTGGTCAAATCTTAAGTAAAAAATGAAATAAAATAACAATACAAAAACAGCCTGGAGATGGACTTCAAATAATTTCTAACAGAGTTGTTTAGTGAAACAAGATTATTTTCGGGTGATTTTTTATAAAAACAAATGCAGGGACTCCCTGGACAAATGTGAAAGCTAAAATCAAGAAGGATTATCCATCATTGCAGGTCACATCATGGACGGTAATCTTCTCCTCCCACTGGAAATGCTGGTAAAAAAATTTCATGAAGCCATAGAATTTCACTAACCTTAGAACCTCAATGAATTAAATGCAGTTCTGGCCTGTTGTTGGGTGGATAAATCATCAATACGTACCCCTGCAGTTTCGCGTCATTTTCCACATGTTAGTTGGATTTGGCTGGTATGAATTTTGTATGTCCTGGGTACTCCATTATATGTGTTATTGACTTTGTAATCATTTCTTTGACTAAGTATAATAAGAAATTGAGGCCACGTTTTTCAGGGGAATATTTCTGAACCTACAAGCAAGAACTATGGCATTGACCAAAAAAGGCTGAAGTGAATTGGCTGAAATGGATAAGAATGCAGTTAGCAAGTTTTAGATAAAGTGGCGAGCCTGCTACGAGCAAAGTCGTGATCTATGGCATTAAGCAAACACTTAATTGCATTATGTTGTTATGATTTAGTTTGTAGCATTAAGCAAACAATTGCGTTATGTTGTCATGTTTGAGTTAGTAAGTTCAATTATATTCGGGAGTGAGTGTTCTTGGAGAAGGAATACTTGGGCAATCTACAACACAAGATGAATTATCTGTTGTATATTTAAACATATATATCCACTAGTGAAAATGTAGTGCTTCCAAATCCAAGCTGTGTTTTGTTGCTTTGCTACAGATACGGGCATTGCACAGTTCGGTTCTGTTTGAATATAGACCTTTATTTTAGAACTAAAATTTGTGAATTCAAACCCAAGCTGTGTTTTGTTGCTTTGCTACAAATACAGGCATTGCACAGGTCGGTTCTGTTCGAATATTGACCCTTTTTAGAACTAAAATTTGTCAATTAGAAGAAAGGGTGGATCACGTTAGACTAGAGATGTAAAACTTTTATTTTTAATTGATAAAATTGTAAATTAATGGATGATTTTACAATTTAATAGAAACCTCTATATATATATGTGGGTTCTATGTATTAATCAACTCACATCTTAGTGACGTGAGACTAAAAACAAAAGCTATATTTTTATTATCTCTAATCACTAACTCTCACTTCTTTTTCCTATATGGGGCTAAAAAAATAAAATAAACTTAAAACTAATAACTAATAGAAATACATCATAATTATTAAAATACAAGAAACTAAAATAATTTAACCTCCATTCTTGTCCTACATCAGTCTCCGAGAAAACTTGACCTACAGTTTAATAATGCAAATCGATATTTTCCTCTTCATATGAAGAGATATTTGAAATGCTTGACACTTTTTAAATTATTCTTACATTTAACTTTCATAATTTCTTTATCACAAATATTCTAGTTAGCTTTTAACTCAAATAGTGGATCAACCATTTTGCTAAGTATTGTCTCAATGCCAATGACATCAACTTCTATAACAATTGTAGCCGGTGGGTTTTGAGAATCTTGAATAGTAGGCCCAATTTGATAATATTATAAATGATCTTATGTGTTTTCAAGAAAATTAGAATCAACAATCTTCATTTCTTCCCCTCTGATGCATTTCCACTAAAGCAGCTTTATGTTGGTAGATAAGCTATAAGTCTTTTTGAATATCTTCTGTCAACATATCTTGAGAATTTTTTTCAAGCATAATATCATCATATTGTGGATAAGCATCAAAGATTGTCAACTGATTGTAATAATCTTCTTTTAGTTTATCAAGTCTATAGTTAACTCTCCTTTTCACCCGATATATATATATATCATCATCATCATAATAACAAGCAAATAATTTTAAAATAATCAAATTTCTCATTTTTGACCAAAAATGAATTTTTTTTTTTACCTTGTTGGCTCTATAGTTTTGTAAATTCTTCCACTAAGTTGTCACATCATAATAAAGTTTACAGTATGCAAGATTCACTTTATGATCTTCAGGATCTCATACTCTCAAAATTTACTAACTAGTTTATAATTTCTTTTTTTGAAGAAGTCACCATCAAGAATTGGAATTCGTCATTGATTTATTTCCTATGAAGATTTGCAGGACGACATCGGTTGATAGGTTGGTCACGAGTCGGTTGTTCTTACCATCACCCCGAACCTTATTGGTGCCACCCAAGTCTACAAAAGTCGTGAATCTCACGGAGTTCATGGATCATTCTTTGAGAAATATTTCCAAAAAAAAAAAAAAAAAATTCTTCAAGATGAGCCCACAAACCATAAGTTTGAAGATCTCCTACAATCTAAAACCACTGAAGATGTTGATTTCATCAGAGTTGAAGCATTCCTTTTGAGTGAAAACTAGCGAAAGCAATTACATTTTTGGAGATAAAAGTAACTAATGGTGTAACAAAAATATCTATGAAGATTGAACGTGTGAATGACAAGATCTACAAGAAATATTTATTCTCTTTTAATGAAAAAGTTCAATTTATCTCGCCAAACTTAAGGTCGAGTTTCTTTCAAGTAAAGGGGGCTGATGTAAGACAAGAATGGGGTTAAAAAAGTTTAATTTTTTTGTATAATTTTAATGTAAGCAATAGTTTATGTTTAATTTATGTCACTAGCTTTCGTGGTATACGCGTTGCTCATGAATCGTGTTTATGATATATAAATATATGTTTATCAATAATTAATATATATATTAAGAAAATCATAATTAATAAAAAATAAAAGTCCATGTTAATGACAATAAAATCAGCCACCTGAATATTTAGCAAAGAATTGAAAAGAATTTTGAATTTTGATCATACAACATTAAAAAGGGTATTGTATATATGCTCTAATGATGTAACCTCAAAAGTTGTCATGAAAAACACAAAGAGTATATATACATGAAGCTTCAGAAGCATATATAAAGAAAGCATTTGGAAAGTTATGTTTGGATGAAGAGTTCCAATATTCAAATTCTCAAATTCAATTTCAACATTGTCAATGTATTATGCAAATATATATAGGTCCTGCTGATGTTATTATGTATAACATAATTAGAAAATTCTAAAACTATTTGGAATTTTTGGAAAGAAGAAAACAATTCATATTAGAACTAAACTCTAACTATTTAATTAGAAATATATTACATTTTTAATTAAATTTATGAAGTTTTAAAATTTCAATTTCATTCAAACTTTAAAATTGTGGAGTAGCTAAACAATTTATATTAGAACAAAACTCTAACTACTTAATTAGAAATATATTTATAGTTTAAAATTAATCCTATTGTAATAATCAATTGGGAGTATGGATCTATTGAGAGAGTTTGACAATATTGAAAATTATGGAGTAGCTTTCATGGTGCACACAACGCACGTGAATCGTATTTATGATATATATATATATATATATGTTTATCAACAATTAATGTAAATATCAATAAATTATTTTTTTAAAATAATTTAAGCATATAATTATTTTTAGAAAACTCTAATGAGGAAGAATTAATACAATAATATTATAATCATAAAAACTATACTCTTAATATTTCTTTTCATTCATAGTATTTTAAAAGAAAACAAATTTACAATATGATAATTATTTGTCATTTAGTAAATTAAAATTTTCAATATTAATTACTATTGATATATAGTTATTGACAAATTATAGATTATTAATATTGAAAAGAATTAGGATAAAAAAAATCAATGAATAGTCATAAAATAATTACAATTATATTAAAATAGTAAAAAATTATGAAAGTAGTAAAATAAAAAATAAAATATTTAAAGGCAAATAACAATTAGAAAGTATTTATGTAATAGCAAAAACTCATAGGATATTTAAGAAAATAAAATTTTTTCCATTAAAAGTTAAAACAACAATATATAATAATAGAAACTATAATCTAAATTAATCTCTAAATATTTTTTAATTCACAGTATTTAAAAAAATTATTTCATAAATTTGAAATGAACTAAAAGATATTATAATTATTAGAAAATTATTAAAAAATTTGAAAAATTCAATATTAACTAATATTGGCCATATAATTATTGAAAAATATAATATATATTTTTTTATGATATAAAGGTTAAAAAAACAATATTATAACTTAATATTTCATTTAATTCATAATAATTTTTAAAATTTTAATTCTTAAATTGAGATGAACTAAAAAAATTAAAATTATTAGGTACTTATTAAATAAATAAAAAATCTAAAATTCATTTTTATTTGTTATTGACATATAATTACTGAAAATTATAGATTTATTAAAATTGAGAAGAATTAGTAAAAAAAAAATGATAGTCTTCAAATAATTATAATTCTATTAATATTAAAAAATATATAAAAAAATAAAAATAAAAATAAAAATAATAGTCTATTTAAAATAGAATAACATCTAAACATAACTATGTAATTATACAAACTCAAAAGGACATAAAAGAAAATTAAAAATTTCTTTCTCTAAGACTAGTGTAGAATTTCTTAAGTTTTATATAAAAATATAATATTTAATTATTTAAAATAAGTAAATAAAATAGTTTATTTTAGTCCACATTATAGAAACGTGGAATAGCAAATTTCTTAAAGCCTATATAAATACAGGTTTCCGTTAGTTGTAAATAACATCTTTCATCAGTCAAATCAAATTCAGGTTATTTTCATATTATTCTAGTGCGCTAGTTCGTTTGTTCCGGGTGAGTAGTGTCACTCCTTCAATGCTTCTCCAAAAAAGGCTCATACTCAGCACTAGTTCTGATAGCATGGTGATTGCTAAGCTTCGTTCAATCATGGAAATTGTCGCGAATAGAGTGGAAATGCACAAGAGCATTGGAGAACAGCGTGATAATTGGAATCATCTTTTACTAGCATCCATTAATGCTATTACTCTTGCTGCTGCATCCATGACTGGCATTGCAGCCATTAGCGCAACCTCGGGGTCTGTCATGGCACTTAAGGTCTCCTCTGCTTTGCTCTATTTGGCAGCCACTGGAATGCTACTGGTGATGAACAAGATTCAGCCCTCCCAACTAGCAGAAGAACATCGAAATGCGGCTAGATTGTTCAAGCACCTCCATGGGGAAATTGAAACAAAACTTGCCCTCTGCAATCCTACCATACATGATGTTAGTGAAGCAATGGACAGAGTCTTGGCATTGGACAGGGCATACCCACTTCCTTTATTAGGTGCCATGCTTGACAAATTCCCTAAAGATGTTGAACCAGCAGCGTGGTGGCCACAAAGAAGCCAAAGGCAAGTAGAAGGGCTTGGTAGCAAAATCAAAGGAAATGGGTGGGAAGCAAAGTTGGAAAAGGAAATGAGAGAGATTGCTGGGATTTTGAGGAGGAAGGACATCCCAGAGTACTTGAGATTGAGTAAAAAAGCCTTAAACTTTAACAAGGTCTTAGCAATTTCTGGTCCATTACTCACTGGAACTGCAGCTTTGGGTTCTGCTTCTATGGGTAATACTAATGGTTTATGGGCTGTGATGCTTGGAGTCATTGGTGGAGCTTTGGCAACTGTGGTTTACACATTACAGCATGGTGGGCAAGTAGGCATGGTGTTTGAGATGTATAGGGGTAACGCAGGTTTCTTTAAGCTCATGGTAGAGACTATAGAATCAAATATAAGGGAAAGATATACTGAGAGAAGAGAAAATGGGGAAATACTTGAAATGAAAGTTGCTCTACAGCTGGGTAGGAGTCTATCAGAACTCGAGCATATTGCTGCATTATCTTCAGAAAATAGAGGGACTAAAATGAAGGAATTTGCTAGCAAGCTTTTCTAGTGCATGTTTATTAGTATGATGCGCTTTAGTTAACTCTAATCAGTTTATGGGTGTTTGCATTGTACTCAAAACAGAAATACTGTACGGAGTAGTACCATGATGCTTTTAAAATGTTATCATTATTGATAATCAATCAACTATTTTCCCTAATAGGAACAACAATTGTTAGCAAAAGAAGGCTGTGGGGGCAATGTTTGGCATTTTTCCTTTTGGAAATAGATGTTTCATGTTTGCAAAAGAAAAACTGCACTGCCAAATGGAAATAGAAAAATCAAGGAAGATTTATATTCAGCAGAGATCTAGAATGGTACTGTCATTGTAACTGTTCTGAGTCAGACAGGGAGAGGGAAAAAAAGAGATTTAGAGATTGACCGAGATGCTATTAAATATAAACTAAGATCACATGAAACACATGATCAGTGATCATAACTTAACTCACACACATAGTAGTAACAAAACACGACTATTCTGTTTTTCTAGTGTCCCTCCAGCCAAGACCTGGTCTGCATACTTCCCCCTGTGGTTCTTCATAATCTCGAGCATCACGGATTAATGCTTCAAAGTCCGTCGAATCACTTGCAACAGGAAGAAAGCTACTAATATCATCTCTGGCACCAAATCCTCCAGCCCTAATAATATCATCACTTGTTATGGAGGCCTCCATGTTAACATCTCCAGGACCATCAACCTCACCAACAAGTCCACGTGCAACATAGTTTTCACCTTTCCTGTCAGCCAGGCTTGGTGGCACATTATCTCCCGCAGACCCTATAAATTTTTTTGAGACATTTTTATCATCATTCTCCAAATGTCTGGATCCAGTTAGTTCATTCATCGGCCTGCTATCATTCTTATCTGGCACAATTAAATCTCAACTACTTCAGTTGCCAAAGGAATACAAGTTACAATATATGCATCATAGTTACATTAAAGTAAACGAAATAATAAAATTTTCAATAGGAAAAATTGAAGTAACACCTTGTGTTTCAAATAAACTACATTCAGTTTATAGCAATCCTGTAGAAGTGGTTCGGTGGAATTTCAAACTAACTAGTGAAGCTGCATGCAATTATACACTCACCACTCATTGGAACAAAATTGTAGGTAGAAGAAAAGGTGTAAAAAATATCAACAGTTGAATATAATGAAATCTGCACATCCCTATGGAGGGATTGATAATGAATCCAATTCCCGATCCTCCCTAATGTGAATAACCTTACAACATGTAGAGCTATGAACATATCAACAGTTGAATATAATGTTGGTGTAATATGTGTTGACAACATTAAGTATTATTAATCCTTCCTCAATATGCATTATATTCGTCAGTGCAGTTTTCAACTCATGGCAAATACATGAAGGAAAAAATCATTAGGCATTCAAAAGGGTAAATCAGTTAGACTTCAAACAACAATGACAACTTTACAGCTACACCCATGGCACAAGGATTCATGTGAAGGGCATATGTTCTGCAACTCTGAAAGAATAGAGTACATAGCTTGGTGAGCATGTCATTGGAAGTTCTGTTAATTGATCAATGACCACTAAAACTAATGAGGTTTTTCACCCATTTCTTCAATTTAATTATATGCCAACCACTTTTTAAATTTCTATCCAGAAGAATAAATTCAGACACACTTGTTCATTTCTTAATAATAACTTCTTGAAGAAAATGAATCATTTATATCCTGGAATACACCAGCTAAGCTCGACATGATCCAAGTTTTTTAAGGCATGTAGGTCAGTTCACATTACAAAAAAGCTTTGAAGTAAACTTCAGGTAAAAGAAACTAATTCATCGTAGCACTCACCATGCAACATAATATCTGATTCTCTTTCCATGACGGATTAAAAAATTTCTTGATTAGCTCCGCAAAGTGATTCCCGTTGGTACTGTTTTTCCTTGCATGTCAGGCTACAAATCCTCCACAAAAGACTTCCAAGGTATCCTAACCAACAAAATATGGAATTAGAAAAATAAAAAGTTGCAGTAAGACCGGGTGACAAGATTATGTAAGTAATACCCTTATTAGTAAATGAATATGATCTCGTAAAGGAGCACGGATATAAAAAATTTCAATGTAAACAATGGTAACTAGTTGTCAAAGAAGGAAAAAAGAAAAGGGAAGGAAAACATATCTCATTATCACGTTAATTAAGAGCACATAGAACAGAAGAAAGCTTTGCTACTTTACAATTTTAAATCTGTTGAAATTGATCCCTTGGTTCCCTCTAACTGATGAAGCATATCGAACTATTTTGTTGAACCTAAAATTAAGCATCATAAGGACCAATTTGAAATTTCTTGAAAAATGAAATATATTAAGTAGTAACATGATCTTTAGATCTAACTGATTTATCTCATTAAGGTTCATTAAATATTCAGCATACAGAATACCACTTAAAGTTTCCATGAAGTTGGTGAGTATGTTATCCAAAATAAGTCAACGGTATTTTTCAAAAATTATGTCAATATTTCATTACTCAGCATTTGCCACTTTTACATACTATTTTCATTGGAGCAATTGCATATCAATGTCATCATACATGCTATTAATGTTAAATATTACATTAAAGGATTTTCTTTGTCTTTTTTTGTAGAGAAAGAATTAAACATAATGCTTGCCAATCACATTGCATATCTACTAAAGAAACACCCTGAAAAACTCTTGAAACATAACATCAAAGAGAAGCAAAAAAAAAAAAAAAAACAAATTAATCTTATCCCAAAGAAGATATCACAGAAGACGACAATCACATAAAATCCTTGCATTATGTTCTAACCAAACTTCCCAAATCAATGTAAATAGAAACATCTCCACAAACACTTTACCTCATTTTCTCCCTCAAAATTGAAATAATGAGTCATCATAAACTCACGAATAGAGCCCGAAAAAAAACAAAAAATGTTGAAAAGTTCAAATAGCTAACACCAAAGAGTCCACACAAAACGACAATGAAGAAAGAGATGCTTATTGGTCTCACAATTCTGTAAACACACCACACAAATATCTGGAGATAAAGTCTTGGAAGGTCTCCTCATCTACGAGTTATGTATTGACTTTATTAAGAATTGTTGTCCAAACCAAAGTCTTAACCTTAAATGGAACCTTAGCCTTCCAAAGAAGATTTTGAAGTGGAAATGAGTCAGAATCTGAACCCCAAACAAGAAAGTTATAAAAAGATTTACAAGAAAAAAACCCAAAAGAAGACCAAGTGCACCTATCAGTCACCTTAGGGAAGCAGAGTAGGGAAAAAAATGTCTAACAAAATAGTAAGATCAGAAACTTCTCTTTCATTTAGGTCTCTAAAAAAGAAAATTTTCATGCAACATCATCACCCTCCAAAACAGAAAAAGAAAAAATTGAAACAAAATGGAGATTTGATAGTCGGTAAAATCTAGGATAACTCACAACAGTAGACTCATCTCCTATTCAAATATCCTCCCAAAAATGAATACAAGTACCACTACCACTTAAAATTAAGTAGAGTAAAAAAAAAAAAAAAAGATACATGGGAGATGAACTTCCAAGGACTAGCATGAGAAATACTTTTACCATTTTTTGCATCCCACTCATTCCACACAAATTCTGTAAACACACCACACAAATATCTGGAGATAAAGTCTTGGAAGGTCTCCTCATCTACGAGTTATGTATTGACTTTATTAAGAATTGTTGTCCAAACCAAAGTCTTAACCTTAAATGGAACCTTAGCCTTCCAAAGAAGATTTTGAAGTGGAAATGAGTCAGAATCTGAACCCCAAACAAGAAAGTTATAAAAAGATTTACAAGAAAAAAACCCAAAAGAAGACCAAGTGCACCTATCAGTCACCTTAGGGAAGCAGAGTAGGGAAAAAAATGTCTAACAAAATAGTAAGATCAGAAACTTCTCTTTCATTTAGGTCTCTAAAAAAGAAAATTTTCATGCAACATCATCACCCTCCAAAACAGAAAAAGAAAAAATTGAAACAAAATGGAGATTTGATAGTCGGTAAAATCTAGGATAACTCACAACAGTAGACTCATCTCCTATTCAAATATCCTCCCAAAAATGAATACAAGTACCACTACCACTTAAAATTAAGTAGAGTAAAAAAAAAAAAAAAAGATACATGGGAGATGAACTTCCAAGGACTAGCATGAGAAATACTTTTACCATTTTTTGCATCCCACTCATTCCGATGGAGGCTAAACTTGCTCTTAATAACCATGTACCAAAGTGATTAGGTTCTTGAGGAAAATGCCATAACCATTTTTTTACCAAAGTAACGTTTCTGGACACCAACGTAGCAATATCCAAACCACCTTCTGTTTTAGGCTTATAAAAAATATCTCAGTTGACTAAATGATATTTCTTACTCTCACAATCTCCCGATCATAGAAAATCCGCATAAGACGGTTTAAAACATTAGCCACCTTTATCGGAATCTTAAACAGATAGAGATAGTAAGTAGAAATACTTGAAAGACATGAGTTAAGAAGAGTAATTCTACCCTAAAAAAAAAATAAGCACCCTTTCTAACCATTTAGACATGTTACGAACAACAAGATCCCAAAAAGAAACATGACGAGGATTGCCACTTATGGGTAGCCCTAAATAAATTAAAAGGAAAATCTTGAATAAGACAACCAGCCAAGGACGGGTAACATCTAACAAACTGTTATCCAAATTAAATCTCAGTTATACTACACTTAGCTAATTTAACCATAAGCCCAAATATATGTTCAAATAAAAAAGAAAAATAATATTTTTAAAAAAATCTATGTCTTTCTCGAAAAAGCAAATCGTATCATCAGCAAACTGAAGGTGAGAAACCATCACACCCTCAAAACCAATCTCCTTGCCCTTAACTACACCTCGATAAACCCCTCTAGAAATCATTTTGCTCAAAACATCCGCTACAAGTTAAAAAAAGAAAGAGAAAAAGCGGATCCCATTGGCGAACTCCTCCAGGACCAAAGAATCAAGAACATGATTTCCCATTAACCACAACAAAAAACTCTTCAAAAGAAATACAGCCATGAATCCACTTCTTCCATCTGGACCCAAAACCCTTCCTAGCTTAACTTTATCCTAAAAAGACCCACTCACCCTATCATAGGCTTTTTCAAAATAAAAAAAACAACACCCCTCTACCCCTAACGCTTAAACTCTTCCACCTCCTCATTGGCAACAAGACCAACATCCAAAATTAGTCACAAGTTGCATAGGAGCCAGTAGAGAAATTCCACACAGTAATATAATAAATGTTTAAATGTATTCATCAGCTGTGAGCACCCATTCAACTGTTCAAGCACAGGACTACTGTAATATATTCATAGTCGAAATCAAACTGTTCAAATTTTCAAAGCTGGAGAGTTATAATGTTACAGCTATGCAAATTCCAATATCAATGATTTAGGAAGGGTTGTCATATCTTCATGAAAACAATCAGAAATAATGCTTACTAGTCATTACCAACAGCATGAGGAAGATACAAACATAATATACGGTTAGTAAGAACCAAAGCGGAGAAGCTACAGCTCAATTTAAGAGGAGATAAAGATCATGAAAAGAAGTGATTTCACTTCAAATACTGAGGACTTTTGAACTAATGGGATATGGAAATTGACTAAACAATCTCTATTTGTCTTCAGCAATGCTTGTGAGAGGCACCACAGGGTCTTTAAAGGGAGGACAGAATGGAGAAAGCCATGTCAAAGATATTGAAATTAAAGTGATCCATCTAAAAGTTGGAATATGGGTTTCAATAATGAGTTCAAATTTAAAACTATTTTGGTCAATCTTATATATGGAAAGATTGAATTTTATGACTTTTAAGTCATATTGACACCTGAAATTTATTCAAAAAAATGATTGTGTTGAAAAGAAAGTCTCTCAAATAGTGAGATAAATGAAAATTTCATTCTAGCATCTTATAACCCATTCCAGACATGTTTAAAAAGAACTTAGTGTGAGAATCCCCTAATTTAATCAATTGAAATTATTGAGACTCTCTTCTTTCCACAGGTGTTTCAACAAAGCAAAGTCCCCCAAATGTTATTTCATTCTAGTAGTGGAGCACTTTACACCAGTGAAGAAAACCAAACAAATGGATTTTGATAAATGACAAAGATGCCAAGTGAAAGATATTAACCGAGATAACCTTTCAGTCATTTCCCAGGAAGGAAGACACCATCGCCAGGAGAATAGAAATTTTTTAGCTAAATAAGTTTAATCAACCAAACTTGAATTGTCTGGGACATCTAATGGAACATTAACAATTAGAAAGACAAAAATGTCGAGATATAAACAACTGGGAACATATTGCTTGGACGGCCTCCATCCCATCACTCATATATTCATTCAAAACAAAACATCTAAATTCTGGCCTTACCTGTTTCTTTTAGCTGTGAGCAAGGTTTAGACTATTCCTAAAATTCACATACTAATATGAAAGTTAAAAGCCTTCCAATTTCTGACTAAATTTTTACATTTCTCCGATTACTACCTTACAGCATATTCAAATATTTCTCTATCTGTCCCACAGAAAACTAAAAATTCAAAATTCAAAAATATATTTAAGATGGCAACACAGATATATACATAAAACGCCGTGAATGGAAGTATGAAACTAAGCTTCCAACGCTCAAACATGTCAGTGGCTCATTGCAACCGAAATAATTCACTATAGAATGTAGAATAGAAACTCATAACCCGGTAAAACCCACATGAAGCAATACACATTGATTTCTCCGCTATTGGTTGCTGAGGAAATATAGGAAAATCAAATGGTAAAACTGAAACTTTTGATTCTTGTAACAGAAAAACAAATTTAGAGCGTAATACAGAAGCCCAGTCGATTTTGAAAGCTTTTAAAACAAACAAACTTGTATGAACCATCCCAAAATTCCAATTTTATTCTTTTTCATTTTCCGTATTCTCTCGACAACCAAACGGAAATTAAAAGAGATACGCAAAGTTTGTGGAAAGAAAAATGAAAAATACCTTAGAACTTGGAACAGAACAGAAGCTATAGCTCTCTAATGCTCGTTCTTGCTTGCTCCAGCTTCTTCGCCAAAATTTCTCTTGCTTGTCGGGGTGTGTTTTGGGTAGGACTGGGAGTTAGACGTGTCCACTGGTATAGGAGCCACTTGTTAACACTAAGTAGTCGACTCGTGTTGTGAGAACGGACTTGCGTTTGCGTTTACGCAACGCTGGTTCGAATCCGGTGTACAAAACTGAGGGCAAATTTGGAAATTCGTTTACTCACAGAATTTTATTTTTTCAGTAGATTCTGATTGGTAACAAATATTTTTCTTTTGGACGAAATTACATTTATTCACAATAAATTATCACTCTTTTTTTCATTTTCGTCCATAAAGCTCTCTAAGTAATGGGGGATCTATATAAGTTCTATGAAAAATTTCATATTGCTCTCACTCTTTTACTGTTAAATAAAATTTTGCCCTCACAGATTTAGAGTAGTTTCAATTTTGTAACTAATAAATTTTGCAAGACAAAAATCAAACTAACACCAGTTAGATTATACTATGTAAATTTTAAAATTCTAACAATTTTGTAAAGAAAAATATGTTCAATTAATCAATTTTTTTTTTCATTGAACTCATAATAGTTTATAATAGTGTATTAACTACTAAACAAATGAGTAGGCTATTTTACAAATATTATAACCTCTAGCCTTTAATTAAAACTGTCTTTAGAGAATATCAATCTCATTAATTCAGCATCTATTTTCTTTCATTATTTTTTGTTAAAAATTAGTATCAAAATTAGAATTGCAAAGTTTGTTCATTATTTTCATAAACAAAAATATGTCCATATGACTTATCAAATTTTACTTTTTAAAAAAAATAATTTGTTGTGTGGTGTGTGTAAATATATTTAATTTATTTATTATTTATACAAAAAAGTAGTTATTCTTAGTGACAGAATTTTCTGAATCTGTCGCTATGTGATAGTTAATATAGTGAATTTGGTATACAAAACTTTGAAGATATCATTTGAATATATCATATGAAGTGTTTCTCCTATAAAGTACCTCTCAAATTTGTCTTTTTCATTCACAAAATGATAAAATAAAAGAAATTAATTGTATTTTGTATGTTTTTTAACAAGACTTTACCATTATCTATAAACTAAATATTAAAAAATGAATTAACGTTATATTTTATAGTGATTAAAATTAAACATTTGTAACGATAAGACTAGAATATCAAGCACACATATGATCCCGAGTTCATAGAGTGATCATCCATAACCATAAGATCAACAGTCATCAAAGCTTGAAACTTTTAATTAGAGATTTTACCGAAGAGCAATGGAAATTGAGAAAATAAAGTATAGTCGTAATATATAGGATAGAGTAGACATCCAAAATTGAACTCTATTGCAAAATTTTATGGAGTCAACGCTATTTTCAAGTGATCGCTTTCAAGTGATTTCCAAGGCCAGCTCACTACTAACGGAGTATAGGAAGAATGAAAATGACAGCAAGAGACTTGTGCTTTACCGGCTTCAGCTTTAGTGCCTGCTACAAGATGCATCTTTGATCAGTCATTACTCACTATATTGAAATCCATTGTATGTTTCAATATTTACTCCAGGCATATATAGATGAAATATTGGAAGCTACAGAAAATGTTTTCTAATTTCATATTCCACCTTACATCAAGAAAATCATAAGAATCATGTTTTAAAACTGAAGATAAAGATGAAAGATACAAAAAGCCAACTAGTTTTGAGAGTTATGCTCATACTGATAAACACATTGGACGCTGTTCCCTCCCTTCAGTAACTAGTGCAATTAAAAACCAACTCCACTAACAATAATAATTGAAAAGGTGATTGCCCCCGTGAGCTTAGCAGGAAATACAGCCGGATGACCTACTGTCCCATGCTAGGAGGTGGTGGAGGCGGATGCCCACCTTGATTCTGCATCTGATGGGGTAGAAAACCTTGTTGTGGTGGCATTGATGGAGGCCTTGTGCCATTGTTGAAACTCATTGTTGAACCACCAGCAACAGGAGGTGGGGGAGGGATATGTGGACTTCCACCAGGAGGCATAGGCCTAGGGCCGTTAGCCATAGTAGGGGGAGGTGGCAGTGAACCAGGCATGGGAGGTGGAGGCACTCTAGGTGCACCTGGAGGTAGCCCCTGTGGTGGAGGTGGAGGTGGTGGGGGCAAAGGCCCTGGTGGGACCCCAGGAGCTCCTGTGCCATTGGCTTCTGGTGCAGGCTGTGGTTTGTTTGCCTCTGGTGGCTTGGTTTTGAAGTATAACTGCAACTGCACAGCATATCATCCCAACTTGCAAGTCAGATAACTAAATATAATCAAATCAAATAGTTGAACCCAATGCTACTACTAGATAGCTCAGTGCATAAGTTGGCAACTAGTTTTCTTTAAGAGTGTGTTTGGAACAAAATCTTTTATAGACTTGAATTCATTCTAAATGAATCTTCTTATATTCTCATGTTTGGATGTCCTGGAATTAAAGAATTCAATAATTTCCATCAATTAGAATTCTTATCAAAATAGGTCTGATTTATTAAGAATTCAATTCAATTAGACATTAAAAATGAATCTAGACAAATATACCCTTATTCTTTCGTTACTATGGCATCACTCTAAGCCCTACCAAAAGAAGAAAACCCCCTTTTTTGCATTCAGCACCTCTCCCTGATCCCCTCCGCCATTCCCTCCCTCGCCTCCTCTGCCACCCCTTCCCTTATCTCCTCCTTCCCCTCTCCCATCTGTTTGATTTTTTAGTTATATACAGACTCATTCTTTTCTGGGTTCGTGTAAAATAAATACTAGAATTGAACCATAGTTCCATACTTCCATTGCTCTCTCTGACCAACACTACAGTCCAAAAACAATGCCCCAAATAACTATTCCATATAGAGAAAAAGCACTTCATGTTAGACATAAAATTTTCACGCACAGCGTCACCTGATTTCATAGCAAAAGGGTAGGCAGTTTGGTAAATTTTGGTTTTGTTAGTTCTGGTGAGTTCATTGGAAGAGCTGAAGTTTTGATTTCATTAGCAGGTTTGTTAGTTTTGACTTTTGAGAGGGAGGAGTGTATGGGTAATACTGTAAATGTATTAAATTGAATAGAATTTACTTTATATATATTCCAACCAATAAAATTCAATTTAATTTAACTGAATTCTAATGTGATTATTTGTTCCAAACACTAAAATATAATTGCAATTGAATTGAACTGAATCAAATTCAATTGAATTGAATTCTTTTCTGAATTTGTTCCAAACTCACCCCAAAAGAAGAAAAGAACAACAAAATAAATTGATAAAAAGGGGCTTATAAGAGACTTCAAAGACTAGACAAGTGAGTTTCCTATTTGGTTTTCATCTGGTCCACAATATTATTTTATCAAGAATTTTGTGTGCTCTTAAAATCTCTGTTATTAAGCTCAAATTCAATTGAATTGAATTCTTTTCTGAATTTGTTCCAAACTAACCCCAAAAGAAAGAAAATAACAACAAAATAAATTGATAAAAGGGGGCTTATAAGAGACTTCAAAGACTATACAAGTGAGTTTCCTATTTGGTTTTCGTCTGGTCCACAATAGTATTTTATCAAGACTTTTGTGTGCTCTTATAATCTCTGTTATTAAGCTTGTTTCTCTTTGGACCTATAATTTATTGACAAGATCGGTTATAGTGTTTATTTGAATAAAGTAATTTCTTCCATTATTTTGTTTTTAGGGGGAGTGGGAAAGGAAACATATTTGACTCATTTGATGAAGCAAATGAGCTTTCGGTAACTTACTCTAGAAATCCACCAATAGAAAACTTATATGATAAAAGACCAGAAGCATTCCAGTGTTTGGTGATTATTGATATATGAGCAGAACAGTAACAACAAGACTAACCGTGAACATTTTGGAATCTGGATCCCAATGTGAGAAAAAGTTGGGAGTGGACTTGTCAATCTCTGTGCTAGGAACCTGGGATAAAAAGATATCAGCACAAAACAAATATCACAAAACTAAGTATTTGACCCCAAAAAATGTACAAGTTTGATTTACCTTGAAAGATATGATCTCATATGGTTCAGCCGCAAACAGAAGGTACTGATATCTTTTATCAACAGGTTGCACTCTCTTTATCCATGAATATGTGAAATAAGAAAAAATTTACAAAGTGATTTATAACACGTAACACATGGAAGTGGAGTGAGTTAGCTGGAATCAAAATGAATAAGAAATGTTAAGGAATTACCGAGAAAGGTTGAAGGAAATGAAGTAAATAAAGCAGAGCCTACCTGCTCGTAAGAAGACATAAATCGGTGCCTTGGCTTAGTGAGGTCTTCAATTTCAGGATATTCTATCTGCATTACATAACCATTGACACATAATTAGTTTCAAAATATCACAGCTTACTGTATAGAAGAATTAATCATTACAAAAGTATTAAGAACCACATTCTGTTTCATAGAAGGATAGGAGAGAGAGGGTCCGGAAGGGGAAGGGGAAGAGGGGAGGGATGAGAAGGATTTTGAGTAAACAAACCTGGAAGAGAAGAGACCTCTGCTTTGTCTCTGGATCAAATTGTTTTGTTACCCGGTACCCAGGCCTACCAATTTTGACTTCAAGCACAAGATAATTACAACCACAAATCAGTTAATACTAAGAATAGTTTGCTTATATTAAGAGTGAAAATTCTATTTTACTGCTCTCAAGTGTTATATACACAGTTATAATATAAATCAATCCACAGTAAACCTAACCCAAAAGATTGATGACCAAAACAAATTTTTCCCTGTTCAGATGCACCAAAGCAAGGAAACTACTCCAAAGCCCCCTACTTATTAATTAAAAACCATATAGATTCTGCCAATTACCCCCCCGGGGGGGGGGGGGGGGGGGGGGGTGTGGCCTTAATGTTGAAATTCAGGACTATCAGGGGTAACAGTAAGATGATGATCCCCCCTTCTTCCTAATCATAAATGACACTGAACTACATCTATTCAGCATATTCCCTGTTTCTGGGAATGTCATCCTAACTATATTCATCTTTCCCATTCTTAAAACTCTAATTTACAATCCTCTACCAAAGTTACTTAGGCAAGTAGGACATAGTAATCATTCTCTTGACAGAAATTATGAGCATCTATTCTTTGTCTTGTAAAGCTCCTTAAAGACAAGGCAAATACTTAACATTTGAACTATCCATAACAGTGTTGTTTAAACACAACATCCTTCGTACAAAGTAGTTCAAAATGAACTGGTTATAAATTTGTAGACAAGAAAACTCATTATATTTACGTATTCTTCTAAGTGAATATGTACATTTCATAGCGAAAATTGACTATAGATAAGTTAAGGGTGCAAGGGATGATATATAATATGACGAGTCAATTTTTATTTTTTGCTATGTCTCTCTCAAAGAGTCGGCATCTCCTACACCAGTCATGGACATGTACTGCAGAACATTCACTTACTAACAAATGACTAGGAAGCTAATCTAATTTCATCATTCTGAACCAAGACATAGGTCACCTATTTCATATGTTGGCTCCATATTTTGTACCTTCTTTGCACATAACTTCTAGAAAACAATCCAGCTAAAAAAAAAAACTAATCCTGGAACATAGTGTCAAGTTATTATTAGCACGGAACAGATTACAATCAATTTGACATGAACCCTTTATTTCGTACAGAGTCTGCAAAAATTAACTCTGCAGCAATAATAATAATACCATCACCCCCAGGGAAAAAATAAATGCAGTTATATCAACCCATAAAAGCTATATACACCCAAACAAATTTCAGATGAAAATAATTTCATTGAAAAAAATTTACCTGACTTCCGAACATTAACTTTACGCTTGTGGGGTTGAGGTTGAGCAGGTGCATCTTTGGCCTCACGAGCTGCCCTCTTTGCCAAATTCGTCTGATGCCGCTTACCCTGTGTGTGCGCCAAGTAATTCCCTTCGTTATTGTGTAAAGTGAGGCAAAGCTTACACTCATAACTACAAAATTCCAGTCAAACAACATCAAAACCATAAATCACAAGGTTAAAGAAATTCCATACACATGCACATACAGATAAAATAGAATAAAGTCAGAGATTGATAAAAAGAGGACCTCCCAAGATGGTTCCGCATGAAATAAGGGTCCTTAGCCAGATCTATGGTCTCCAGGGCAAGCCTACGGAGACGCTCCCGACGGTCGATGGCTTCGTTCTGGGCGGAGGCAGCGCCTCCGCTGCCAGGCTTTGAACCCCATTCTCGATCCATTGCTGATTCTCCTCCAGCGTCTCCAAGGGTTTCTCACCAAACCCAGCACCAGCGGCGTACAGTTATCAGTATCACACTCTCGTCGGCTGCGAAACAGAACTTAAAAAATAAAATATACTGATTCTAAAATTCGCAAACTTATTAATTTCGGCTTAAATAATTTTTTTAATTAATTTTATCTAAAAACATATTTATAATACAACAATGCTACATACACACTACCTCCTCACACAATATGTCACATCAATTTTTTAAACTTGTATCCAAACATCCCAAAATCTTTTTTTTCCATGTCAGCCACAATTCTTTCTTTTTTTTTCTCTAATTTCGCCGTTCCTCCTTTTTTTTTTTTTTTTTTCTCGTTACGGTGTATTGGGCTCTTGACCAACTTTTGTTTTTCTCTCTCAACCTCTCCCTTTGGACAATAAATCTCAAACCTTCATTCTCCACGAATTCAACTTCTATTGTAATCTTCTTTAGGTAATGACTTAATTTCTATTTAGTCTTCAATCCCCTGAATTTGAGCCCAATATACATGATAGATACTGTAATTGTTGAGAATGGAGGGCTTAGAGTATATAAATTGAAGGAAACATAAAGGAAAATAAAGGGTAGTAGGAGAATTCTCCTTTTCTCCGTTTATAAATCAATATCAGCATATCTAAATGTAACAAACTATGTCGTTTTTCTGATTGGATTTGTATATTAGATTATCCCTCTTTGGGATGATTTATAAATGACTTAATGTTCTGATACACCAAAATAACCACGCAAAGGTGCTATTTCAATAAAGTTTTGTTTTTTCAATGCTTTGAAGTGCTTAATTGAAATTGGGTTTGATGGGGATTGCTACTTTGCACTCATTCATATTTTAAGTTTATATGAGGACTTGATTCAGAGTCTCCAAGTTTAGTAATATAATTCTCTTAGGAGTTGGGCTTATCAAAAATTAAAATTTTGGTAGGAAGGTAGGAAAGTTATCAATTCTATAGTAACCAGCAATCTCACTTAGCTATAGAGATGATATTGTTGTTTATTCTTTTTTGTCATCAAAATATGTGCAATAGGTTTATCTATATCATGTATAACCAAAAATTACTATTTACACTTGTTGTACACTATTAGTCTCCCTTCCATTTGTTCTGGCACTATATAGAAAACACTTGCCACAACCTAACAACATGATCTTAATTCAATGTATATTTAATTGTTGTTCATAAAATATTTTCTTAATTTATTTTAACTCAGACTATTATGTATTTTTTTTCATCTAGGAGGGTTTTGTTGAAAATTGGGTAATGCACTACTATTCTAATCAGAGCATTTTTTTTAATTTTTTTGTTGCTAAACTAATCAATGCTACTTGAAAAAGAAGAAAAAAACAATCTATATTATCAAATTAATCTTTATTTTATCTTTTTTATAAGTAATTGGTTCTACTAATTCAATTCTAAGATAAATAGAATTTTCAAATAAATTAATATGTTTTTTTTATTCAATTGGAGATGATTTTGCTCATTGACAATTTTTTAATATATATATATATGTGTGTGTGTGTGTGTGTTATGTGCTAATATTGGTTAATTACATTTTTTATGAAGCAGAAAAATAGAAGACGAAAATGTCCAAATTGCTCAACAGAATGATAAAGCAATAGATGACAGACAAAATGAGCATTCCATGAACAATGATGTCCTATTGAGGTTGGTGATGACAACGAAGGAAGTATAGACAATAATTGTGAATTGATTCAAACTCCAGTGAAAGGATGGAATTTATATCAATTCATGCTGTTAAAGATTACTAAAAAAGTTATGGACGACAAGAAGGGTTTGGTGTAATGACAAGAAATTCCAGAAAGAATAAAGTTACTCAAGTTTACGAGTACATTAGGCTGGCATGTTCTAGGGAGGGAACAAATAGAAGTAGTAATTCACAGTCCAATATAAACCCAAAGCCGACAGGAAAACTGCTTTGTCCAGCTCATATTAGTGCATCTTTATTTCTGATGGAAAGTTTAAACTGCTTACTGTTTCGCTCAACCATAACCATAATGTGAGTCCACATAAAGCATGACTTTTTAGAAGTCACAGACAACTGAATGCACACGCAAAAAGAGTTCTTCAACTAAATGACCGATCTGGTGTAAGGTTGAACAAAAATTTTCATTCTCTTGTAATTGAAGCTGGTGGACATGAAAATTTGAATTACACTGAAAAAGATTGCCGAAAATACATTGAGAAAGAAAGAAAACTCAAACTTCAAGAAGGTGATGGTGAAGCCTTTCGAAAATATTTTGCTAGAATGCAAGATAAAAATTCAAACTTCTATTACTTAATGGATTTGGATGAGAATATTCATGTGAGGAATGTCTTTTGGGCAGATGCAAGGAGCAGGGCATTATATGAATCATTTGGGGAGGTAATCACATTTGACACAACATATCTTACTAATAAATATGATATGCCTTTTGCTCCAATTGTTAGAGTTAATCATCATGGACAGTTTATACTATTAGGTTGTGGTTTGTTGTTAAGTGAGAATACAGAATCTTTCGTGTGGTTGTTAGAGGGATGGTTACAATGCATGTCTGGTGTTCCACCAAGAGCAATTATTACTGACCAATGTACAGCTATGCAAAGGGCAATTGAGAAAGTCTTTCCTGAAGCTCGACATAGGTGGTGTTTGTGGCATATAATGAAAAAAATTCCTGAGAAGATTGGGAAATATAAAAATTATGAAAACATCAAAGCATGTTTACAAGGTATTGTGTATGTTACTGTGACAAATGTGGAATTTGAGGAGTTATAGATTGCTATGATTAAGAAATATGATCTAGAAAAAAGGAATGGTTAGGAAACTTGTATGATGAGCGACATCGTTGGGCACCGACATATGTGAAACAATACTTTTGGGCTGGAATGTCAACTACACAGTGCAGTGAAAGCATGAATGCTTTCTTTGATGGTTATGTGAATTCTACTACAAAATTGAAGGAATTTGTTGACCAATATGATAATGCTTTATGTGACAAGGTTGAAAAGGAAACTTTAGCATATTTTAAATCATTTTCTACAATTATTCCATGTGTCTCTCTATCTCCAATTGAGAAACAATTTCAAAGTGCATATACCCATGCTAAATTTTTGGAAGGGACTAATAAACTGTTGTGTTAGATATGTTCATGATGAAGGTACATTTTCTACATATCATGTTCATGAGGTTGTTTCTACAGGATATATGTTGAAAGATTTGGAATTTGGAATTTGGAATTTGAAGTTAAGCTCAATAAGATTTGGAATTTGGAATTTGAGGTTGTTTCTACAGGATATATGTTGAAGGTACATTTTCTACATATCATGTTCATGAGGTTGTTTCTACATATCATGTTCATGAGGTTGTTTCTACATATCATGTTGTTTGCACATGTCGGTTGTTTGAGTTTAAAGGGATTTTATGTAGACATGCATTGTGTACATTTAACCTAGAAAAAGTAAGAGAGATTCCTTCAAAGTACATCCTAGATAGGTGGAGGAAGGATGTAAAGCTTAAACACAATTATGTTAAGCTTAAACACAATTATGTTAAGAGTAGTTATGATGATACAAAAACCAAACCATAAATGGAAAGATTTGACAAGTTATGCAAATTGTTTCATGATGTTGCTGAAGTTGCTGCGAAACATAAAGAAAAGTTTCATATTGTGCTTGAAGTTATAGAAGAATTGAAGAAAAGTATTTTACAACATTGTTTTAATTATGGGTATAACCAGCAGTCAATTGCATGTCCAACAATATCTGAATATAATGGGATTTCAATCGATCCTAATTGTAAAGTGCTTAGTCCTGTAACTGTTCATCGTAAGGGCCGCCCACCAGTTAAAAGAAGGAAATCAATTGGTGAGACTATTGTGAGCCGAATAAAGAAGAAAAGGAAGAATGAATCTATTAGGCATAATGCTACTGACAAGATAATTTCAAAAAATGGTAAGTTTTGAGTTTAGCAACCACATATATTTATTATCGTTAGTCTCTTACTTTACATTATTTTAGCTGACATGTATGAATTTTTATTGTATAATATTTGGTATTCTATAACATAATTTCTAATTATTTTATGATCAAATAGGTACTGCAATTAATTAATCAATGTTGAAGTGACTTTATGGACTGATGAACAACATGTCCATGAACATGACAATATACCATAAAAAAAGAAGCTATATGTGATGTGTCAACTAGAAGTGGACTACAAAGACTTGTTTCATGGAGACGCAAAGAGCTTTATGAATATATGTTTTTATAGCCAAGTAAAGGCTTACATTTGGTTTTTCTTTCTCTTTTTTACCTTCAATTTGATTCAGACTATGTCACACGGCTTTTGTTTTTCAATATAAATAATTTTTGACATTCTACAGTATTTTATTTTTATTTTTATTTTCTTGTATGGATTGTATTTAGAATAGTAGAGGTTAATGTTGCTTTTAAGGCTCCTTTGCTAGCTCATAAATAAAGGTGCCTGATGATAGGAACCAAGTTTTGTTGGTTTTGGTTCTATAGTTTGAACATAAATTTCTAAGACTAGAAAAATATCAACCACCTTAATTAGAACATGTGGTGTACACTAACTCTTATCTTTTCTCTTATTTAACCTTCTTTTAATTTTTTATTTTTTATTCAATTCTCTTGCGTAAATAATGCTATTATTAATAAATTATATAATTATGTGCAATTTTTCAACTAAGCTTAAACTTCTTAGACAAGTACATGACATAAGAGTAGGTAGGAGCACATGTTGAACATCAAAGATATAATACAAGAAAATTTTTGTGATACAAGTAATTTAACTGTAAGATTCAGATCACCACCATGATCCCATATGAGGATATGAGGAATTTCGTTTCTTAAAAAGAAAAATATTAAAATTAAAAAAAAATTATAAAGCCATGTCTTTAACTTTCTATCATCCAAGCATCTCTTTATTTACATTGTTCTTTTCAAACATATGTGATGTAAAGTCATGCCTTCAACTCTATGTCTATTATCCAAGCATTATCGTCCTAGTAACTTATAACAAAAAATTAAAATCATGCTAGTAATACAATAATAGAATAACAACTTATCAATCAACCAACTATATGAAAGAGTAAATGATGAATTCCATGGGACAAAAAAAATAAAATTAGGAGTGGGATTTGATGTTTCACACTTTCCAAATCTTTCGTCATATGAGAAGGATATTAATGGAGAAATACATCATCCCCACTGAGAGCCAAATTTCTACTTTTAAGTCAATGTTCTTTCTCTACTTTTATGGTATTGCAAGTTCTTCTTATGTTATAATCATTATTGTTTTGTATTTTCCATCATATAAGAAATGAAGGAAAATGTAATTCGAAAAGAAAATAAAATATGAAAAGTCAAATTAATTCCCCCTAATGTTCAATAAATGTTGTTAAGTCATTCCACATTTGGGATATGCTAGAAACTTGAGGAAATCTTGAACAAGATCAAAGCATATGCCAAAAGAAATCTAGAAAATAGTAATGCCTTCTATATTACAATTTTGTAAATCAATTGTCTTGTACGTTGAAACAACAGAATAACCAATTGGTATTAAATACAATGGCACTGCAAAGGTTTCCAATCTGAAAAGAGAAACTTTCTTGCCAAAACATATTTTTCAGGCAAAGTGACCACAAAAAAAATAAACATCAGTGCAAACACTTTTCAACTCAGTAAGGATATTTACTATTAGGTAAGAGCTTCTCTTCTTTAGCCTTTTGAATTAGAAGCCACTGAGCATCCTCCAACTTCAACAACCCATAGCCACTTAACACATGAATACTGATGGAAAGAATCAATTACTATGTCTCCTTATAGGGTAGGCTTATGGAGACTAATGATTTATATATGAAAATATTGCCAGTGTGTTTCCTCAAAGATGTCTTATTGCTGATCTTCACTCAAAGCAAGCACTAGATTAGAAAATAATAACAATAAGCCTGGCACCTTTAAGCACATCTTTGAAGTTTCAAACCTAACATAAATTCTGAAGCTTTCTTAGGAGATTTATCAGGACAACCAAAACAAAGTTGATATATAAGCTGATTCCAAAGGGCTCTCTCCATGTATTAATTAAAGAAAACTATTTCAAAATTACTAAAGCAAAACTCCAAATGAAATTCAAAGAAGACTACTTCTATCCTAAGAAGTTGAAATATTAATATATATTTATATAAGCTGAAAATCCTAGAATTTTTTTCTAATGAATATGTTAAATCACAGCAAACATTGCATAGCTCCAAAGAACCATATTCTCTTTCTTATTTCTATACTCTCAAACTTAATAACGAACTCATCCTTCAAAATCAAAAGCAAAGAAATAAGGAATCATAAGAAAACCAACTAACCAACATAGCTATATTATCATCCATAAATCTGCCCACAGTTGTATAGAAATATTAAATTAGACCCCACAATTAGTTGACAATGAATCCCCAATTTATACAATAAACGAAAACTTAAAAATACTAAGGATTTTATTGTCTTATAATAGGGGGTTGGCAACATAGTTTGGGTGGTGGCCATTGACGTTATTAGTAGCGTGGGGTTGGAGAAGTTGAAATAGTGGTCATTGGCTGTATCATCATCGTGATCGTCATTGTCAGAGGCTCAACTTTAGATTTTTAAAATACCCTAAGTAAAAATCAAACAAATTGAGGATTGAAGACTAAATAGAAATCAAGTCATTACCTGGAGAAGATTACAACAGAAGTTTGATTCGTGGAGAATGAAGGTTTAAGATTTACTATCCAAAGGAGAGACTGAGAGAGAATTAGAGTCAGCCAGAGCTCTGTATGGCCATATGGCCGTAGTGAGGGAAAAAATTAATTAGGGAAAAAAAAAAGGGAATTGTGGCTGACGTGGAAAAAAAGAATTTTGGGATGTTTGAATACAAGTTTAAAAAGCTGATGTGGCATATTGTGTGAGGAGGTAGTGTGAGGATGTTGTGTGTATGTAGCATTGTTGTTTATAATATATCAACCCTCAATATGACGGGTGAAAAATAATTAATTTAAGTATTCCATTGAATATAGCAATACAAATAATAAAATATTAATTTTTTACACAGTATTATTATTATTTTTTATCTTTTTAATATATGACTTGTTTGGCATATTATATAAAGAAAATAAAATAGTATAAGATTATCCAGTTGACACTTATACAATATTTAGTAATAAAAAAATAATATAGACTTATATTATTGTCTCATTTATATTATGACTGATAGTATAAACTATATAGTAGGGAGGAGAAGGATAAGATAATACTATAACAATTGTAAAATTATATAGCGTAATATATTATATTATACAATCATATAAGATTGCCCATAGTTTTTTAATTTAATTTTTCATCTAATTATTCTATTAATTAAATATCTAAAATGAATATTAAAGAGTATTAACTAATATGACATTTTATTTTCTTTTATAATTATTTATTATAAGACAAAACTTATGAATTTTGTGAAAAATTAAATATTTTTAATATAATTATAAAATTTTGTTTCTTGATAAATAACATCAGAAAAATATAAAAAACTTAGAAAAGAAAACAATGATATCATTGATGTTATTCAATATGTATTTAAATTTTTTTGTAAATAATCAAGTTAATGTAAAATAAAAATATGCAGTTTAATACTCATTAATAATGAACTTCAAGAAACAACAAGAAAAATATTAAATATATATATAAAAAGAGGGAAAAATATTTGAATGTGTAAAAAATTTGACAATACATTTTTTTTCAGTGACTATACTAACCAGTTTTTGGTAAATTGCTCCAAACCATATAAAAAAAGTGACTATCTATTTTGAAAACGGTCTTTAAGTTGAGGCATTCAAATGACAATTAATTCTAAATACATTTGGAAAGATCAATGGCAGCAATTGGAGTAAATTTTTTGTGAATAATTAAGCAGCGAAGTGTAGAAAATTTAATTGGAAGACACATGCTGCAAGATAGTGTACTCCTACTATAAAGTTTAAGGATTTAATTATTTTCTGTCCACTGGACACATAATAGTATGCTTACAAAAAGGGCATTGTTTATTTTATTAAAATTAATAGTAAATGAGCTTTTATGTTTTTGTAAGCATTACTATCTTACATGCCCAGTCACTAAATAGACAAACCCAAAGTTTAATTGGAAGTTGTTATTATTGTAGGATATGGATTATTGTTTGATTTTACTAATTAAACATATATTGGTGTTGTACTTTTACTTGGTACTTTTATTTTTTCCATTGATATGAGCATCACTTTACACACATGTAAGTAGTGGAATAAATGAAAAAAATGATAAATCAATTGTTAGTTCAATTGGTACGTATTCGAATAATAATAAAACAAGTTTAAATAGGAGAGAGTGGATAACAATTGGGAATTTAGGTTATTTTACAAATTTAGCTTATGCGATATGCAAGCATAAATAAGAATTGTTAAGTTTAATAAATTGCAAATTGTGTTTTATAATATAGATGCAATGCAGTAGGTTGTATAGAACTGAAGAACATTACAAATTTATAGTAATTTATCATTGTAATATTTGATGGGTGAAAAAGTATCAGTGTATAAAATCTAAAGTTTTTATTAATTAATATTTAAGTTTATTGTTACTTAAATACGTGTACATCTTTTATTATTATTTTATTAAAAATTATATTAGTAATAATAAAATTGAGGTTACTATTAAGAAAATAAATTAAAAAGTAAGTACTACTATTCATTTAGTAAGAAAAAACTAAAATAGGAGTTTTTGATATTTTGGAAATACAAATAAATTTTTTTAATATTTTATTCTAAATTATTTTGTCATACTTTTTATTTATATAAAGATGATATTATTATTTACAAAGCCTGGTTCAAGTAGTTAGACATGCTTGAAATATGCATTTGAGGGGCTTTGCAATGTTAGGGTTCAAGTCTGTAAACAAAATTTTTGTAAAAATAGATAACTAAGAATCTCGAACTAGTAAGATTGTGAGAAACCATAAAAGGATAATATGATTAATTCTCAAATTTTTAACCTTAATATTAAACCTAAACCTAGAGGTGTACATGGTTATGTTTTGAAGAAAATTATAACCAATCTAAATAATTCAATTCACAATTAAAAATAACCATTGTTGATTTATATGGTTTTGATATCTAAAACCAAGCCAAATTATTGGGTCAATTTTATTATGGGCTGAATTGGGCATTTCGGCCAAATTCAAATTTTCACATATAAAAACATAATTTTTTTGGTATATTAAGAATCCTCAAACTTTATATTAGGATTGGAAAATAGGTATCAACTTGTAAAAATATAATTTTTAAACAAAAAAAGTACATAGAGTATTAAAAATATATTTTATCCTTGTTTCTTCACAAATAAAATTCTAATAAATTTAGAAATAAAGAGAGAAAGTTTAGATTTTTCAAAATATGAATATATCTACAATTAAATATTTAATAATATTAATTATTATTATTTATAGTAACAAAAAAATATATATATATATATATATTTATATATAATATTCGATTCGATTTTATTTAATCACAAAATATTTTATAACCAACTCATAACTATTTTTTTAATAAAATAACCTACTATAAAAAAAAATAACCAAATAAACTCAATTTTCTTTTTTAGTATTTTGAGTTATTTTGGTGGTTTGACCAATCCATAAGCACCCTAAACCTCAACTAGTGGGCCCTTCTGCTATTTTATTCATTTCTTCTTTTCTTTTTTTATAAAAAGAAAAGAAAACGAAAAACTTGTGTCCGAACTCCGAAGCGTGTTCGACTTGAAAACTTGAACACAGTGAGAAGTTAGCTAATGCTCTCTCGCATGGCACCCATTGTTTACTGCAACTTCCCACTTCAAAAATTAAATTTCCAAGACCAAAACGCCAAAAACAAGTATTATTTGACGAATTTTGTTTTGGTTAGAGTACAATTAAAGTTTCAAAACCCTAAATTCCCCCGTTTCTCCTCAAGTTGCCTCTTCATTCACGGAATGTCGCCGGCGGCGGCGGACCTGCAATCTCCGTTCGGTTCCCCACGATCAAAACCCTCGGCCTCTATCCAAAGCTCTGATTCTATGCCCCATGCTGCCTCGCATTCATCTCTCAATTATACTGTTTTTGAGTCCAACAAATTCTCAGAGAGTGGGCAAAGCTTGAACTCTTCGGCTTTCGGTAATGTGAGTGGGTGTGATTTTGCTAAAGCATTTACTTCGCCAGCTTTGCCGCGGTCAGGTTCTGCAGCGTCCGCCAGGTCCAGGCCGAGGTTGGTGAAGGTGAGGAAGCAGTTCGGGTCTCAGCATGCGAGGTCGAGAGCCGCGCCGAGTGAGGTTGGTACTGGTTTCAATCCGTTTCGCTTTGGAGGCGAGACTTCGGATCAGGTAAGCAGTGGTATTTGTCCATCGAGTGGGACACGTGAAAGTTCTGGTGTAGTAGAGAATGATGCTGGTGATACTAATAGGTTTCGTACTTCAAACTGTCACACGGGAAATGCGGGTTTTGAGTTCGGCTCTAGAAGGAGTGAACCTTCTATGAATTTGAATTATGGTCAGGGGGGAGCTGGTACAAATGATGGAACATTAGGAGGCTCCATAGCCGTAGGGCAAGTAACGTCTGAGAACGAAAGGGTGTCTAGTAAAATCGAGAATCTGGGATTTGTGTTTACGGCAGAGCAGAGTGATATGGAATCAAATTCTTGCCAGGAAAGGTTACAATTTGAAGAAAATGCAGCAACGCGTGTTTATGGTGAAGTGAAAACGATGAAATCAGAATCTGAATTGATGCATGAGAAGCTCAACAAGATGGGGTTTATGTGTTCTGCTAATCAGAACCATTTGATGTCTAATTCAAATTGGAAGATAGAACCTGGTAAGTTTATGGAGAACTCAAGCTTCAGTGATGGGAAAGAAAGGTATAAGACTGAAGTAGAGTCTTCAGAAAAGGATAATACAGGTTTCACGTTTGCTGCCAACTTCCATATGGATGAGAAAGGGTCTAATGATGGTATGTTAAAGCCAGATAGAGATGTGGATACGTTAAATACCAAGACTGAAACAAACACTCAGAGGTACACTAATAACAATGATAATTTGGGTTTTATCTTTGGCAGTGACTGGTTTAATTTGGCATCAGAATTGAACTTAGAAATGAGAGAAGTTGGTGAAATTTTTGGGGAAGTGGTTTGTGATACTAAGGTATGTGATAATAGGGATAAAGTGGAAGTAGAGAGTGAAACAAAGTCTGGAAAAGTAAAAGCAGCCAATGTTAAATTTAATGCCAGTAGATCTGAGAGTTTGAATAAGGGTTATGATAAGGATGCTTTTGTATTTGAAAGTAGTGGTAAGAAATGTTGCGACTTGAATGAGCGTGTGGAAGCAAAGGGTTCAGATGAGATGCTGAAAAGTGAAAATGTTAAAAAATATGACAGCAGTATGAATATGAAGACTCAAACTAGCAGTTTGAGTTCTGAGATCAATGATAAGTCTAAAAGCGTACTTAGAAATAGTAGTAATACATTTAGTAATCATAACACGATTCCGCCATTTAAACTCCCGGAGAAGATGGAGAAACTTAACATAAATTATTCTGAGGATGATGGTGCTGATTTTGCTACATATTACAATAAGAACTCCTGTTTAGACACTGGCAGTGCATTCATGTTCAGAAGCAACGAAAAGGTCTGTAGCCCTTCCGGAACTAATTCTGATGATCAAAAATCTAGACCTGCTGCTACATTTGAGAACATTGGTGGGCATCATTCAGAAACCTGTGAAAGAAACCAAGTTCAAGATGGAAGTGGTTGTGCTAATGATTCCAGTGAAGTATCTTGTCCTAAGTTGTTTACAAATCAGGCAGGCGCTAAGGATTCCCATATGGGAAAAATTCCTCACTGTGAAGTGGCTGAGGATTCACAACTCAGTGGAGCTGATGCGCCATTTGCAGTCTCAACTGCTGGTCTTGCGCCCGGCCTAAATAATGGTGATTTTGAAGTAACTTCCATGGATGGAGTGCGGGATAAGCACAGAATAACTTCTACAAGCATTTCAGAAGGATTGAGGGAGTCTTTCATGGACTTCAAACCACCAACATGGGATCCTTCTTGTTTTAAAGAAAATCTGTTTCCTAGATTAAGTAAATCTTCTAAGGAAAAAGGACCAAAAAAGATGAGGAGAAAGTTGAAGCCACCTATCTTAAGTAAGAGACAACCAATGCAAGATAGTGTTCCCAAGGAAAGCTGTTCACTAGACAACCAAAACTCTCCCGGAGGTTACTCACCCATGGATTTTTCTCCTTACCAGGAAAGGGCAGCGGATGATCCTTATCCAAAGGAAACTTCTGCTAGTTCAAATGAGTCTTCCATGCCAGATCATGAGTATGTGCCATCTGTGCTGCACCCAACAATTCCTACTGAATATAAAGATGACGATTTGGTTGATGCCGTGGAAGAAGTGGATATTAACAAAGCTGGTCACAAAAGTACAAGTCCAAATCAGAAGAGATTTCAGTTTCCTATTGAATGCTCTTTTACGAGTGATTCTTGTTTGTTAGGAGCTCAAAAACCTTTCTCTAGTTCCAAAACTGAGCAGGTTTGCAGTAGCAGTGGTGCCGGTACTGCTTCAGCAGAGGCTGGAGCTGGCTTCACTTCAAACAATGAAAGGTTAGAAAGTGACTGTAGATTTCAGTTTCAGTTTTCTGATGGTCTGGGAGATATGAAGGAGAATTTGTTTTTGTTTTCTACTTCATCATCTGGGCAAGGTACTTCATCTCCAATGAAGCGTAGATATAGGAGAAGTAGTAGGAAGGTAGGGGGTTGTGACTCATTTGTTATCCCTCCACCTCCAAATGTCGAGTTTGGATCTCAATCTCTCCAATTTCCACCCCTTTCCAGTATGCCATTGCATGTTAATGCAACAGATAAATCTGGGGTAGATGAACAGTTCAAGTTCAATCAAGGAGTTATTACCACCGCAGCTGCAATTCAGGAAACCTGTGACAAGTGGCGACTCAGGTGGTGATCATAAGCTTGTTTGTTTTGATTGGTGTCTGGATATTTTGATATGTTTCTTTCAATTACATATTGAAGAGCTTTTATTCACTTCATGTGGGTTACTTTCAATTACATATTGAAGAGCTTTTATTCACTTCATGTGAGTTATGATTTGATTTTCTCCAGGGGAAACCAAGCTTATAAGAATGGGAATCTTTCCAAAGCTGAAGAGTTTTATACAAATGGGATAAATGCTGCTCCCTCCTCTACTGAAGGGTCAGGATGTTGGCTTAAGCCTCTTTTATTGTGCTACAGTAATCGTGCAGCTACGCGGATGGGTCTTGGAAGGATAAGAGATGCTCTAGGGGACTGCGAGATTGCAACTGTACTGGATCCTGCCTTTCTCAAAGTACAGATGAGGGCTGCAAAGTAAGGTTTAGTTTTTTACAATTTCAAATTGTAAGTTCCCAATGGTTTCTGATAATTGTTATCAGCGTAAGTAACAAAATAAGTTTTTGCCCAGCTGTCATCTTGTCCTAGGGGAAGTAGAAAATGCACAGAAGTATTTCAATAAGTGCTTGGCTTCAGATTCTGGTGTTTGTTTGGATCGGAGAGTCATAGTAGAAGCCGCCGATGGTTTACAAAAGGCTCAGGTACTGTATTTCTCTTTTTATATTAGTAGTGCCATTGTGGGCACTGATTCATCTATCGTAAAGCTAGTTTGTTAATACTTACTTATATATCAATAATGATAGAAGGCTCATGTTTTACATCTGATGTAAAGTTAACATTTCTGTCACAACAAATTGCTTGGTTGTACAAATAGTTTTCAAATAAACATATACTGGTACCACTATAGGTTGCTTTCTGATCAGCAAAATGAAATTGGGCAAACCAATAACACTGGCTGGAGGATTTTGACCCGAATGGTTTAAAAAAAGAATATTCTAGTCAAAGCTCCACCCATTGGCCATTCGAGCCTTTGACTTGCAACAAAACGTGGACGGTGCAATAAAGTAGGCGTCTCTATCTCCCTCGTGTTTTCTCGTTCTTTTCTCTCTTTCCCACAATTTGTTTCAGTCAGTCCATCAATAACCGGGACGTAATCCTGACACCCCCTGGAATTATGTAGTTTAGTTATAGCCTTCTAAGTAATTACTAGAATATTGGCTGAGTCATAGTTGCAGTGATGACGTGTTTGTACTCCCCCTTTTCCTCTTTTGGAGCATTTCTGTGATGCATATAAGAGACTGATTGGGAAAGTGAAAGCAGAGGCAGGCATGTTAACAGGAATAACAGTAGGTAATGAGGCAATTCCTTCAGGTTGTGGATGATTTTTTTCAGCTGTGGTGGAAATCTTTGTGTGCTTAACAATTCCTTCCGGTAGTAAGCGAGACAATTTCATGATTTCAAATACACACACGTTTGAAAAATGTTTAATTTCTTATGGTCCTTGTAAATGATGTACATGATCAGAGTATTGCAAGCTAAACTCCATGCTTTCTAGATACTAAATTTGCTTTTATGCAATAAACAACCGTTTCTATCTCAAACTGTTATCGTTTCTTTCTTAGGTAACTTAACATTGTTCCACTATCCTGTAGCTTATCCGTGCTGGCTATTAATCTTTTGTTCTAATTCTCTATCTGAGTTTATGTGCTCTTCTTTGTTGTTTGAAGAAATAGTGACTAACCAAGCGATTTTTTTCTTACTACCAGAAAGTGGCCAAGTGTACAAATCATTCTGATGAGCTTTTGGAGCAGAGAACATCTGATGCAGCTCTTAGTGCTTTAGAGTTAATTAAAAAGGCCCTGTCAATAAGTTTATACTCAGAAAAATTGCTTCAAATGAAAGCAGAGGCACTTTGTTTGGTCTGTTCTATTTCACTTATTTATGCACTCACTTATTATTCCTTTTGATGTTACTGTACTATTTTCTATGTCATGGCTGATTAACTGCTGTTGACATCTTGCAGCTGCAGAAGTATGATGAGGCAATTCAAATCTGTGAGCAGAGTCGATGTTTCGCAGAAAAGAACTTTGCCTCTGCAAAACCTGGAGAGAATGGAAATGGTTCTGGATGTGATAGTCTCTTATATATGAGACTTTGGAGGTGGTCGCTGATATCCAGATGTTACTTTCACTTGGGAAGGCTTGAGGCATCTCTTGACGTTGTTGAGAAGTTGGAGCAGGATGTATCTGTTACAGAGAAGTAACCAACCATTTTCAGAAGCAAAGTTAATTTATTATTTATAATTTTGTGAAGGCTTGAGGTTTCTCATAATGATTTTCAATTTGCAGGAGTGCAATAAATAATCTGGAAATGACATTTTCACTGGCTGCTACGATTCGTGAACTTCTATCAAGGAAGGTAATTCAATTAGTATTTTTATACACATTTTCCTACTTCGTTGTGAGAAAGTTAGTTACAGAAAATCTGTAGAACATCCTTAACTTTAGGTGTCATATTTGCTATATCTCTCTCTATCTACATCTATATATATTTAAAATAAATATAGAATACTATTATATAAAATATGATATATACGGACATATATGTTATATTGATAAGAAAAGAAATTTAGCATGTAAGGGAAAATGCACATGAAAGGAGCACCAAGAGGAGTCCTCTTAGGAAGCAACAAAAGCAGAAAACTGAAAATGAATATTCCATAAAATAGGAAACACAACTAAATTGCTGCATACTAGACAAAGACCCCATCAAAAGCTCCCACAGCGAAGCACCAAATGCCTAGAAGACTATTTTATCCCTAAGAAGATTATTCGATAACTAAGCATCCTGAAAAATCCTTCTACTGTGCTCCAACCACACACACCAAATTACTGCAACAACGGCACAACACCAAAGAGATTTATCTTCCTTATTCCTTTCGTATTATGTGTTGTGTCAGATCCAATACTGATGGAATATACAACCTAAATTTTACACCTAAAACTGATGGAGAAAACCTTATGATATAGAACTTTGCTAAGTAACCTGATAGTAATAGGACAATATTGGTGAGAACATGCACCTATATATTTCTTAATGGAAGAGATATGAAGCTATTTGTTTGGGACCTCTGGGTCAATCACCAAAGGTGGAGCAGAGGGGAGTGGGAATAAGAGAGGAGGTGGAGAAGCACCATGAATCAATTTAAGTCTCAACTTTGAGTTATAACTTGCAGTACTTTTTGATTGATGATGATAGCTCAATAAGAACAAAGCCGCTGGTTGGTTTCTTCATTGTGATTGCAGGTATCCTTTTTTAGAGGATTTACAAATATAAGTGTAGTGTTTCTGAGTGGAAGGAACAGGCTGGGAACATTAAGTTATATGATTTTTCTAGATCCTCTATTTATAGAACTTCAGGTTTTAAAACCTTAAAATAATCCAGAACACTATTTCCTTCCTCTCTCCTTTAACGACTTTAAGGTGGTAAAAATGACAGAGGTTACTTATCAAAATTAAGAATGATATAGAGGTTGGGTAAGATACCAGTAGGAGCATCCTAGATAGTGTTTTTCCTTTTTTGTTGTAGGAGACCCATTGGGCCATTGGCTTCCCATTAGGGGTAGCCAGCCCCCTTCCTACAAATCCTAACCTCCCATAAGCTAGGCATATAATATTGGATCCTGAAGGTTATTGTTTATACTTATGACTGTTTAAAGGACAGCCAGCTAACTAGTCTTTTTATTAGTTATGATTATTCCTTCAAATCGTCTAAAGTTAGGCATTTTCCTTTTCTTTTTCTTTTTCTTTTTCTTTTTCTTTTTCTTTTTTGGGGGGGGGGGGGGGGGGGGGGGGAATAGAAGTGAAAATTTCAAATAAATATCCATATCCATTAAATCTGAAGATGAATGACAAATAACAACCAGCAAAAAAACCATTAAGAATGACCTTTTAAGCTATCTGTACACCTCGTTGTATCCACAAGTACTCATTATTTATTTCCAGCCAAATAGACCACATTAAAGAGATATGAGATGTTCTCGAATACATAAATCTTCAACAAGAACCATGCTTCCCTAGGGATGGCAATTTCAATGCACCTCGTGGGTATCTACACATCCCGCCCCATGGTGGATAAGGTGCAGTAACGGTATAAAATTCTATACCCGCTGCGGGTACATGTTAGGTTAGGTTTTAGTCAAAACATGGAGGGCACCCATCCCACCTCGCGCTCTTATTACTCATATTGTTATTATGTTATCTTTATAAATTATTAAAGATTGAATAAATAAAAACAAAAAGGCTTTTAGGCTCGATTCAGTTGGGGTTTTTGTATTGTTGTAGACCAAATGTTCTGGTTCAGATGTAATTAAGTCCTTAGTCAAATACTTTGTATCATCAATATGAACTTGTTGCTTTTCTTTGTAATGTATCATGAATAACATAATATACAGATCTGAATTTCATTCATCTTCCTATATAAGATAAATATGTCAGCATCTTATTGCGTATCCAAAGTAGCTCTTGTTTCCTGTTATTTGTATTAAATTTGTATGAATTATTAGAATTCCTTGTTTTAAATGCATGATTTTGAGTCTTCCACTCTTGTGAATAACAGAAATCAGGAAATGATGCTTTTAAGCTGGGAAAGTATGCTGAAGCAGTAGAGCATTACACTATTGCTTTATCTAGCAATATCAAATCACGTCCTTTCGCTGCAATATGTTACTGCAATCGGGCTGCAGCACATCAAGCATTGGGCCAAATTGTTGATGCTATTTCTGATTGCAGTCTGGCTATAGCCCTTGATGGAAGCTATGCTAAGGTATGTCTTCTAGATACATCTGCAGTGTCACAAAAGCACAGTATATTTTAAAACATTCTTTACATTTTGTGGAACTTGCAAGTGGAAGTTTCTTATTTCACGCTTTAGGCTCAGTAACTTGTCTTGAAACTAAAGCAATTTGAACTATAGATTTCAATTATCAAAATGGACATGATTCACTGAGTTTGATGTTTCATTTTAGCACTTCTTTTGTCCACTTGTCTGATATAATTATTTGCTTAACAGAAAAATTTAGTTTAGTTTTTACTTTTGATCAACAAGGGTAGTGTCTCTTTCAAATAATGGTTTTTAACTGATACACAGTTATGCACGATGTAATTGTCGGATACAATGTAAGATGCTAAGCAATTTTCTTCTTCTGAATTTGATAGTGGTCCAATATGTGAGATGAACCATCCATGATTTCCAGAGACCCCCCTTATTCTAAGCCTTAAAATGCATATATTTAGTGTCTGTTCATTCAATTTTTTTCTTTTCCCAGTATTGTGGTACCAAGTGGTTGATGAATTGTGAGATTGGAAAATTTGTATTCCACTTTAACTTGGTAAGAGGCAGACAGAGTGGTTAAAGGAACGAAGAAACCTCGCCAACAAAGAGCCAGAAAGATGATTTATGTCGAATGGAATTAGATTAAATTGCTTTTACATTTCCTATTTCATATTTATGGGAATTGTTTTGAACTACCAAGATATAAGCATAAAAATCATGAACTTGATTTGTGGAACATGGCCATAGCCGCCATACGATTCCAACTTCATATGTTATTGAACAAGTCTGATTGTATGTGATAAAAATCTTTCATCATTGACATCTACAATCACCAACCTATTGTCATGTGGCACTTCTTTTACCGAAGTTTCTTGAAGACAAGTATATTTAGATGACTTGTGTTGATTTTTTTCTTTTCATTTCTTTCCCTTTGACATTTACTTTCTACCCACTTTTTCCACATCTAATTCTTGAATAAATGCTTACAAGTTCCAACTGAGAAGAAAAGTTCACTTTATTTGTTTGCTGTAATAGTCATTAGTCAAGAGATATCTTGGTAGACTGTTGACACATTCTTTTTTGAGTGGTCATACTCTCGTCAAATTGATTATCATGCTTGTACCTGTGCAGATTTGATATAATCTTGTCCTTCATTTAGTTTTGGGTAGTAAATTGCTACATATCCCGAAAATATAAATGTGCACCTTATTATTTTTGCTATGCAGGCAATCTCAAGAAGAGCCACCTTGCATGAGATAGTTAGAGACTACGGACAAGCAGCTTGTGACCTCAGGAGACTTATACCTATTCTTGAAAATCAATCTGGAGAAAACGCTAAACTGGGCACACCAGGTAGTTCAAATTGCAGTGTGAAAGAATCAAGGCAAGCACATCGGCATCTGCTTTTGATGGAAGAGAAAACTAAAAATGAAATCGCCTTGGATCTGTATCTCATTTTGTAAGTGTTTTTTATACAACTGAAGGGTTCATGTCTTCGTATCTTCATAATTGGCTATTGACTACAGTTTATTGGGAATATTGAGTATTATCTAAAAGGACAAAAAAATTATGTATTGGAGTTTCATTTTCAAAAAGTGTCTTTAATAATTTTTACTTATGTATTTATGTGTCAAAGCATGTTCTACACGAGACATGGAATCTATGAGCTTAGTAAGAACTTTAGTATCAGCTACTCCCATGCTTTATGCAATTTACTTTATAACATCTTATATTATGTTAAATGTACCTGCATTAATTAAATTCACAGCCAAAAAACTTACACTAATAACCATGTAAGTATGCATTGGACTCTTCTCTTTAACTCAGTGACTACGTAAGTGATACACTGATCTGTATGAGCGGATTTTGTTGTTTCATTCAGAATTCTGTTACTGCATGTCTCTTAAACTTGGATTTACATCAGATGACACTGTATTTTGTAACTTGCTTCATTTCTTACACCAGTTAAAGCTTTTTAGTTTAAGGTGATTCAATTATAGAGAAAATAATAGTTATATGTGATGCACTTATTTTTCTTGGTTATATGTGTTTTCCACTGATATATGTAAATGTGCGCAAATGTGTTAAACTATTAAATATGGTAGGAAGAAAAGGTATGCAGTTACAAGTTACAACTTGTACTTCGTTTTCAGTAAAGAAAATGATATATAGTTTCTATGTCACTCGTTCCATAATTGGAAATGGATCTTACAAACGTAAGTTGCCAATTTTAACCACTTTCATTTGTATTGGCTAAAGATAGTTGGAAATATATGTGCTACATGTGAATTTGCTGGTTAACAATTTCTGATTTCAAGCCTCTAATTGTGTTCTAAAATTTCAATGCCAGGGGAATCAAACCATCTGCTACAGCACCTGATATCAAGAAGGCATACCATAAGGCAGCTCTCAGACATCATCCAGACAAGGTTGAGGCCTTCAGGGGCCCTGCATTAAACTTTATTTAATTTATGATTTTCCTATTTATCAATTATCTGATGAATTTTTTCCTTTTTCTTTTCTGCTTGGGGTTTAGGCTGGTCACTTGCTGGCAAGAAGTGAAGTTGGAAATGAAGGGAGACTCTGGAAGGAAATAGCACAAGAGGTGCACAAGGATGCTGACCGTCTTTTTAAAATGATTGGGGAGGCATACGCAGTACTTTCAGTCCCTGATAAGGTTTGCTACAGCATGATTGTTGCTAGTCCCTCTGTTCCAATTTATCGCATTAATCATGACTTCTCAATAATGCCTTTGCCCCTATATAATAATAAAAAATAAAAATTAAGGGCACAATGGGAGATTGGAGAACTAATTTGACTTCCAAAGTAAGATATAGATTGGGGGACATCCACAGGAAAGTTAAAAACATAAAATAGTATGGATGGAATATTTGTTCATTTTTAATGCATGATTGCGCACTAACTCTTGAGCAGTTAATAAACTAAGCACTGTTGATCTTGACAATGCCTGCTTTGAGTTTTGCTACCAACTTTGGCAGATTGTGCAAGTTGCCTATGAATTAGAACCTAACTTCATAACCTTTTTTCTTCAACCGAAACTTAGTAATCCCTAGAGAAGCATTAAATAGCCATGATCCTTGTGATTTTCTTTACATAATTTGTTATGGGCCTCAAGACAAGATGTAAGTTTGACTGCATAGACCACCTCTAATTAAATTTGGTTTTGTTTCAATGATTGAGAAGGCTGCCTTGGACATATTTCTATGGGAGTATGGTTATATATCTTATACAAGTATTTGTTCTGGTAAAGTGCCTCCAGTTTCTCTGTTTTGCTGGAGAGCTGCTTAGGATAGATACTTTACACTACTGTTGATAACTTGTTTAACCAGAAGAAACTAGTAGGGTGCATGTGCTAATATTGTGGTAATTCAAAGGATAATTTTGTTGCTGTTATATGTAACATGAGTTATAGATTTCGTATTTTCATACTCTTTTTGCTATTTTAAGGGCTGATGCCAGAGACCGTTGCTTTGTTATTGGCATCTCGTAAGGGTGAAACCATCCAAAACTCGTGTTGTATATGTTCCATGTGCTGTGAGATTAATACATTTGACTTTGAAGGCATGGGACTCTTGCTTATATATTGGAGTAATTAGTTTCTGCAATTTTTTTAATTTTTTTTTTCCTGATTGGCAAGTCAAACAGACAGACCTCATAGGACTTGAAATCATGATTTCATGGACGTGTTTGACAGGATTATTTCTGGTGCTTTTCTTTCATTCTGTTTTTAGATTTCATTTTTATTGATCATGATAAGGATAAGTTTTACGTTTGTCTTTTCCTTCTCTGTTTCTTTGTTGAATGAAATTTATTTTTGATGAGAAAACACTTCTTTTAATATTTTTAAGTAATAGCTTATGATGTGTTACCTTATATTCGTACTAAGACAGCAAAAATTGTTGAATACTAAGTCAGAAAGGCTAGAATCATTTGATCACCTTATCTGTGAATCTTTTAAGACATATTCAATAAGTACTAGTAATTGTTCCACATGCCTACATGCTATTTTGTTAAAACTGAAGCGAGAATAGGATAAAATCTTAAACTGAAAAGCAAAATCAAGTAAAAGAAAGAGCACAGATGTATCGAGGTTCAGCTCAATCTCGCCTATGTCCTCACTATAGAGATCAAAATTTACTATTCTATTCTTGGAGAAAATACAAGTGTTTGACTCGAAAAACTTTGAAAAGCCTATCGAACTCTAAAGCTAACTGCCTTTATATATATATATATATAGGCTGCAAGCAAGACAAACACAAACATCTCGGGTTGTAATTATCCAACGGGTCGCACCACAAAACTTGCCCAGCCGGATACAAGACAAACACAAACATCTTTCCTTGGCCAACATAAATTAAACATCTTTCCTTGGACAACATAACTTGTTTCATCAAACAGGCGGTAAAGTTAATCTAGTGAATGAGTTTTCTCCTTTGGTTTTATGTTTTTCTGACTTTGGTGTCTTGAGGAGGGAGATATCCAATACCTCCGAGCCTACTTGAGTTCCTTAATTATTATAGGCAGTTTATCACGTGTCATGAGGAATCATGTTCTCTGTTTCCTTTATCTTGAGAAGAAAATTTGAGACTTTCTGCTTCACTTGACTATCTAATTTGTTGTGCACAGCGCTCTCAATATGACTTAGAAGAGGAGCTGAGGAGAGCCCCCAAACAAAGCTATGGAAGCAGTAGTTATCGAAGGTCTGATGGTCACAGTGGTCCTTTTGATAGAAGCACCAACAGAAGACATGGAAAGTATACCTCGAAAACATACGGAAATTATCCTCAGTGGTGAGGATAGAAGCGATATTTGGAGTTTTATGTACAGTTTCTGGCTGGCTACTTTGGGTGGTGTAGGTTCCTATGGAGATCTGTTATCAAGTAGCTGCTTACTGGTTTTGTGAGGCAATTAAACTCCCCAATGGTGGATCCAATGGAAGTGAGTCAGGCTGGTTGTTCAAGAACAAATATTTGGCAGGTAATTATCACCCTGAGTTGGATCCAATGGAAACTGACTCTTGCAATTTGTTTGAAGGTAAATTTTTGTATTTAGATTTTGCAGGATTCAGCTTAAGGAACTGAGATATACCAGATAGCAGTCGAAGAAATAAAAGATTGAGGGAAGAGATTTTGGCAGTGTTTATACTTTTGGGGACAACCTTCACTGATAAGGCGTTAAGTAGTTAACTTAGTTGGTGGTTGCTGCCCTTCACCCCATGCTTATTATTGGAGTAATGGTTGGATCTTTTTTCTTCTTTCCTTGTACCTCAATTTATAACACAAATACACACACATACAGAGAGAGAGTGAGAGAGGAGTGAACTTTTTTAGATTTTTGGTATTATCTTCTGAATGTTGCATAGGCTGATGAAGATCCAAGTTTAACGTTGTTTGAGGCTCTCTTGTATTGTTGTTTCTTGGATTTTGAAAATTTACAATAACAAGGAATAATGGACATTGAATGTGATCCTTACTATTTATCAATTCAAAGAACTTGCCTTGTTTTCATTTGGAAAATCATCCACCAGACCTGAACAGGCTATTTGTATATTGCTATGCTTGATAGACCCTATGCCTGTTGGACGCTACTGGAAGTATGTACACATGTACATTACATCAGTTCTACGATAAACTCTAGTTCATGTGAGAAAGGATGTACAACATAATAACATCCATTTCATTCAAGACTGGCATTTGTTCACTGTATTATTATGTGAAGCAGATTTTGATTCCACAGAAGGAGAAATGGAGATTCAGACATGCATCATAATCATAGGGTTGGCAAGTGTCTAACATGCCAATGTACAATTATGTTGGGCAGAACAAATTTTCAATTTAGAATCTTCTTACCTAAATTGTGAATTCGAACACATAACAAGGCTACATGAACTTCACTTGTATCCTACCTTCAGTTGGAGATTAAATTCAAAGCTTCAGTGAAAACAATCCACATTTCGATTTGAAATCTCAGTGTGATATATTCTATTCCTTTTTTGTAAGCTATACATAGTAACTGCTAACACCAATAATCTAGTACTAGGATTCTGTTTATAAGTTCTAATATCGAAATGGAACAAGCCACATCACAATGAGTACTATTGTGCTAGGACACTGTTTATAAGTTATAATATTGAAATGGAACAAGTCACATCACATCACAATGAGTGTAATGCTGGAACAATTAATACCGTCTACTCATGGAATATTCGGAGTTTGATTTGTTTAACAATATACGTAAATCTATATCAACCGTACCATACTCTTTTCCTATGAATACTCTGTAGGATTAAGAGTTTGATTAGTGTAATGACGTAAGTAAATCTATTGCAACCGTACCAACGGCATCTGCTGCAGTTCCTAAAGTCGATTATTTTGGTTCCTACCTCACCGTTCCAAATTTATATATACCAAACCATTTCAACCAAAGCTGGATCTTCGATCCTCAAGTCCTTCAACAGTTATGCTAAAACGTTACCCATCTGTATGAACACAGGAGAGCAGAGAAGTTTCTCTTCCTGGTGCTCCAAGAGCAACAAAGAGTAAACTACATTGATGTATACTTTCCGAAGAACCAAAATAATAAAAACTACATTGATGTTCAATTGTGCATCTAATTTAGTGAATTTACACTGTTTATGGTGCTACATTACGAATACCCCTGAATCCATATCTAAGGCTAGCTGGTGATGTTTCATGGTCAAGTTCATTCATCATCTCCAAAGTTCTTCGACAGCTTCTGATTTCAATATGAATACGATAACTGGAGATAATCTTGACATGAATGAAACTTGACATAATCCATTTTTTCACCATCATAGTGCCACTTCTTCAATTCTCATCAGCTGCCTTACCAACCACAGCTCTGCCTATTCTTCCCTTCTTCATAGTGATGCTAGACCTGGTAAAATAACTTCTCATTCTCCCCAACTAATTTACAACTCAATAATTTAGCCGAAAAAGAGTAATCTCATGTCCCTACACATCCATGTCCATCAACCTCCCAAAACCATATTGATGTAGTTTCTGTAATCTATTCTGCAACAAATCTTCAACAATAGCTAACCTTCAAGAGCAATCAATCACTACTATGACTGTGGCTTCCCATAACAGAATATTACAAAGAAAAATAATAGAGCTAAGACTTTTTGAGTTGAGTGATGATTCAGGAATTAAAAGCCAATCTGTCTTGGAATCTTTGTAGGAAAGGAAAAAGGAGATGACAATTAGATCCGGTCATACTATGTTAAGGAAACAGCATTACCATAGGAGGTTTGTATAATTTTCCAAATAAGACCAAAAGCAAGCAAAAAATTTAGGGCCAAAAGGTCACACTTAATTGTTAAAATATAAAAAATAACATTCTGAAAGTAAATACAATTATCTTAAAAAATATTACAATCTTTTAATCCTGCTTTTGATACAGGATGACTGACATAAACATTGTTCACTAGTAGTATAACGACGTTTGATTCTAATACTCAATCCTAAACAAAATTGAGATCAGGAAGATGAGACTTAACAATCTTGAGTAAACCTCACAGCCAGACTTATCGTGCAGCCTGCGCCTGCACATGTTCTAGAACATGACTGACTGACTTGTAAGTACGCCCTGAAAGTGCATTGGTGTGGTCTATCAGCTGCTCATACCTGGAGAGATGAAAGTGATAAGTGTGAGATGACTCAACCACACTTTGGTTAAGAAACAGTAAAACAGGAAACAACAAGCACAACAATCTACCATATCTGCAATCAATATCCATATACTTACACGTTGGGATGATTAGGCTCCATAGTCACAGTTCCTGACTTCGAATCAATCTTAGCATCAAGTTTTGAGCTCCGAATAAGATTTACAATCCATCTCTCAGCATCCTCATAATTCAAATTTAACTTCTCAGCAAGAACACTGTATATAATATCATTCATTGGGTAAAAGTTAGGCCTAGAAATTCAGCATACCACATGAATTTCCCTATTATACCATATCGTTGCATCATACTCCCAAACAAAGAAGTAACTATGGGCAATAGAGGAGCGAAAATAAACTGGAAAAGATCAATATATATTTGATCTCCAAATAAAAAAATTAATATGGGTTCATAAAGAAGAACAATGAATTAACGGAGCCATAACATACAATATCAGAAAGCAGATGCATACCCCATGTCAATGCGTATGTGTATTCTGCAATAGGTCTCAAAGATAAACAGCCTGGCATTTTCAAGGAATTCATCCCTCAATGGCACAGTAGAAAAGTTGCCTTCTTCAACGCGTTTACCAAGGAACGGATCATTCAATATTACCTGAAAAGTGTAAGTATAGTATCTCTATTCAAAAGAGCTACAATAAAGTAGTAAGGTGTACAAACAGGCAAATTTTTCTATAGAACAGTTTAAGGAAAAAGAAAAACTATAGAACACATCCCAGTCACCCTCCCAACAACAACAAAGCTTTCATCCCAAAAAGCTAGAATTAGCTACAAGAAAATATAAGCAAGCTAAATGGATATATTTATAATATTCTCAAAGGATATGTTTGTATGCTAATATACAGAAACCTTACTTCTTCACACTCCTTCATCTTCTTTTGAGCCCCATCAAAGTCATAGTTGACATACACACATGCCAAAAACTCGGTAATGGGGTCTTTGTATGAGTGCTGCTCTTGCTGAATAACCTTGATGAAATCTTTGAATTGAGGCCTCCTCCTCTTGTTGACAATGAATGCAGTGGCTAAGTATCGTAGAAGATGGGGAGCACTGGTTTGAATCGCATTCAGATACCTGGAAAAAAATGAATTCCAATCTTAACAGTTAAGAGTCATGAGACAAAACGACCCCAGCAAAAGAGACAAGTGGGTCACAACAAATACAAACAATGACATATTTAGAGAGGACCCATAATGGGATGCATGTTGAATTATTTTTTTATATGGATATTGGCTGACAAGAATACACAAGTCCAGGAAGCTATACTTGTCCTGATTAAACAGATCAATTATCTGTGTTCTTCCATTATCATGGTTGAAAAAGATGAAGAGACTCCAGTGCATCAACCATATTCTACTTTGCACCTGATTCATAGGTGACGTAAAACTCTGCAATAAAATCCATAATAGGTGAGCTTAGTTTGAATAGAAACATAGCAAAACACACATGCCAGGTACTGAAAAAGAAAGAAAAGGACAACAACCTTTGAGTCAATAATTTCTTTCAACCGATTCAGCTCTTCAAGAGCAATATCCCAATTTTGCATCAATATCTCAGCTGCCAGCTTCCCCCATAATGCACTCACACTCTTTTCACTGTTTGTGCACAAGGCCCTGTACTGATAAAGATAGTCGGCAGCACCAGAGTAGTTTCCACACTCAAATTGAAATTTGGCATAATGATATAATGCATCTATTTTCTCTGTACCAATCTGATAAAATATTATCATCATTTCACTGGTTAATATTTACAATGGGCAATGATGTACAAAATTGCACTGCAGAATTCATAAGAAAACTGAATATATGAAGCAACAATGCCTTTAAGAAAAAGATGCTTACGTAGTTAAAAAGTAAGATTATATCAAAACCACACATATACAGGCAATTTTACAAACTAAAACTAAATAAGATTTTGCATCAAAGCATACATATAGACCAAAGCAAATTTGCGGGCCATTTTAGCATAATGCTTCACTATCTAACGGCATAATAAAATCTGAAGCTCCTAGCTTTGCACATAAGACAAGACAACAGCACATAAACTGTCATATTATCGTATAAGATACGTTTTTTAAAGCTTCTAGAAGTACGGGCACCATCCAATATCGGGAAACATCCTTACAACTTTTTTTCCTGCTTATCCAGTGCAGCAATAAGAACCCAGTCAAGGCATCCACCCCTCCCCCAACACATTTGAGACCCCATTATGAACTTAAATAATTTGGTTACCAGCTCAAATCAAGGTCAATTTACACCTAAACAACAGCATGCCTAATAGTCTGAAACAATATTCAGTTTATAACAATATCAGTCCTTTCTTTTATTTGCCCCATAAATAAAAAATGACCTAAGAAATCATAAACATTAAACAGTAAAAGACAATTGAACCTGGTATCGTTCATTGAGCATTTGAAGATTATACTGCTTGTCAGCCCTCAATTCCTGCACTGCAGCCGCGTTCTGCAAGAAGGCGACAAGAGGAGCAGCCGCCTCCTCCAGTGCCTTAAGCTTCGCCACCACCTCTGCCCTCCTATCCACCATGTCTACCCAAAAACCCTCAACCCCATCAGCACAAATCCAGTATCACATACACCGAAAGAAACAAAAAGAACAATATATAAAGATATTACCTTGGGGAACGTCATCAGTGTGGTAGAGATTTTTGTAGATGTCCATGGCATAGTCAACCATGTTGGTCTTGTTAAGAAGCTCGATCTTTGCCTTGAGGATCTGCTCGTCCTGGTAAAGCTGACGCTCTTGTAGAAACTCGAGGAGCGGGAACACCAGATGACGATCCAGGTTCGGTGCCATCCGCGGTGTTAGGTCATAGTCCGCCATTGTTGAAAGAGAGTTGCTGTTCTCTGTTCTACTGTGGTGAGGTCCCTAGTTTTATTCTAGCCCTAGACTCACTGTAAGCGCGAGCTAGGAGGAGGGTTTGTAGGAACCGATAGGATATTTGTGATAATGTCAATGCTACCCATATACTATTGTGGAATATCATCAATTTCACAAAGCTTTTAAAAGAATTTCATATTTGTCCCCTTTTATATATTTCGAGTTTCAACTAGTCAATGAGATTGATTTCAGAGTTACTCGCTAAAAAGTCGGCTAGAGTTTGTTAAACGATTTGAGTTTGAGTTTTATTTTAGAACTCTTTTACTAAATAAATAGATTGTAAATTTTATCAAACTTTACTTGAAACTTATAATCCGAACCTATTTAATATAATTTTATCTATCATATGAATAATTTTTTTATATAACTACTATTTAGTTATTATTTCATATTGTACAAGCCATAGCTTTGTATACTTCCTCTTCACCAGGTAAACAACAAAGCAGATTTCTTATTTTCTTCATATATAAGAGTGGGAATGCAATCAATCGAAGTATGATTTCGTAGAGTGGTAGAGATGCTTAAAAGATTTTTGAAGTGATATACCACTTCATAACCTACTAACCTAGCTTGTTCATGTCCTCACAACATCTGCTTATTTTGAAGTACTTCATAAAAATGAACAAGAATATGTTAATTGTTTTAATCGATAAAATTTTTTGACAACATCCTAAGAATTTAGATCGAATTTTGCCTTCACTAAGAATGTGAAAAGTTTGTGAGAAAAAAAAAGGGGTCTACATTTATATAATACATAGGCCCAACGAGCCTCTAATAAGCAAAAGTTAATTATATGCTAATTTAAAACTGCATAAATTACATAAAGGTTGGGTACAGTGGTAAGCAAGCTACACTCGCTAGAATGAGAATACAAATTCAAACTAGGAAGAAATGAAAAAAAACTATAATAAATTTGCAAAGGGAGATTGTTCCCTTCTTAATCTTATCTATTCCTAATCTTATTTAGGAATGTGTGCACTGACGTATAACATGTAAGGCTAATTGGACTCTTGTGTTTAGGGACATGTGAGCTAACCTATAAGTAGAGCTAGAATTCGAATTGAATAGTTTCGAATAATATATTAGTTGTATTTGTATTTGAATTTAATAGTTGAATTCAAATTCGAATATCTCTTTAAATTCTAAATGGTATTTGAATTTGACAAATGTTCAAATATTTGATTCAAATATGATTATTGGAATTTTCATTACATAAAATAATATTTATCTAAAATCTTTAAATATATAAAATAAAACTAAATAATTTAAAATTCAAATGTGAATATTCAAATTATATAATCATTACAAAAAATGACAAGTACCACCGTTACCGCACAATTGAAATAGACAAATAAAAGAAGAAAAAAAATATAAGTAGTCAAAAACACAAATCAACATCTGTCATCATACTAAACCTAAGTCTAATCTTAACCCTAATCTTAACTTTAAGAGCTAGTTTGGTATGCATGAATAATTTTTGCTGAATTAGAATGGGAAAGGGAATGGGAATGAAATGTAAGTGGAATGGAATAATCATTTTATTCTATTGTTTGGTAGCTTCGATAAGAAATATTTATTTTCTATGCAGTTTTTAGACATGAAATAATATAAAAATTATGCTAAAATGATAAAAATATCCCTTAGTAGATAAAATTATAAAAATGTAACATAATTTCTTAAATATATATATATATATATATTTCTTAATTTTTAATTAATTTTTAAAAATATATATTATTTATTTATTATTAATTAATTAATATTATTACTTATTTTTATTTTTTATTTTTTATTTCTATTTTTTATTAATATTAATATTTTATTTTAAAATTACCTAACTAATTTATTTTTTTATAATTATATTATTCACTATGATATGAAGGGTATTTTTGTCATTTGACTAAAATGAATTGATTTATTATTTTTTATATATAAAAAAAATTTATTTTTAAATTTTATATTATTTAAAATAATATGAAGAGCATTTTTTTCATTTGTCTAAATTAAATAATTATATATTTTATTTATTTATGTATCATATTATTATTTTATTAATTTTTTATTTTATGTGATAGAATAATTTTTTTGTCATTTAACTGAACTAAATCGATTCCATAGAAGTAGGAATGAGCAATCCCACCCCCACTACTTCTATGGAATAAAATGACCACTATAGGATGAGTATTCTGAGGATAAAAACGTACCAAACGAAAAAATGTTTATTCCATGGAATCATGCATGGAATAGAATGATCATTCTTGCATACCAAACTAGCCCTAAGGATAAGTCTAAATCTAAATCTAAGTTTAAACATGACCCTAACCCTAATGCTAGTCCCAGTCTTAACCTTAACTCTAATCCTAATTCTAATCATAATTTTTATTAAAATATATTTAAAAGAATTGTTGCTAACAAAAATTAAGAGAATTCTATTTTGTAAAATTCTAGAGAATCTAAATCCAAAGTAAAAATGGTAATAGTACTATATATATACTTTTTAATTTAAATGAATACAAATAATTCTATAAAATTTATAACTATTTTTTAATAAATATCAATTAGTTAATCAAATAATTAATTAAATACTTAATCAAAAAAATTTTTAGAATATCTAATCGAATATTACATCATTTGAATTTGATTTGAATATAAATTTAAACTTTAAGAAGTATTTTTAATTGATTTGAATTCATCAAATCAACTTAAAATTCGAATAATTGTATTGAATTGTATGATTTGAATTCTAGCCTTACGTATAACATGTAGGATTGAATGTATCTTAGGCTCATATTAATTCAACTTATGTAACTTAAATCATATCAAAAGGTATATTAGGTTCTTGAACAACCATTGGATTTTAGGTATTTTGTTATTTGCTTGAACAATCAATTATTGAGAATATTATTTAAATATGTATGGTATCAGCCTTGAGGGCAAACCTTTAGAAGACTTAATTATGATACCAAAGTTAAAAAATGTTCAATATTATTCATTATACATTTAGAGTTTACCTATATAACAAACCTAGTCTAGAATCAAGCTAATAACAAGATAGTAAATCACTCTTAGAATCAAGGTAATTATGAGCGAGGAAATCAAGGAGAGTGATTTTCTCTGATACTTGTTATATTTTATTTTTCTCTTTACACATGTAATAGAGGAAACTAAAAAAATCAATTTTTTATTTAAAAAAAAAAAATAGATTGAGGGGATTTTTCAACAGAATCTAACTAATTTAATTAACCGAATCAAAGTAATTTTCAGATATTAATGAGATCTTAGCACAAATGGTTAAGACAGATCTCTTGGACCTAATTATCCCATGTTCAAATCATATCACCAATGATGTGTCGTTATTTTCTCATTAGTTGTGATTTGTGAATTAATTTTTTCACCTTAGTGTGGTTATATAAAGTTGTGATATTTGATGTATAGAGCATTAGTCACTGTAATATGATATACGACTGATGTAAATACTAGGCTTAACTATTATCTCAATTTTTAATTTAGTCATCTAGGAATTTTTTTGGGTCAATTTCATCTTTTAGGATTTAATATTTTTCAATCAAGTTACATTCTCTCATTCTTATGTTATGCAAAAATAATTTTATATAATTTAATGATAAAATGACCAAACAAGTTTTGCAAAATATAAAAACAACTTATGTATGTTATTCTCCTTATATCAAATGTGGTTGTTTCATTAATTCATAACATGTAATTAAAAAAATAAAACTTGATTAAAAAATTTTGAATCTTAAAAGATAAAATTAATTGAAAAAATTATAGGAGAACCAAATTCAAAACTGAATCTTGAAGAACCAAAATAGTAGATAAGCCTAAATTCTATCTATATAAAAAAAATTATTTTATTTTCCATCGTAGTGTGATTTTTTGAAATTATAATATATATATATTTTTAAACAGTAAAATGTATTCGGACCAAATTACGAGTATATTTATTATAGAATTGTGATATTTAATGCATTAGGAATCGCTCACTATAATATGATATATAATTGATAGAAATACTATTTATATAAAAAAAATAAAAATTTATTATATTTTAACAAAAAATTCATTTGAAATATCAAAATATTATATATTTGTTTTAAAAGTCGGGATCAACTATGATGAAGTAAGGAATAAGAACAGAATATTACACAATTTTTTTTTTGTGTGACAAGATTTAAGGGTCTAAACTTAATCATTTCAATTAAATATCAATAGAGTGGGTGTATTTTGCCATGATTTACTCTCCAATACAATCTCATTTGCTTTGATTAATTTCATTTATTTACTCATTTAATCCTTGATTGAATTTCATCTCCACTATACTTAAAATCGCTCCTTTTTTTTTTTTAGGTACAAAAATATCGCTCCTTTGCATTGACATATCCTTAATCAAATGTAACTGATATATCATTAATATAATAATACTATTTATGAAGATATAATAATTTTAATATCTAAATAATGAAAATATATATTTTACTTTATTTTTCTAAATACTGATAAGATGTATTTTTTTTTTTTAATTTGAGAGTTCTGTATATAAATTAGAAAAAAGTGAATATGTTGAAATAAGACAAACATTATGAATATATTTGTCTAAATAAAAAAATTATTAAAATTTATTTGAGCTTTTTTCATTTTTTTTAATTTAAAAAATTGTGTATTTCTAGCTTCAACTTTCAAGATTCTAAAAATTTAAAAATATTTTTCAATAAAACTCAAAAATTAAAACTTTTTTTAATGGTTGATAAAATTTAAGTTCAAAAACTGTTATAAAAGTTAAATCAAACACGATTATGTTAATTACCTTATGTAATGAAAAAGAAAGAGATCCAAGTGACTTAAATATAATTTAAAGCTCAAAAATTAAAACTTCTATTACCAATTGAAAAAAAAAAAAGGTTTTAAAAGCAAGCATTCCATGTGTTCATATTCCTTGGAGACAGGTGAGGGTCTCCCACTCTCCCTCTCCCGCATATAAAAGGGGATTATGAACTCATTTTGCAATGCAGTCTAGCAAATTTTTCTAACACTTTCACCATTCACTTCCACCATGACAAGCTTCCAGTTTCACAAAAACCCGAACTCATTCTCTCTCTTCCTCACCATTCTCATTCTTTCATCTTCTTCCTTCCTTGCCTTTAATCCTACAACAGCTTCTGATTCTGAAGTTGGTATGCTTTCTCTCTCTTTACCACTATTTTTCTTCTGATTCAAAAGAAGATTTTCGGAACTGAAAATATGAATTGCATGTGAAATTTATCTTATAATTAAACAAATCAATTTGCTGTTGGCAGTTCTCTCTTCCACACTTAAATAGTATTCAATGAAAAATCTTTCAATTGTGTGTTCTTTTTCTTTTCTTTTTTTGTTTTAGATACTATTTTGTTGATGCACTGAAGTAATTAACAGTGGCATTATGTTCATTTTTTTTTCCTACACAGTTGCTTCAAATTCCTATTATTTATTTTTACTGTGGATGTATTCTTTGGACACATGCTTTAGGATGAAGTTTAGGTTCTTTGCTTCCTAGATTGTAATATGTTGATTTGAGGAATCACTTTCGAAAAGTTTAAAATAAAATTAGATAAAAGTATTTTTGTTTCAACTGTATTCTTAAAGAATTGTTGCATGCACGGACACCCCTATTCCGAATATCAGAACATTGATTTAGATTTGTATTCATGTTAGCCTATTCCCCTTTTCTTAACTAATTGAGTTTTGCTAGACTTTGAATTTCTCTGCATTTGTATTCATGAATCCAATGTGAAAGATGCAGTTCTGTACATGAAGGAGTTACGAAACAGTATGACCCTTTTCAATTCCAAGGATGGCTAAAACATTTCTAAGTTTTATCTGTTATATATATGAAGCAGTCAAAAATTAACATCATTCTTCTGAAATCATAATTTGATAATAATATAATTGTTTCAAAATCTGCACCTAATATCATCTTAATTCAATTTTCCTTGTTCTGAATTCTGATTTTGTTCTGGGGTGGTTGTACAGATAATGAAACTCCATTTAGCTATGTTGAAGGATCTGGTACAGGACCAAAGAGTTGGGGCCGAATTGACCCACATTGGCAAGCTTGTGGGAAGGGTAAAATGCAATCTCCTATTGATCTGCTAGACAAAAGGGTGCAAGTTTTTCCTCATCTTGGAAAACTAAGAAGAGGTTACAAACCAGCTCCTGCTACCATAAAGAATAGGGGTCATGACATAAGGGTAAGCCGCCATTGCAGCTACTGCAAATCTGCAATCCTAATCCATCATAATTCTTTCTTTCAGTTTCACAATGTAAACTTACTCAAATCCATGGAAGATCGAATTCTTACACAATTAAACAGCTCAAATTGCACAAAGATATACATCTTTGTACAAAAGTGATGTTCATGTTCGATAGTAAATGTAAACAGTAAACTAACTGATGCTGTATCACTAATTTGAGAAATTGAAGAAAGAAAATAAAACAAAAAAAGGAGATTGATACGATTTTTTGATAAATGTTTTTCGGCAGGTAAAGTGGAAGGGGGATGCAGGGAAAATTAACATAAATGGAACTGTTTACAAACTGGTTCAATGTCATTGGCATACTCCATCAGAGCACACATTCAATGGATCAAGGTCTGTCTGTTTTCTTTTCTCTTTTTCTTAATTTAACTTTGGCATTCAAGACCATGCTTATTCATTTGCTTGTTACTCACTCAACCTTATTTTTGTACAGTTTCTAATACAAATTTCTTCTGGCTCATTTTGTGTGGTTTTGTTTATATTTGGTTTGCAGGTATAATTTGGAGCTTCATATAGTTCATTTAAGCTCCAAGGGTGAGACAGCTGTTATCGGAATTGTTTACAAATATGGCCGAGAAGATCCTTTTCTTTCAAGGGTATTGAGAACTGAGATGTTTCTGGAATTGCTCTGGATTAGCTAACACTATATATAATGTCTGTGTTTCGATCAGTTCTTTCCTTCTTTATAGTATCTATTGTAATAATATATTTGTGCAGCTATTTCACCATATAAAATCAATTGGGAAGGAAGAAAGAGACTTGGGAATAATCAACCCTGGAGACATTAAGTTTGGAAGCAGAAAATATTACAGATATATTGGGTCTCTTACAGTTCCACCATGTACTGAAGGCGTTACTTGGACAATATCAAAAAAGGTAGTTACTGCACTTGCTAACCTGGTCAACAAGTTTTTTGTTAATTTACTGTTTATCAGAGTTCGAATATTGAGATGCTTACCGGAAGTATTATGTTCTAACTCTCTCCCAAAGGCGAAAGAAAGGACTATCTTTACTTTCGATTTTTTTTTTATTCTAAGTGGCTTTTTTTTGGGGCTGCTCTTTTTTTTTTTTTTTTTAAGTTAGAACCTAGATTCTAACCTTTCCGTCATGTTGAATATAATTTTGTTTAATAGGTAAGGACAGTTTCAAGGGAGCAAGTTAGAGCATTGAGAGAAGCTATTCATGATGTAAGCTAACTTTCCATTTTCAAAATTGAGGTGAAGACTTTATTTCAAAGCATTTTAATCTTTTTGTTGATTTGTAACTTTAATTTTCAGGGATTTAAGGCAAACGCAAGGCCAACCCAGCAACTGGATGGTAGACCAGTTCTGTTCTATACTCCACGGGAGAATGGAGGTTCTGCTTAGTTTGTGGAATTAAGAAATGGCTCCTTATATGTATATTGTAATAAGACTAAGTGGAGTGCCCTCGCTTCGTGGGTACATGCAAAATAATTAGTTTTCTATAATATTTTCAAGTTATCACCCCAAAATATTAGTATTAAATTCATCTTTTTATTTTTATTTTTTATTCTTTTAAATTAAGAAGATTTGAAAAGAGATGATAAAATATATTATAATTTTATCTTTAATAACTAAATTACTCTTATCATTTCTATCAAATATCTACTAATATTCAAATAAAACATTTTAATGACATAATTATAAAATTATGTAATAGCATTATTTATTCTATTCTCATTTTCAACAAGAAATATGCCTTAACAACTTTTTTCCTCTTCCTCTATCTTTTAAAAAGAGAACTAATAAATATCATTTTTTTTCTCTACCCTAGTCTACTCTACTCTTATCTCTTCTTCCAAACTCTCAAATAAACCCTGAATTATACCTCCCTTTCATTTAAAATTACACAAAATACATATAAAATTATTAGCTAAACTTGAACAAAAATTAATTTTTTCCGTGAAAGTATTCTGAAAATGTTAAGTTTTGTTGTACAAAAGACCACTTTTATACAATATATAAACGACCCGTTATCAACTCAAATGAACAATTTTTCATCTTTCTGATATGCTTGCCCAAATAAGTTTTCATTCATATCTTAACAAAATCTTTGGCAATGAACAATAGTACCCAAGAACAGTATTGGTTTCATATCAACTTTCTGAGTAGAAACATTGCAAAATGATAAAAGTGTTGAATAATTAAAAAAATAAAAATAAAAATACAATGGCAGGGAGAGAAGTAAATGCTGCAGCCAAATTTGATCTAGGTGTTGATGATGGGTTGGATCACTGGTCTTTCATAGAATGCAATAAACATTTTATTATTTAATAAACAGAAACCTAAACCTCAGGCTTCTAAGGAGGAATGAGGACTGACAAGCAATTTCTTACTATCAAGCACCTGTTTCCTTTAGACAGTAAACCAAAATATAATGCATCATAATCATAAGGACAAAGCTGGAAAACACAAGCAATTCAACTACAGGCATTCAGGCAAACCTACACCCATTTTCATCCTAAGCAACGAGGAACGGCAGAACTGTCAGCATAAAGGACTCATAGGTGAAAGTCGCAGAACCAATGTACGAAGTGTCCTTCTCCTTGAATTTCTCAGTTAGCCCCTGCAAGTCGCGTTTTAAACCGTCAAAATATCTTGTTTCTCTTACAAAATCGAACAATTACATAATAGAGAACACACTATTGTTCAAGGGTTTTCTCATATTTGTGCATTTGTACACAGCTTCTTATATCTACTAATGTTAATATAAGCAAGAGGAAAAGGGAGATTCTAATTAACTACAAGCTTAAAACTGCCATCGGTTTTTTTTTTTTTTTTTTTCTTAACCTGGCTATCAGCCTTTCACACTGCACTGCAGCTATAAAGGTGCAGTAGAAATTCCATTCTAGAGAAAATATTTGCACAGTACAGTAAACAAGATTCTAATCACAAAAAAAGATAATGATATAGACATATAGTAATTGGGACTTGGAAGCTCACCTTAACTGTAAGACAGCACCTGAATTTGCAAAAATGAAAAAGAAGTGAATCAGTTAATGGAAGTTTTTTATCATTAATTACAAAGATGCTTGCAGTATCTGAAAACAAAACAAGAAAAAAGGGTTGCAAGTACACTCAAAGACGTACTCGATGAAATTATCATATTCAATGGCCTTGCTTGATCCACCAGTTTTATCAAACTTAGAGACAAGCAGATCCAAAACAATTGGTGAAACAGAAAATCCCATACTCAGAAGCGCCTCTCGTAACTCAAACGAATCAATTTTTCCACTCCTGTCCTTGTCAAATCGCTCGAAAGTGGACTGAGGCAATAACAAATTATAAGTATATGCATGCAAGACATAAAACAGTGGTTGTCAACATGACTACAAATCAAGAACCTTGGACTTACCCTCCAGTTCTGAAGACTGTAAAACAGTGAAGTGAATTCCTTAGGTCCTGTATTGAAATTCCCAAATCAAAAAGTGGCAACAAGATCAATAAATTTTGAAATTGAGTGCAAGTCAACAACCAAAAAATTTAGCCAAGTCCAAATCTCCAACTCAACAACCCACTACTCAGTTACTTTATTCTTTTGGAAGTTAATCAAACAATCTAATGCAAAATTTTATTTCTATATCATTCAAAAGTCAATCTTAATTGAATCAGCTTTCTGCTTTGTCTGTTTACCATTCTAATCAAATTCGAGGTCATTTTCAAAAACTATACGTATCCTATTAAATAAAATGGAACAACTGGAAAGGGTCAAGAAAGTTGGTAGCTATAACCTATAAGAAACGTTATTCAAGCTCGTGCAACATGTATGAGTAATATTCATCAAAACAAGAAATTCAAGTATAAAAAACAATATAAGAAAAACAAAAAGTCTTTTAACATTTTTAATAAGCTGCCTGGCATGTTAGCCTGTGGCCTGTTAGGTGCACACAGAAATATGTACTAGGCGTTACAAGCCAGAAACACGTTCTGCATGCAAGTGTCAAACTAGCGGTCAAATTCGGGTGATTAGGTGATGGGTCCACCAGCTTCTCTTCTAGTAGCCCATAAAAGGATAAGCAATCCATGTGAATAAGCCCATAATTACAAGAAATTTCCTACCAGGCCACAGTAACCCCAGAAAGCGAACAGGACGGAGAAAGTCAATTGCTTCACCAATAAAACGCGCAAATTATCCTCAAGATACACGCGTTCTGTATCAATTAGACCACTGGTTTTGTTTTGTAATTATCTCTTCTACCAAGGTCAAATACGTAAAATGGGTTGTCATATCATTCTAATCTGTCACTGTCACCCCAACACGTGCTAAACATTGTAATAGTCCCACGAGTGGCGCAAAGAAATTCACCGGAGACCGTATGTTCCCTAGGCCGCCGGAAAATCCAAAGGCCTCGGCAGTTTAGACCATCAATAATTTTCCCAATTTCTATTTTCCCAAAAAAATTAATCAGAAAATAGAAAGAAAAAGAAAATCAAGGGTTCAAACAAGAAATTTGTAAGCTCAATTTCAAGATGCACGAATTGTGAGAGGGACAGAGAAAAAGTACCAATTTTCCTGGTGTTGGTATTAGTAAAGTGATACATAAGAAGATGAACAGTCCTCAGACTAAAGCTCTGGTTATAAGAAGAGAGAGCACTTTGCATTTCCTTGTCATCAATCAATCCGCTGCCGTCTCGGTCCGCCAACTGAAAGCAGGCGACGATGCTGGGATCTGTACCGGGAGGAAAAGCCGAGGGGACCAGCGACGCGAAGTGACTAGCATAAGGAGCTGACGCAGATGGAGGGTAACCGCTAGGGGCATGGGTCGTATGGCTCGTATGGGTATGCTGGGATTGTGAATGATCTTTTGGGGGTTTGGTTCCAGGAGGTGCACCAGTCCCAGGCGCACCATATGGCGGCGCACTACCGTATGGAGAACCGTAGGGAGAAGCTACAGGGGCATAAGCATTGGTTTGGCCTTGAGATTGTACCGGTGGTGTTCCGTAAGGAGACGTTACCGGAGCGTATGGGTTTGGAGGCGGTTGTCCGCCGTAACCGTAGCCGGAAGGCTGGTGAGGATAACCGGACATCGTTGATCTAGATGGCTCAGAAAACACATCAGGCTATTGATGATGATGATATGGGGTCTTTGTATAGAAGAAAAATAAATTGGATTCCCAAGTTAGACTCCGAGTTGCATGTTATTACAAATTGCCATTGTTCATTTTTTCTCATCGAGTAGGTTGACTAAAATTACTTTAATTTATATATTTTAATTTGTTGTTATCGAATATCTCTACAAGTAAAATGACGTTAATTTTTAATGAATACCTCTGATTATAAAATTATGTTAATTTTGTATTTATTGTCACCCATCTAAGTTAATATTGACAGAAATAATATAGACAGACGAAATTTTGTGTAATAAATAAATAAATTAATTAAAATTTGAAATGTGACTTAATAAAATATAAATAAAGTTATAAAAAATTCAAACTTTATTTATAAAATAAGAAAAACAAAATTTGCCCCTCCATCACCTTTACCATCAATTCTCACCACCAACAGCCACGCCATCTTAGCCTTCAGTCACCTACATGACTTCCTCGTCTTGTTCCTCCACAGCTAAATCGCATTTAACAAGAAGATGTCACTTTAATTCAGTAGTAGTATCATCTTAGGGCGATCAGCTTTGGTTTATGAACGATAACAGATGGTGAAATCTCTTTTAGTTCCTTTCGTAAGGGAATTGTAATTTATATTTCTTTTTATCTCATGAAAGTATTGAAAATTGATCAGATTTAACTTTTCTTAGAACAAGTTATTCATGAAAATAATATAATTTTTTAAATAAGTATTTATAAAATACTTGTTAAGATAATAAATATAAAAATTTATATTATTAATTATAATAGTTAATCATTATTTTAATATTATATAATAAATATTTTTTATTTTTAAAATATTTTTATTTTTATTTTTATCATTTATATTTATTACTTTTTATCAAATATATATTAATATTAACTGGAAAAACTCAAATAATATTAGTTTATTAAAAATATTACTCATTGATTAATTGATTGACTAAACTTTGATTCTTGTTTCCAATTAGTTGATTTCTGTTTCCAAGATAAAACTAGTTGTTCGACTCTAATTCCCAAGCAGAACATTAAATACCTTGAATCCTCCAACAATCATCTCTCTCTAAAATAAAAAAAAATAAAAAACAAACCCTTACTTTTCTTCTCACGTTCCCAATAAATACTATTTAAATAAGTTCTAATCTTTGCATTGTGATTTTTTATATAATTTTTGCTCTTTTCTAATTTTTAACTTAAAATATTAATCAAGTGAAATAAATTTTTTAATTACATAATATAAAATTAGAAAACAAATTCATTATTTTTTCATTAATAAAAAAATTCTATTTTTTTTAAAGTTCTCATTATTTATCTCCTTTTATATTTTTTTTATAATTAATTTTGTGACACACGCATTACGCATGAATTATGTTTATAATTTATACATGTATGATTATCAATCATTAGAAAGCATAGTAAGAAAATAAAATTAATAACAAAAATAATATTTCATGTTAATTACATAAAACAAATAAATCAATCCAATTAAAAATTTAATTCATAATATAAATATTTTTTTAATATCCTAAAGATGGAAAAAGACTAAACAAAATAATATTATAGTCATAAAAATTATAATCATAATATTTTTTAATTTTTTTAATTTTAATATTATAATTTTTTATAACTTATTAAATAAAAAAAATTGAGAATTTCAGTCTTAACTATTGTCTATTGATATAGAGTTATTGACAAATTAAGATCTATTAATATGAAAAGAACTACAACAAAAAAAAAACTAATCATATGGTACCCTAACACTAATTATAATATTGTAACTCTAATTACAAATACCCTAATTTTAATTACAGTACCCTAACCCTAATCTTAATTATTGTACCCTAATGCTAACCCCAATTACGGTAACCTAACCCTAATTACGGTGTCCTAAACCTAACCATATTACATTACAGTAAACCTAACCCTAATAATGATACACTAACTCTAACCTTAATTATGGTATCCAAATTCTAGTTACAGTATATTAACCCTAGTTACAGTACCCTAACCCTAGTTACAATATCCAAACCTTAATCCTGATCCTAGTTACGGTACTTTAATCTTAGTTATGGTACCATAACCCTAACCCTAGATACGGGATACCCTAACTTTAGTTATGGTATCCTAACCCTAGCTACAGTATCATAACTTTAGTTACGGTACCCTAACTTTAGTTACAATACTCAAACCCTAGTTATGGTACCCTAGCATTAACCCTAGTTATGTACCTTAACATTAATCCTAACTACGGTACTCAAACCTTAATTATGGTACACTAAACCTAACCCTAATTATGATATTCTAGATCTATTTATGGCACCCTTGTAACACTACCCGTTATTATTAAGATTACTTAACTACTAATCTAGGTACCAATTGAATATCAAGTCATTAATGGCACTTCGATTTTTATTTTTATTTTTGTAAAATACTTATGACATTACTTATTCTTTTATATGGAATAAGCTTAAAATTCTTGTACGTCATAATATTTTATTTAAATTCTTGTTTACATGCACATTTTCCAAGTTTCTACAAGTAACATAATCAACCATTATTTTCCTTAACAAGACATTCAAATGTTTACAAATTTTTTTTTCCCTTATACTTTCTTTCTTCCTTTAAATATTATTATACTAATATGTTTTTCCCTTTTCTTTTTCATTTCCTTTTCATTTACTCCATGACTTAACAAATATACTATGTCCATTTTATTTTAATATTTTTCTTTTATTACTATCTCCAGTTTATACCCATTGTACATGCCTCCTATTTTATTAAGTCACTTAATGAATAGGAAATTCACCATTTATAACTAATTTCACTTTACTAGAATTAACTATCCTAAATTTCCATTTAACCAAATGCTTATCAAGAATATTTTTATTATTAATCACCTTGAGATCTTAATTAGCTATTCCATAAATTCAATAAAGTTTTACTCTTATGAGTTTACCCTCTTGCTAAACAATTTTTTTTACTTTAAAAGAATAGAATTACCCACAATTACTTTTAACCGATTACTTATTCAAGAGTATTTATTTGATAGTTACTTAAAATCTTGTTAATCTATTTCATGATTTCATTAGAATTTTTACCTTTAAAAATTTACCCTTTTTTTATTAAGAGAAAACCATTATACCTGACACCATTCTTTTATGAATTTAAGATAAACACACACAAATTTCATGGTAAGGAGGCTTGGCCTTACTTTAATTACACTACATACGTTTTATATACATTAGGTAAACTTAAGAGGTGTCTTTACAAGGACATAAACAACCTCCAAAAAAGCCCTTTTTCACGGCTACAACAAGTCCTACTCTAGAACACTACTAAGACAAAGGGACATTTTACACAATCATTTTTCCCAATACAAATTCATGTCCCATGGATTTTCCACCCACTTCAAAAAACACAAACAACAAGTACAACTCTAACTAGGATAATCAGGCCATACACAAACCATGGTTAATGGACAATCCCCTTCCTCATAATAAGACTCCCACACTTTCCAATACTCGGTCACATGAACAACCCCATCATCCATAGAAGCACAAAATACATAAATGGATTCAACAACAGGGGTAATCATGGTTCCTAAGACAAACCTGAGTATAGGTCAATCTACATATCAATTTTTATAAAAACATGAAAGGAAATTCTCAACAAGACTCAATCATTTAAATTTCACAAAAAGGCACATTGATGTACCGTTTCAAAAGGGAGTTAAAATGCAAGATTTTCCTCCATGCAAGTATTTTAAATTAATTCTTTTCATGAATTTCATGTAAATCGAGAGGCTTGCCTTACAAGGTCTTTTCGGTATACAACTATACCACCTCAACTAGTATGGATCCATCTAGGGTTTGAGTATTTTTAGTACTTGGTGGACTTGAGCCAACATGATTTCAAGATAAGGATTAGAGTACCAAAATCATACAATTTCATCAACCATCCATTCTTGGCCACAATATTCCACAAGGAAATCATGCATGCAATTTCATAGGTAGAATTTTTTAGTAGTAGAAAAGAAGATTTTAAGTCTAAAAAAAGGAAGTTTAAGGAAAACACACAAATCTAGCCTTAAAACCTTAAACCGAGAACACTTCTTCTTTTTCCTTGCTACCTGAGTCTCCTTCCTCGTTTCCTCCTTCTTGTAACCCCTTAGTCCTTGATTTTGCTTCTCTTCTTTTACTCCAAGCTTCGGTCTTCACTCCTGTGCCTTGATTGAAATTTAGAACTCCACAATACAATCCTCAGACGATTCTAGAAAATTTGTTAGCCTTTCTTTTAAATTTCAAGTGCTCTTAGGCTCCATGCAAAGCCTTACTCTTTCCCTCTCTACCTTGCTCTCTCTCGGTTTAGAATGAAGAAAATGGTGAAGATGGAAGTAAAATGGTGGAGGTGGTGATTTTTAAGAAGAAATGGTAAAATATCGATTTTACCCCTCCACCAATATTAAAATAATAATTTATTTTACTTAATCCTCCACTTATCAATTTATTTAATATTTTCTATGTCCACTTATCATTGCATACCTAGGATTTCTCTTACACACCTATTACTTCTCCTAATGATTATCTTACATACATTTATGATTTTCTATTTCTTGTAAGAAATCACTTACATGTAATTATTACATAACTCTTACATGCATTAGTTATACTATAAATCATTCTCTTACTCTCTTACAACCTATTTATTAGAAACCTTATAATCATTTTCTAAAGCTTTACATGCATTCAGACACATGGATCTGTGTAGCCTCGTATTGGTTATTTTTATATTTTCTCTTTTCTTTCACTCATTCTCTTCTCCAATCCCCACGATCTCCTATTCATTTCCTACTAAAATATTCATAAGCCATGTAAACACACTCACATGATGTGAATTAATTAGGTATGAATTTAAGGGATGTTACAACCCTAACCCTAGTTACGATGCCCTAACCCTAATTACAGTACTGTAATCTTAATTATTGTATCCTAACCCTTATTATTGTATTCTAACCCTTATTATTGTTACATAACCTTAATTACGGTACTTTAAGGTTAGGATAACCTAATTACTGTACTGTAACCTTAACCCTAGTTATAGTACCGTAAACCTAATCCTATTACGGTACCCTAACTTTAACTACAATACTCTAACCTTATCTATGATACTCTAACTCTAGCTACGATACTTAACTTTTGTTACGGTACCCTAACATTAATCTGAATTTACGGTACCTTAACCTTAGTTATGGTACCCTAATTATGATATTCTAAACTTAATTACAATATCTTAACCTAATTATAGCATTCTAGACCTAATTACAGTACCATAGTTCTAGTTACGATACCCTAACTCTAGTGGCGGTATCTTAACCTTAGTTTTGGTACCCTAATTCTAGTTACTGTACCTTAACCCTAATTACGATGCCCTAACCCTAATTATTGTATCCTAACCTAACACTAATTACGGTATCCTAACTGAACTCTAATTACGGTACCCTAACCCTAATTAAAACTTATAGGGTATTTAAGAAAATAAAATTTCTTCCATTAAAAGTTAAAACAATAATATATAATCATAGAAATTACACTCTAAATATTTTTTAATTTATAGTATTTAAAAAGAGTTATTTCATAGATTTGAGAAGAACTAGATATTATAATTATTAATAACTTATTGAATAAAAAATTTGAAAAATTCATTCTTAGTGTAAAAAAAAAAAAAACATAGGGTGCCATGTGAGAGAATCTATTCTCTCTATTTTTTATTTTTATTGATTATGATCTAACTAATATTGATATATAAATATTACGATATAAAAGTTAAACAACAATATTATAATCATAAAAATTATACTCTTAATATTTCTTTTAATTCATATTACTTTTAAGATTTTAATTCTTAAATTTGAGTTGAACTAGAAAAAATTAAGATTATTAGGTGCTTATTAAATAATAAAAAAATGTTAAATTCAATTTTAATTGTTATTGGAATATAATTATTGAAAAAATTATAAATTTATTAATATTGAGAAGAATTAATAAAAATAAAATCAATAGTCTTAAAATAATTAATATTCTATTAATATTAAAATTAAAAAAATAAGAAAAAAGTAAAATAAAAAATAAAAAATAGTAATCTATTTAAAGCACAATAACAACTAAACATGACTATGTAATAATACAAACTCATAAGGGTATAAAAGAAAATAAAAAAATTATGCCTCTAAAGTTCTTTTATATATAGTATAGATATTATTTTAATTTGAACTTGAATTATTTTTTTTTTTCATAATTAATTAGAACTAAAAATAAATAAGTTTAGATTCATTAATGAAAATTATCCCTAACTTCTTTTTTTTTCTTTCTGCCTTGAGCAAAAATTCAAGTAGCTCTATTAAGTGTTCATTACGAACTAAGCCTATGTTAATTCTTGAAGATGACCACCATTGAGCAATTTGCACCTTATAAAGGTAAAATTGTCTTTTAGGACATTGGTCATCTCCCGACAAGAAATTCGTGTCTTTATATTCAATCTAGATACTCTATTATTGATAATATTCAGTGCAGCACCCCTCTTCCTACTAACTTTAATCTCAATTTTGAAGCTAATTTTCGTTGCCAACTCAATGAATGGTTAGAAAGAGAAGAATTGCTATGGAAGCAAAAATCTAGGATTCAATGGCTTAAACATGGAAATAGAAATACTTATTTCTTCCATCTTTTAAACATTGTCAGAAGAAGGAAAAATTACATTGAGCTTATTAAGAATAACGATGGTGAGAGGATTGGTGGGAGGTCTCAGATCGGATATTATTTTGTTAGCAATTTCTCTAACAATTTTACTTCGGATGATCTTTCGAATTTGATTGTCCTGTCCATCACAGAGGAAGACAACTTAGCCCTCTGCTCTTTGCCTATGCAAAGTGATATAAAAAAATATTCTATTTGCGATGGCCATTAATAAAGCTCCAGGCCCTAATGGTTTTTTAGTGCTTTTCTTTAATTATCACTAGGACATTATACATATTGAATTTGTAACAGGAATCCAATATTTTTTAGGTATGGTTTCATTCTTAAGGAATAGAATTAGACCTTCATTGCTTTGATCCTGAAATCTAATAATCCTTACATGGTTAATCATTTTTGCCTCGTTAGTCTTTGTAGTGTAGTCTACAAATGCATTGCTAAGATTATTGCTAACAAATTGAAGCATTTCCTTCCTCATCTTATTTTTGCACAACAGGCTAACAGATTGAAGCATTTCTTTCCTCAACTTATTTCTCCACAACATGCGGCTTTTGTGCAGGGAGATATATATCAGATAATTCAATTGTAACACATGAGCTGTTTCATTCCATGGAAAAGAAGAGAGGGAAAGAAGGTTAGATGGCCATGAAAATTGATATAGAGAAACCATATGATAGAATAGAATGACAGTTCTTATTGAAGGTTCTTAAATTGCATGGCTTTGCTGATTAATTCATTCACTAGATTAACCAGTGCATTTCCACTACTTCAATGGCAATTATGCTTAATGTATCCCATCATGGAATTATTATCTCGAGAAGAGGCCTTTGTCAAGGGGACTCAATTTCTCCATATTTATTCATCTTGTACTTAGATGTACCCTCACGTTTAATTTCTACAAGAAAGGAAGAAAGATCTATCAAAAGGATTAAAGCTACCAGAAGATGGTTTGCCTTAACCCACTTTCTATTTGTAGATGATCTTATCTTCTTTTTTTTTTTTTTTCCAAAGCTTCAACTCAATTTGCCCAGGCTTTGAAAGATGCTTCAGACCTGTATTGCTTATGGTTAGACCAAAAGATTAATGCTCACAAATCTTAAATTTGTTTTAGCCCGAATGTTTTTAACAGTCTTAGAAACATCATTGGTGCAATTTAGGAATTCAAACGGGGACCCCTCAATGCCAAGTATCTGGGTTTCCCTCTTTAAATTCAAAGGTCCTAAAAGAATAACTTTTTGGATATGGTTGACAGAGTGCAGGTTAGCCTTTTAACCTGGAAGTATAAATCCCTTGCAAAGATAAGAAGAACCACCTTTATTCAGTCATTGGGTTAAGCAATACCAATTTACACCTATATGGCCCTTCTAATTTTGGCTTTAATCTGCTCAGAAACAGATCGTCTTCTTCAGCATTTTTGGTGGAAAGTTTCACTTAAAAAAGCTCATTACTTAGCTTAATTTCTTCGGATAGTATTTCTACTCCTAAAAGAAGTGGAGGTCTTGGTCTTAGAAAGATTGTTGACAATATTAAGGCTTTTATGGCCAAATTGAGGTGGAAACTAATCTCTGGTGAAGATGCTCTTTGGACCAGAGTCTTGAAGGGAAAATGCTTTATTCATGGCAGTTTTTGTCGAGAAATTTTTTCCAAAGGAGACTTGTGGATATGGAAAGGAATAATGCAGGCAAAATTTATGGTTTTGAGTGGTGCATGCATCCAAGTTAGAGATTATTCTCCAATAACTTCTGGGAGGACCCATGAGTTCCCAAATTACATGGCTTCAAGGCAATGCCTAGAAGTGGAAGACAACTAGGTTTGAATCTTGTTTCAAATTTATTCATTGATGACACTAAATTATGGGATGCCTACAAAATTCTTGCTCATTTTGATTACCCCTACTAAAACTATCTTGGCAACAACGGTTCCAATTTTTGATGTTCATAATAAGTAGATTTGGTATCCTAATACAAGAGAAAACTTTGATAATAAATATGCATAAAACCTAATTTATCATGAAAATTTATTGGATGTAGGTCCCTATCCAAACAATAGTGGCTCATTTGTTAGAACTTTAAGGTTCCTGAGAGATTTAAATTCCTTTGGTGGCAGGTTGCATGTAATGTGCTTTTAGTCAGGACTAGGCTCAGTATCTTCTTTCTAATAGATAACCTTTGTTGCCTACTATGTGAAAGTGCAAATGAAAGTCTGCATCACTTAATTTTAAATTGTCCATTCTCCCAAAACTTTGGATGGTGTCCAGATGGGGCCTTCGAATATAGGGATTTAGATATTTATCACATGTTCAATGGTTAGTTTTTTATCCTTGATGCTAATACTGTAAGAATAATTTTGGGTCTTGAAGCTACAGAGCTTTTCCTCTTTGCGTCCGTTGTCTTAGATAGAATTTGGTAGCTTAGAAATCAAGTGACTCACTCAAATCAACATCCAATTACTGACTTCAAAAAATAGGCTATCAATGTGAATAATTCCTTTTTGAAGATTACTGATGTGTACTTTCTCCCACCTGTAAATGTTAAACCACCAAGCTAGCACTTACTACCTCAAGGCTGGATTAAGATAAATTTTGATGTTGTAGTTGGAGCTAGTGGTTCTTGGGTTGTAGATTTTTCAGATAATAGTGATGCTTGTGTTTTGGAAGCTAGAATCTCTTATCTCCAATCTACAGATCTTTTAATTGTAGAGACTCATGCTGCATTTATAGCTACTCAACTTATAGCATCTTTGAGTTCTAATAAGGGCTTTGTATTGGAAGGAGACACCTAACTAGTGGTGGATGCAATTAATGCGAGAGGGAAGTCTTACTGTTGGGCTGTAGACTTTTTTGTTTGCTCTTTTGAATGTAAATTTGTGGGTTTGTAAAAAGGTGCCTAGAAGTAGCAATTTCCATGTCCACAACTTAGCCAAGAAATATGCAAAGCTTGGCAAGCCTATTTCAGTTAACTTCTATAATGCTTCCTTGAACTCTTTAGTTTAAGTTGGTTTTTAATGTCAATTTTCTCTTCTTAGAAAAAAAAAAAGAAGAAAAAAGGATAAGGTAATTTGTTCTTTTATTTTATAAATAAAATATTTTTTACATAAAATTCTGCAATCTATTCAATGAGGAAGCACTTTTGAATTGTATGACTTTACATATTGTACATAAAAAATATGTAAGGAAGGGTTAGAATGTATGTATCTTAATGAATGTAAGTTTGACTTCTTTTGTTCTACTTAACATGGTCTGTCTCTTTCCTGAATTAATTAAATTTCTAATTTCATTCAAATTTAGGCTCAATTAATATTCTTGGGTCTACTTTTACGGTTTGGGTCATTTTGAAACTTCTTTGCTAATGTACTTGGTTTCTGAATTTAAAATTTCTTTCCCACAATATATTAATACATATTAGATACTTGTAGAATGAGGCCGATGCCTGCCACTACTTGCATGTGGCCAATGCCATTAAGGGACGGCCAGGTAATAGTTTAACAAGTTGCCGGGGCGAAATGAAGCAGAAAATGAAGTTCTACCATTTTGAATGGGATTAGTTGCGAGGATCAACCATGCAGGGCGACGAAAGGTCAAATTTTTATTTTTTTTCTTAAATTAAATTTTAATATAATTTTTAATTCAAAATTTAATCCAATAATGTGTGGTTTAAATGATAATACACGCTTGACCTTAACGGTTAATAAATCAGGTTCGAGCCTCCAAGAAAATAATTGTTAAAAAGGCTAATCATGAATTCAGAACAAGATTTAAATTTCTAATTTCATTCAAATTTAGGCTCAATTAATATTCTTGGGTCTACTTTTATGGTTTGGGTCATTTTGAAACTTCTTTCCTAATGTACTTGGTTTCTGAATTTAAAATTTCTTTCCCACAATATATTAATACATATTAGATACTTGCAGAATGAGGTCGATGCCTGCCACTACTTGCACGTGGCCAATGCCATTAGAGGACGTCCAGATAATAGTTTAACAAGTTGTCGGGGCGTAATGAAGTAGAAAATGAAGTTCTACCATTTTAAATGGGATTAGTTGTGAGGATCGACCATGCAGGGCGATGAAAGGTCAAATTTTTATTTTATTTTCTTAAATTAAATTTTAATATAATTTTTAATTCAAAATTTAATACAATAATATGTAGTTCAAATGATAATACACTCTTGACCTTAACGGTTAATAAATCAAGTTCGAGCCTCCAGGAAAATAATTGTTAAAAAGGCTAATCATGAATTCATAACAAGATTAAGCTCACATCCAAAAATTTTAGAGATACTCATGAAAAACTAAAAACTAATTTTCTTCAATCACGCATTAAATTTTTATTTCTTCATTTATCACATGGGATTTTCAAATAAGATTATGTATGTTTTGTCTTTTCATGTTATTTAAAAAATCTGTATATTTTCTGTCCATGTTACCTAAAAAAATATTGATTTGGACAAAAGTAATTATTAGATGAATTAGGGTTAGGGTTAAGTTTAAGATTAGGATAATTTTGTCAATCAAATAAATAATAAATAATAATTAATTTATTTTCTCATTAATTATAATAAAATTTGTAATTTTTAGACTTTAAAAAATTAATTAATTATTATTAAAATTTATAATTTAGTACATTTCCACTACCCATAAGCAAGATCCATCTTATAATTAGATAAACTCAATTCTAACAAATTAGAAGAGACAGACACAATTATAAAGTTGAGTCAAATTGCATAGCAGTCAAATTACCGTTATTCCAAATGCAGAAATTTTTTCACTGAACAACAAAATAGAAATTAAAAATCGGTAGCGCACGTTAACGAAATGTCACTTATGCGGCTGCACGTTAGAAAACATGGAAGCTTCCTACACCTTCTCCGTCTATGGTCCTTCTCTTCCTTCCCTCTTACTACTAACCTTACACTACGCATCGTTCCATTCCCTTCCTTTCGTTCTCGGCTTCTACCAGCTCCTTTTAGGACTAAGTTTTGTTCTGTTTCTCTTCGTACAAACCTATTTCTCCAGGCTCTTACGAGAAATAGGGTTTCTTCTCTTGGGGCTATATAAATGGATCACAGGAGGCAAACCAAGGACTCCTTGTCGTACTCCAATCTCTTCAATCTCGAGGTTTGTCAATTCAAAGTGTTGGGTTTTATATAATTTTTGTTTGAATTGAGTGGTCAGTGTCATTTTTTTGCTGAATTATACAAGTCGGGTATGATGGGATTGCTAAATGCTTTGGAGTTATGGTTTTACTATTTCTATTTTCATACTTCTTTTTATTGCAGAATTTGTAGTTGTTCTAAATTTTTTTGAAATTTTTTTTCCTTTTTCTTTTTGGACTGTATTGTAGTCTTTGATGAACTTTCAACTTCCACAACAAGATGATGATTTTGATTATTATGGAAACAGCAGTCAGGATGAGAGCAGAGGTAGCCAAGGTAGGCATTCCCTGATTTTTTTCTTCTTTTGGCTTGAAAGCCAATTGCATATTTGGTATTTATGCTTGTAAATGTTGTCTAGTTTTAAAATTATACTATTTTTCTGGTATATGATTTTGGGTTAGAGGTTTCAACTTGTTTTATATATTGTCTATGATTTTCCCCCAAGTAGGCGGTGCAATTGCAAACCACAGTAATGGCACTATGCGAGAGAGGGAATCAAGCTCGTTGAAGAAGAGGAGGTGGTCTGAAAATAGTGATGACGAGGACAAGGACACTTATTACGGAACTAACATTAGTGAGGAGCGATATCGGTCAATGCTCGGAGAACACATTCAGAAGTACAAGAGGAGGTCCAAGGATGCCTCATTCAGTCTTGCTCAAAACAGGGCGAGTACTCCAGTTCCAAAGAGTAGTTTAGGCTTAAAAGCCCGGAAATCAGGTAATGAGCACCGGGGAGGACGACATTCTGTGGAAACTACATCTGAATGGCTCAATGGTGCCAATCCTCACAAACCTGGGAACCACCATGATGCAGATTTTACACCACAATATGGAACTGATAGGTTTGATTTCTCCCATGGTTCCCTTATGAGTATGAGAGTTTTGAATTAGAAAACATTTCTTATTTCGTTTTTATAATTTTCTTTCAATGAAGTTATAATTCAAATGACTATATCTTCATTTATAAACCCCTTACAGGACTATATATGAACCTGCTTCTGTGGATATTGGGGATGGCGTTACTTACAAGATTCCTCCTACTTACAATAAGTTGGCACCAATCCTAAACCTGCCAAGTTTCTCAGATATAAGGGTGGAGGAATTTTATTTGAAGGGTACTTTGGATTTGGGGTTCCTTAGCTGAAATGATGGCATCTGATAAAAGGGTTGTTCCTAGAAATGGAGCAAGCATGGGGGAACCCCAATCCCACTACGAATCACTTCATGCAAGATTGAAGGCCATGTCGGCATCTAATTCAGCTCATAATTTCAGTCTTAAAGTATCTGATATTGGGCTCAATTCTTCAATCCCTGATGGGGCTGCTGGAAACATAAAGCGTCCGATTTTATCCGAGGGTGGTGTACTGCAGGTTTATTATGTGAAGGTTTTAGAGAAAGGTGACACATATGAGGTTTGTATTCCAATTGAGTCTCGATACTTTATTCTTTAAATGATAATAGCTGCTTCTTCTGTTACCTTTACTCTCTCTCTCAATCTCCCCTCTACATCTGTGTCTCTCTTCTCCCTGGAATTTGAATTGCTTCTTTGGATGTCTTCCTGGTTATTGAACTTCTGACTCAGCTGTCACTTCTCCTATGCAGATTATTGAAAGAAGCTTACCTAAGAAGCAGAAGGTAAAGAAAGACCCTTCTGTGATTGAGAGAGAGGAAATGGAAAGAATTGGGAAAGTTTGGGTGAACATTGTACGAAGAGACATACCAAAGCATCAAAGGATTTTTACAACTTTCCACAAGAAGCAAATAATTGATGCCAAGAGGTTCTCAGAAAACTGTCAGAGAGAGGTGTGCATATTTTCCTAGGACATGTTCAACTGTTTTATGCTGAAGTAGTTTGTGGTATCATGGCATTATGCTACAGACTTCTACTGATTGGTTTGTGCTGTCTTGATCTCATAATTTTTGAACTTTGATTCCTTTTTTCCCCAGGTACGTATGAAGGTCAATAGATCGCATAAGGTCATGAGAGGTGCTGCATTTCGCACACGGAAACTAGCAAGAGATATGTTGCTGTTTTGGAAACGAGTTGACAAGGAGATGGTACCTTTCTTTTCTCCTTTGTCCAAGCTGTTATGTAGTACCATTATTTGACTAGTAGAGATATTGTTTTCAGAAAATCTACTTGGTGACTACTAGAGATTTTGTTTTCAGAAAAGCTACTTGTTTTGATTTTTGCAGAAGTTCAACGGGCTATTGTCCAGAGTGCACATGCACTGTAAATTTTTTGGTTAACTTCCTCCTTCACCATTACCAAACAAAAATTTCATCATGTATTGGGTCTTAATCTTTTCATGTTGCAGGACTTAGTCCATGATATTGCTGAAATAATGTCCTAGGCTCCTTAAATGAATTGCAAATGGTTTATTCTAGAACTGCACATATTCTAACCTGATGAATTTGGTATGTTACCTGGACCATTAGGCTGGGATGGGGTGTCATGTGTTAGATAAGAATAATGGAGTTTGGTTCTTAGATAGTTTCATTTCAGTATATTTTTAACAACAAAGAAGTGTCTTAAATTCTGGTCTGCTTTAAAGATGATCATGTATGGAAATTGTTAAATTGGACTTGAGGATGTGTAGTAATAATATCCAAACTCTTCACTTGCAGGCGGAAGTGCGGAAGAAAGAGGAGAAAGAAGCTGCTGAAGCTTTGAGACGTGAGCAAGAGCTTCGAGAAGCCAAGAGACAGCAGCAACGGCTTAATTTTCTCATACAACAAACAGAGTTATACAGTCACTTTATGCAGAACAAGTCAAATTCACTGTCTTCAGAAGCTTTGCCTGCAGGAGATGAAAAGGCCAACAGTCAAGAAGCACCTAATAACTCTTCTGATAACGGGCCTGATGAGGACGAAGATCCCGAAGAGGCTGAACTGAAGAAGGAGGCTTTGAGAGTTGCTCAAGAAGCTGTCTCAAAGCAGAAACAGATAACAAGTCAATTTGATAGTGAATGCTTGAAGCTGCGCCAAGCTGGTGAAGCTGTTGCCCTGCCACAAGATGTTGCGGGAGCTAGTGGCATAGATTTACTTAACCCGTGGGTTATCTTTTTCCTCTCTTACACAAACACACACAAACACAAACAAATTATTTCGAGGTATTGTTTTGATAAGTTTGAAAATAGAAGTGATTCGTGAAACGACATAATAGTAAATTATTTGAAAACACAACATATAATAAAACAAATATTATTAATTTAGTACACAGAATGCTCATAAATACATACCAAAGTAAAAACTTAACATAGACATTCAAATTGAAAGTAAGATCAAATTAATTAGGAGTAGTTAGGAAGCTTATAATATATATATATAAAACAAGAATTTTACTTGACAAGAAAGTTATGTTATTTCCTTCAAATTTTCCCAAAATCAATTTGTTTCGAAAGGAAAACTACACATTTTCTATGGAAACCAGTGTTTTGAAACCCGACCCAGGGGTTGACTCTAACAAGTGCCTGGGTCCCAGGTTGCCAGGTCAACCTATATTAAAAAAATAATTATTTATTTATTTTTAATATAAATATATTTATATTATGTACATATAATAATTTAATGTCAAATAAGACATAAAAAACAATAAATAAGAAAAGTATAAATGAAAACTACAAAAAAAGAAAAATATTCTATTGCTAGCTTCTTTTATTTATTTATTTTATATGTTTTTAAATCCTTGCTAGGTAGTTCGAGTCAATTCGGGTTTGTCTAGGTTAATCGCTATTCCGAGTTAATAGCCTAATACAGCCCGTGATGGCACTCGGGTCATGGTTCAACCGGCCGGGCCATTCCGGGTTTCAAAACATTGATAAAAACAACATAAACGATGGAAATGACATCGTTTCCGTCAAAATTTTACATTTTGTTTCTAAGAGAGTGTTTCGCTTCCATAATTGTGGAAACATAAATAATTCGACCATTTTGGTGGTGTTAAATACAATAGTACAAGATTATGGACTTGATTGATATCTCAAAGTCTATCCTCATAAGCTTTATTTATTGTAAATAATAATACATAGACTTCTACATCTAAGCAATATCAAATTATACAATACAATAATATTTTATTCCTAATTCTCTCCCGCAAGTTGGAGCATATAATACTCAATCTTGTATAAATAAAACTCAATTATCAATCTCAACATTCCCTCTCACTCACAACAACCTAAGAACTATAGGTTAAGTTTTAATCTATTTGATGAACATCCCCGTGAACAATACTCATGTTGGCTAGAAAGAGGCACAACATAGTTGCACAACAAGATTTTTTGAAAAAATAAAACGAGCATGCTAGGAAGAGACATAGTGGGAAAGTTCACAAAGCTATTGTTAAACTGTCAAATCATTTGAGCTGTCAAACCTTACAACAAAATAGGCTTGAAAAGAAAAGAGGTTAAGCCATTGTTTAGATGAAATAGATAACTAGGGATAGAGAAAAGTAGGAATAATTAGACTTGAAACAGAAATAATTTGGCTTGAAGGGAGGAAATAGACAGGCTTAATGATGGCTAGCTGCAAAGCTTTTTTTTTCTTCTTCATGTGACAGTTAGAGAAAAGGAAGAGAGGATTAGGGTTTTTGAAAATCGGGCCAACATCCGGCTTGGGTTTCAAATTTGCTTGATATCATGTTAAAGGAGAAAAAAAAAATTGTGGGCTTGATTGATATCTCAGTCTACACCCATAAGTTTTACTTATAGTAAATAATAAAACATAGACTTAAAAATCTAAGCAATGTGGACTATACATTACAATAATATTTTATTCTTAATAGGTGGAAATGAAACGAATTTTAGTTTTTTGATCTTGTTTGAATATCATAATTGAGGAGTAAGAGGTCGTAAGTATGAAATCATTTGTGAGTCAATTAAATGAAATTTCCACTTCTTAATGCAGTTCAACCATGCCTGTAGCGTCAACCGTTCAGACACCAGAGATGTTCAAAGGTTGTCTCAAAGAATATCAGCTGAAAGGTCTTCAGTGGCTAGTTAATTGTTATGAGCAGGTTGTGGAAAATCACTATATATATATATATATATATATATATATATATTATGCACATATATATTATTATTTCTATGGGTTTGTTTTTCTTTTGATTGTTGTTTATAAGGCCCTTTCTTGCTTTTCAGGGTTTAAATGGCATACTGGCTGATGAGATGGGCCTTGGAAAGACCATCCAGGCTATGGTTTTTTTAGCTCATTTGGCTGAGGTAATGATCCAACTCGGTGTTCATGTACATATAGTTGTCCTTTTCTAATTTTCTTTTATATATACAGGAGAAAAACATATGGGGCCCTTTTCTGATTGTTGCACCTGCTTCTGTATTGAACAATTGGGTGGAAGAACTTAAGCGCTTCTGTCCTGACCTTAGATGTCTTCCATATTGGGGTGGGCTTCAAGAACGGGCAGTACTCAGGAAAACTATCACTCCAAAGGATCTTTACCGTAGGTAATCTTCATTTTCACTTCTTCCTTTACATTCTTGTGAGGATAATAATCCTCTTCCCTCTTTTTGGGTGGGATACTTGAGAAAATGGAAATTTAGTGTTATCATAGCGGTGCAGAACCGTATTTTCTAAAATTAGACCTAAAGCTAAGAGGTCCCTTTAGTCATGGTGTGCATAATTTTGTTTTTTGATAGAAAAAGAAATTTTATTGAGGAAGAAAAGTACCAGGGGAAGGACAAGTAGTCCTCCTAAGCTGAAAATAGACAGAAAATTAAGGACAAGCTTAACACAAAGTCAAATTGCTTGTTCGACATTGAAACACCCCAAGAAACTCCCGAATAAAACACCATAAGAAGCAAGGGAAACAATCTTATCCTAGAGAAAGATGTCATGTTGTGCATAATATCAAGACGTAGTAAGTCGTCTAAGTGTCTTAAATGTTTGTTTCTCTGTTTAATTATGGATTACTAGGGTTTCTTAGATAGTTATGTGACTAGCATGTGTTTCCTTATGAGCAAGCGAGCGTGTAGACTAATTGTTTCTCTGTTTAATTATGGATTACTAGGGTTTCTTAGATAGTTATGTGACTAGCATGAGTTTCCTTATGAGCAGCGAGTGTGTAGACTAAGTTAGGTCATGGATCAAGTGCTGTGTAGGCTGCTGAAAGCCTTGTATAACAGTATTTTTGTGGTCTTTATAATCACTAGAATTGTCACAATTGTTTTTGGGAACTATTCAGTTGATTCAGTCTACTGGCACAGATCTTGTCTTTTTATGCCTTCACATATCTTTCTGCCTAGTTAGGTGGATTTGTTTCCTGTAATATACTTAAACTACTATCCTGTTGAACCACAATCTGGAGTATTGTCATCCAAACTATGTTCCCAAACAATTAAGTTATTTAGAGACACATGAAAACTGTTATCAGGATTGAAGGAAAGCTATTTATAGATAAAAGAGGTGTATTAAATGTTTAGTTGTGTATTTCAAGCCTGTCTATGTAAAATATTTAGATAATTAACATAAGACGATAAAGTACATGAAGTTTACAAAACTTAATTATTTGGATTTGCTAACGAGTCATTGTCTTTCTTCTCACTATTGTTGGGGAAGGGAGTTTAAGGAATGTCCTAAGGGCGTAAGACTCTGGTTTTAAGGAACTACAATGGTTTGTTATAAAAATGATAGTTTATGATTAATGAATCAGTATTTTCTTCTTCTTTTTCCCATTGGTTAATAGGAAATGGAAGTGTGGAGTGTTAGTGTGTGGTTTATAGGCACCAAGGATCAACCGTTTCCACAAGTTACTAAATTAATTGGGCTACATGAGAGTTACACTCTACTTATGTTATCCCAATGAAGCTAAGGCGACAAAAAATGTTTAGAATATAAATTTAGATATGGAACGTCATCAAGCAAAAGATCAAATATTAACATTTATAATTAAACTATTAATGGAACTTGTAAAATAAATATAGAGAAAAAAATAGTAGTAGCTTGGAGGATAATTCCAAGACTACACCAGGACTTTAAATTTATAATAGAGCAATTATATAAGACTTGCTTATCTAAACAATATGGGACTTAACACCTAACATAACTTATACTAAATATACTCTAACACTCCCCCTCGAGTTAAAGCATATATATGCTCAAGCTTGTACAAGTATAATCCCAAGTATCAAAACTCTCAACACTCCTCTATAACAAAAAATTACATCACATTCACTTGACTCACTCTGTGGAGAATGGCATAAACAACATGTGCCTAAAAGAAGATGACACAAACAACATGTGCCTCAAACAGAATTGTTGGTTCACAACCAACGTAAAATGCCAAATTGGCAATAATTTCTGCCGAGAACTTCTTTGGTCAGAAACCAAGATAAGGCTATTTTGGAATCAGTGATAACGAGCAGGGAACGTTGAAAACTCTTCAATCTCTTCAATCTTGAATGGGGTTGTGTCAAATGACTAAACAACCAACAAACATAAAGACGAACTTCTATAAAAACTTCAAAACTAACTGCTGCAAAAGCTTCAAAACTATTCGGGGCTGCTGCCAAAGAGTAGAGGCGGCAGTCTCAAGATTAAACTTGGGTTTAGATCAAACCTGCTCTGATACCATGTAAAATAAATATAGATAAAGAAATAGTAGTAGCTTGGATAATTCCAAGACTACACCAGGACCTTAAATTTATAATAGAGCAATTACATAAGACTTGCTTATCTAAACAATATGGGACTTAGCACCCAACCTAACTTAATACTAAATATATTCTAACAAAACTTATACATACATACACATAAATACATATAGTATGTGATTCTTTACATGTACAGAAAACAAGATCAGGTACCTTTGTCTATTTTCTGTACCCTTTTTTGGCAGAGTCCCTTTACCCAACAAATTCAGAAATAACAAACCATACACTCAGATCCATACTCATCAGTCACCTACACATTCAACTGTCTCATTCATTATACAAGATGAAAAATGATAAAATAATTTTTTGTCAGTGTCAATTTATTCTCCGTTTTTTGTGGATTGATCTTCTTGTTGCTAGCTTGTGGAGTATTGTAGATTTGTAGTTAAGAATATATTCTGGTTCTTATGCAGGATTTGGTCAATGCTATGCCATAGTATTTAGTATTTAACAATTATTTCTTTTTGTTTTTATTTTAGATTTGATTACAATTGTTTCTATCATTCTGCTTTACCAGGGATGCTAAATATCACATTCTTATTACAAGCTATCAGCTACTAGTATCTGATGAAAAGTATTTTCGGCGTGTGAAATGGCAGTATATGGTATTAGATGAAGCCCAGGCAATCAAAAGTTCTAACAGGTTTGAGCTTGATCCATGTTCTTGAGTCACATGAGCACATTTGGCTTGGTCATTGTCCGTGCTGAATATTAGCTTTCCTTATAATGTGTTACGAGTAATCTCATTTAGCACATCCTTATGTGTAATACACCTTAACATTTTTGAAGAAATCAGTATCAAGTGTTATATGCACATTTTACCTTCTATCAAGTGTTATACTTCAGTAGTTCGATCACTTATGCATTGCACTTTTGACCAAATATATTCTCACCAATATGACAATGAATATTTTCTGACAGTATAAGGTGGAAGACACTTCTTAGCTTTAATTGTCGGAATCGCTTGCTACTTACTGGTACACCTATTCAGAATAATATGGCAGAACTGTGGGCCCTTCTTCACTTTATTATGCCCACTCTATTTGATAGCCATGAGCAGTTTAACGAGTGGTTTTCAAAAGGGTATTTTCTCTTTATTCAGGTCCATTGAACTTTTCAGCCAATTCCATGATAGTCTGTTTATCATTTCGATAACAATTCTTCTGTACATGTCAGAATTGAGAACCATGCGGAGCATGGGGGTACTTTGAATGAGCATCAGCTGAACAGATTGGTAAGTACTCTTTTTTTTTTCTTTTCTTTTTTTTTCATGATATGAGCATACCAGGTAAATCGATACTTGATAGTGAGATGTATTACTTCATCATAATGAACATGTTATTGGAGATTTGCTGGAAATATAACTCCATTTTATTATTAATTTTTTTGTCATTGAGTAAGGAATTGTTGATTATCTGATTTTGCATTTGGGGAAGCTTTTGGGGCACTCATGTTGTTCATACATATGAAGGACATAAAATTTATATTTTGTTATGTACACAACTAGCACATTTCTTTTGTCCCTGTTGTCAACCATGCTCCTGGGATAGATTACTGGAAGGTCCAAAACAGCATTTATCATGACTCAGTTTTTCTCTTGACATGATAGATTGATTCTCACTAATTTTTAGAGAACTGATCCATGATGCTTCAAGTTCAAATCTTGGGCTGCCAGTGTTGTTAAAATCGTCCCTTAGGTGCAAAAGGCGATAGGCAATAGGCCCTCGCCTCTACACACCTCAGGCGAGGCGCCTCACTCAGGCGCCGCCTTGGCCCCCATTGGACTACTTGCTGGACTTCTAGGAATTTAGAAAGTATAATCCCGAATTTGATTGTTTTTGGCTAGAGTAGTTTTTACTTGTTGGACTTAGTGGACTACATGATGGTCCTCTTGCCTTTAGCAAGATTTTTTTTTTTTTTTTCCGTTTTCACTATTTAGTTTTTACTTGCTTGACTTCTGGCCTAAAGCTGCTTTTTTTTTTCTTTCTAATTTTACTCTTCCATAACTTATTGGTGCTAGTTTTCATTACCAAGGGGCCTGGCTTTCCACAGGCGTGCACCTGCACCTAGGGCCTAGAGCCAAGGCTACAGGGAGCCCTAGTTCCTGGCCTATGGCCTTTGACAAAGTGTGGGCTACCTAAAATATTAAATCTGCCTGGTGTTTTTATATGCTTGGTTAGCTTTTACATGCTGAAAGCTCATATGTCCATTAATAAGACTGAAAGAAAGGAGAAGTAAATTTGAAAAAAGGAAACAGCAGGAAAGTGAATAATAAATGTACAAATAAACAGAAGGAAAGTGAAGGATGCATATTCTATCAAAAAAACAATTGGAAGACGCATATGTCCATTAATATTCTTGTGACCTTCTCTCTGTTCATTCATGTGCCTGTTATTTTACTTAGTCATAGGCAATACGGAAAAGACTGCAGGAACAGATGACATCCTCAATTATATTGGAACTCTCAATTATGGCATAATAATATGTACCCAATACCGTCCGATAGAAATCATTTCAAATTTTAAGAAATGAAAATCAGTTTGAGATCTTTTTAAAGAAATTAATGGAGGAAAGAAGGAAAGTGAATAAGAGGCAATTGAACATTAGGTGGTTGGGTAGATCTAGTAAACTGTAGAAAAAATTCATCAAAACCTTTTAGTACTACTTGCTGGGTTCTTTCTTGGACTTTTTAGATGCGCTAAATTTCAATGCTTGATGTCGTTGTTTCTGGTTTTTTATTTATTTAGTCTTCTAGGAGGTGAACCTGGTATATCTTGTGTCCTTGGTTTTGTCCCCTCTGATGGTGTTTTAGTGATCTTTTATTTTACTTATAAAAAAGAGTGAACAATATTTAGAAAAGAAATGATGGAAGAGTAAGTTAAAAGATTCATGCACTGAGTGAATGAATTCAAAAAGGAGAAGAAAAATGTAAAAGAGACAGAAAGAACTCAAGAAGAGCAAGTGGCCTTGATAGGATCTAATTAAAAGTGAAAAAAAAGGACATAGAAAAGGGAAGAGCAAAAAGAGTTAAGGTTTTGTGAGACAACCTGTTTGATCTGAGAGGTCAGGTGTTAGGGGTGGGGGATGTACACGATTGTGTGGGTACAAGAAAGGAGAAGTAGAGGGCAAATGTAAGCTTAAAACTTAAAAGAGAGTAGTTTTTCCCAGAAAAATGCTAATTAATCCATATTCCAGTTTCCGGCAGATGTTTATTTTTTAAACTAACTCTGATTGAATATAACCAAATGAAAGTTAAAAAATTAATACAAATTGACTTAAAATGTGTTTTTGGTTAAATCAGGTTTTCTGTATCATTCTAGAATGATTTTGTTGATTTTTTAAAGCTAGTATTCAACTTTCTATATCTCTAGTTGAGGTCAAGGATTCAACTGAGCAGGTTCATGCAGGTCTTGCCTTGTCAATGTAACATGAGATGGTGGGGCAGAGAAGAAGAAAATGACGTTGATTAAATAAATTTCTGAACTTTGTGTTTAACTGATAGAGCTAGCAAAATTAGAGAAGCAAGTAGGGTATTTCATGCTTTTAGACGTATCATATGACATGACATTATGTTTGTCAAATAACCATTCCACCTAAAAACTTAAGTTGTTAGTGAGGCCCTAGAAATGGGTTATAATCTCCTACATGCCCCCGCCCCTTCACGTGCAAGCCCACTAGGCTTCTCAGCATGGAGAATGCAATGGCCCTCCTGATACCTTGTGCTTAAATTTTCAATTTTATTTTTTTAGAAAGGGTGGCAGAAAAATTTGAACTTCTGATCACTTGGTCATAGAGGCTCTAATACCATTGCAAAGAACCATTCCACCTAAAAGCTTAAGCTGAGGCCCAAAAATGGGTTATAATCTCTTACAATGTTAGATGAAAAGATGGAGGCAGGGACTGTATGTGGCCCTTTCTGCCCTGAGTCTGGGTCTAACACTCTAACTTCTTTGGTCTTTATGTTCATTAAAATAAATTGTACTTATTTAAAAAGGATGAATAGCTCAAGCTTCACTATTATAAGTGTGTCTTAATGCTATGTTCTCCAGTACATAATTTTCTGTGCCGACAACTATCTGAATTTCAATATGTTTGTGGATAGCAATTTTCCTGTCATGTCATGCTTTCATTAGGGCCTTTTATCATTGGTCATATTTTAGGAGACTGCAACTGGTTTTGCAAAATCCTGTCTCAGTCCTTCAAGGGGTCTCTATGCACTCCTTTTTCCTGATTATGACATACCTGGACTGATCTTTGACATAAATAACATGATTAACAGGATAAATCATACTCGCGCAAATAGAATCAGGACCTTTCATATAATTTTCTTTCACAACTAGTCCACTTAACTGAACAAGTTTAGTTAGCACATGCCTTATCTACTGAAGTTGTGACTGCTACTGAAGGCTAAAAACCTGCTATGGTTGTGACACATTTAATTGATATTTTGGCAACACAGGCCCAAATGTACGTTGTTTTTCTTTTTCAGGGGATATTGATATTGATATAGATAATATTTGTATTTATCTTTTATTGTCCATCATCCTGTTTTCATCAATTGTCCACAACAAGTATCCAAACTAGTTGAAAGCACTACATTATTATTTAGGTTCTTTTTTGTTTAAAGTATGAAGCAAATAATTCTTCTTCTTTTTTTGTCCCTTCTTTTATTGAGCTTTTTGACTTATGTTTGGGTTGTTATTCTCCAATCAGCATTCAATTCTAAAGCCTTTTATGCTGAGACGAGTTAAAAAAGATGTAGTTTCAGAGCTGACAAGGAAAACTGAGGTTACAGTGCACTGTAAATTGAGCTCTCGGCAGCAAGCCTTTTATCAAGCAATTAAGAACAAAATATCTCTTGCTGAGTTGTTTGATAGCAGACGCGGGCATCTCAATGAGAAGAGAATTCTGAACTTGATGAACATTGTCATTCAGCTGAGGAAGGTAGAGAAACATACTGCATATTTTTTTAGCTTCACTTCTTTACTTTGCTTAATTTTGCCAGGGTTGGTATGGTGAAAAACATGAATCTTTTAGGAATTTTGTGTCTGATATGAAATGTTTCTCTTGCTATGGTTGCATATTGACCTTCCTTTAAAACAATGGTAGGTTTGCAATCACCCTGAGTTGTTTGAGAGGAATGAGGGAAGCTCCTACCTTTACTTCGGAGATATCCCATTTTCCCTGCCACCACCTCCATTTGGGGAGTTGGAGGATGTACATTATGCAGGAAGTCATAATCCCATATCATACGAGGTAGTTTCTTAAGTCTTATCTATATTATTCAAAGAGTAAGTGTCCTTGTCTTAATCTTCTTTCGAATTTTTATGTTGTTCTTGAAACTTAGAAAGCAAAAACAAAACTGTACATGCAGAGTGCGTGATGCTAATAGCCTGTGGTTCTAATGTAGTATACTCAACTAAGCCTTAAAATCTCAAACTAGTTAGGGTCGGCTATATGAATCATTTTCTTCCATTCGCATCGATCCAAGACAAGATTTTCATTAATTCCTAGCACAGTCATATCTTTCTCGATGACTGTCCCTTATGTAAGTTTCGGTCTCCCCTTTCCCTGTCTAACACTTAGCACCTAGACCAAGTCACCTTGCTTAACTATTGCGTCCATTGGCCGACATTGGATATGTCCAAACCAACATAGACGATTCTCCCTCATTTTTTCCTCAATAGGTGCTACTTCCACCTTCTTACGAATCTCCTCATTCCTTATTCTATCCTTTCTTGTTTGTCCTGTCATCCATCTCAACATTCTCATTTCGGCTACTCCTATCTTATGCGAATGTTGCTTCTTAACTGCCCAACATTCGGTACCATACAGCATAGTTGGTCTCACTGTCGACTTATAAAATTTTCCTTTCAATCTATTCGGGATTTTAGGATCACATAAAACTCCCGAAGCACTCCGTCACTTCACCCACAATGCCTTAATCCTATGATTTACATCATGCTCAATTGCACCATCTTTTTGTATAAATGACTCTAAATACTTAAACACATCCTTTGTAGGGATTGTCTGACTGTCTAAAATTATATCATTCAGGCCTCCTCTAGTTTCACTGAAATTGCACTCCATATATTCAGTTTTTGTCCGACTCAATCTAAGGCCTTTAGATTCTAACGCGTTCCTCCACATTCCTAGTTTAGAATTTAAACCTTCCCTAGTTTCGTCTACCAACACGATATCATCAGCAAACAACATGCACAATGGAGTCCTATCTTGAATATTATAGGTAAGTTCATCCATGATTAAAGCAAATAGGTAAGGACTTAAGAATGAACCTAGGTGAATACCTATCGTGATCGGGAACTCTCCAGTCATACCATCTACAGTCCGCACCCGAGTCATTACTCTCTCATACATATCTTTAATAACTTTTACATATTTAGTTGGGACCTTTTTCTTCTCGAGTACCCATCACAAGACTTGTCTTGGTACTTTCTCATACGTTTTTTCTAAATCAATAAAGATCCATGTGAAGATCCTTTTTCTTTTCTCCATATTTCTCCATTAATCTTCTAAGTAGAAAAATAGACTCCATTGTAGATCTTCCTGGCATAAAGCCAAATTGATTCTCAGAAACTAAAATCTCATTCCTAAGCCTACGCTCAATCACTTTCTCTCACAGCTTCATTGTATGGCTAATAAGTTTTATACCTCGATAATTCGAACAACTCTGAATATCTCCTTTATTCTTATAAATAAGGATTAACGTACTCTTCCTCCACTCATCTGGCATTTTCTTGGTTACTAAAATCTTGTTAAAAAGATTTGTAAGCCAAGTTACTCCAGTATCTCCTAGGCATCTCCAAACTTTTATTGGAATATCATCTGGGCCTAATGCCTTACCATTCTTCATCTTATGCATAGCTTCTTTAACCTCCTGAGCTCTAATCCAACAAACAAATCGATGATTCGTATCATCAAAGGTGTCATTAAGGTCTCCAAAATCACCCCTTGACTCTTCATTAAATAAAGTATCGAAATAAGTTCGTCATCTCTCATTAATCTCGTCTTCCTTAACTAAAACCCTATCAACCTCATCCTTAATGCACTTAATACGAATTAGGTCTTTAGTTCGTCTTTCCTTTTGCTTGGCAATCCTATAAATATATTTCTCTCCATCCTTTGTCTCTAACTTTTGGTAAAGTCCTTCGCAAGCCTTGCCTCTGGCTTCCCTAACCGCTTTCTTAGCATTTTTTCTAGCTTGTCTAAAACATTTATAATTATCTTCATTTCTACACTTGTGTAATCTTTTATAACACTTTTTTTTAAATTTAATAGCTTAGTTGAACTTCTTCATTCCACTACCATGTCTCCTTAGTCGGAGGTTCACGTCCTCTACTTTCTCCTAACTCCTCTCTAACAGTATTCCTGATACGACTCGCCATCTCATCCCAAATCATGTTGGGCTCACCCTCCACCCTCCAAGGATCACCCTGTAACATTTTATCTTTAAAAAGAACCATCTTCCCTCCATTCAAATTCCACCATTTAGTCTTAATACACTTATTACTTCTATGCTTTTGCTTCTGCCACTTAACGCCAACATCCACAACCATAAGTTTATGCTGAGACACTAAACACTTGCCGGGTAAAACTTTACAATCCTTACAAACCGCTCTATCAACCTTTCTAGTCAGAACAAAATCTATTTAGCTCTTATTCAACCCGCTTACTAAAGGTGATTAAGTACGACTCTCGTTTCTTAAAAAACGTGTTAGCTAAAATCAAGTCATACGTAACTGCAAAATCTAAAATAGACTCTCCACCCTCATTCCTAACACCATAACCATATCCTTCATGTACGCGCTCAAAACTCTCGTTAGTACTTCCTACATGACCGTTCAAATCAGCACCAATAAACAATTTCTCACCTAATGGTACTCCTTGAACTATCTCCTCTAAATCCTCCTAAAAAGCCTTCTTAGTAGATTCTTCTAATCCTATTTGGAGAGCATAGGCGCTAATAATATTAAATGCCTCCTCGTGTATCGTCAATTTCACTAAAATTATTCTATCACTTTTCCGCTTGATTTCAACAACCTCGTCCTTCAAATTTTCATCTATAATAATCGCCACTCCATTCCTATTTTTAGTCTTACCGGTATACCACATCTTGAATCATGTTCTCTCTATCTCTCTAGCTTTTTCTCCTACCCACTTAGTTTCTTGCAAACAAGCAATATTAATTCTCCTTCTACTCATAGTATCTACAACCTCTCTCAATTTACCAGTAAGAGTCTCTATGTTCCAAGTAAGCTATGCGAATCTTATCCTGGACTAACTTCTTTACCCGCACCCGCCCTCGATGCGAGAACCCTTGCTCATTTTGCACCACACCCGGGCGCCAATGTGGCTCGCCACTAAGGATGTGACGACCCAACCCTTGCTCATTTCTCACTACACCCGGGATCCGATGCAACTTGTCGCTAAGAGGGTTACGCCCCAACGAATGTAGAAAAGAAATGCATATAAAGGTGCCTTGGGCACCTGTGCCTAGTGTCTCCATATTATGAATATTGGGTCCTCTAACAAATACCTACTGGCTTTGTATCATAGTGAAAGGTAGCCTACACTGTTAACTTTATTATTATCTCATCAGAAAAGAGTAGAGCCTTTGTCTGAATTAGTACAAATTTGTAAGCTGCCACTAGGTAGATGCTTGTTTTGTCCATGTTGAATAAAACGTGATTTTGCACTTTCAAGTAACTAAAAGGCAATAACTGGGGAAGGGGAAGGGATTGGCACAGCAAAAAGTCAATAAATTTTATGGCATACTACTTACTCATGACATAACTGATATTACTTTTCAGACATCACATTTCTCTAATTGTACTTTAAACCTGAACAAAAATTTAGTTATCTTGCCTACATTCTTGATGAGTGAGTTAATGTTACATGGGTTGTAAATCTAAATTAATGATAATATGATGTGCACGTGTTGATCTGGTGCCCCCATTGGCGTCTTTTTAGGTAGTCTATTACTCCATTTTAAAAGAAGCATGGCATTTGTGTGTTGATGTGCATTTTAATGGGGTGCTGGGTCTCCCGACACTGCTGGGCCTCTGGGTGTCTTGCTGCTACAAACAAAGAAAATAAACTATCTAAGATTTTGGAGAGCAGAAGGTAGAAAACAAAGGATAGTGGGGCAGACATCATGACAATCATCTGAGAAAAAGCCAAACATGTAGAGACTTACTGATTACCTTCCATTGGCAATAATAGTACTAACTTTTTGAAAAGATGAAAGGCTAACCTCCAAGTAAAACATGATGAGATGGCTGAGACTACTATAGTGCTAACAGAAACAAGAAGTACAGTAGCTCTAGCAGCTACAAGCTCTGTATCACCAACTTTATTTCTCTATGGTGTTCTTTTAGTATTTGTAGTCAATATCTTTAGTTACTAAACGATCCAAATCAATCAATTAGGGTTATCCTTGTTTTAGTTTCTGGTAATTAGGTGTCTCTCCATTTCATTATTTAACGATGCCTTCATTTTGTTGTACTTCTTGTTCATGTTCTTCCTTTTCAGATACCAAAACTGGTTTACCAAGAAATTATCCATAGTTCTGAAATGCTTAGCTCAGCTGTTGGCCATGGCTTCTGCAAAGGATCATTTCAGAAACAGTTTAGCATATTCTCCCCGAATAATGTTTATCAATCTATGTTCTCACAAGTGAATAGCTATGATGGATTGCTTCTTAGAAGTGGTACTTTTGGTTTTACCCATTTGATGGATCTGTCTCCAGAAGAGGTGGCCTTTTTGGCTACCAGTTCTTTTATGGAGCGACTACTATTTTCTATTATGCGAGGGAATCGGAAATTTGTGGATGGAGTCATAGACTCTTTCATGGACACCAATAATGATGATCCTGAATACAGTTTACTTGAGAGGGGAAAAGTCAGGGCTGTTACACGTATGTTACTGGTGCCATCAAGATCCGAGAGTCATTCACTTCAAAGAATACTTGCAACAGGGCCTGACCTTGCTCCTTATGAGGCTTTAATCAATTCTCATCAGGACAGGCTTTTATCCAACATTAGGCTCCTCAATTCAACATATACATTTATCCCTCAAACTAGGGCACCTCCGGTATGGTTATATTGATGATTTCTTCATTATCTACCAGTTATTATTGTTGGAGTAAGATTGTACTTAATTTGTGCAAATCCTAAATATATTACTTACTGTGCTTATTTTCTTCTTTATAGATTGTTGCCCACTGCTCAGACAGAAACTTTGCCTACAAAATGATTGAAGAACTACATGACCCCTGGGTTAAGAGGTTGTTTGTAGGATTTGCACGTATATCCGAGTGTAATGGACCTAGAAAGCCAGTTGGTCCTCATCCTTTAATTGAAGAGATTGATTCTGAATTACCAATCTTACAACCTGCCCTGCAGTTGACTTACAAAATATTTGGGTCTTGCCCACCCGTGAGAAGCTTTGACCCAGCCAAGCTACTTACAGTAAGTATTTTATACCTTTTTCTCTTACTTATTATGGAGTGAACAACCCTCTTCTTCGCAATTAGAAAAAAGAGGAACTTCTTAGATTGATTGCTTAAGTTTTAAGTTCATATGAATTCCATGCAGGACTCGGGGAAGCTTCAAACACTTGATATTTTATTGAAACGCTTGAGGGCAGAAAATCACCGTGTTCTGTTGTTTGCTCAAATGACAAAGATGCTGAATATTTTGGAGGTATTCCTGCATTTGATTCATAATATCAAACCTTTCTTAATTTTGGTTATATTTTCCAGCTGTAGTGTTTTGACGCCCGATAAACACAAGACATGAAAGAATTAAATTAAATTCTCAATTGTAACATAATTTCATTGATGTGTAAGTTTTTTCTCCCACCACTCTACCAGTCATGCAAGATGAACTTCATGGAGTGTCAGTAAAGTTACGCATCTTTTACGATGAATAAACTGAATGAGCTGAATATAAGAAAGGAAATTGATAATACGAGTCATGGAAACTTACCTATCATTTGGGTCCTGACTTCTGTTTTGTGTTATTTGCAGGATTATATGAACTACAGAAAATATAGATACCTTAGGCTTGATGGGTCATCTTCTATTCAGGACCGCAGAGACATGGTGAGAGACTTCCAGCATAGGTAGGTCTTTGTTGACATGTGTTGATATGATAAGGAGCTTTATTTATTTGTTTCAGTTAGCCTGCCTTGGCTTATTTCTGTGTTGCAATCTTCCCAGATATGATAGCATCAAAGTGTCTGGAGTTTCCTTTGAAACTTGTAGTTCTGTCTTTGCAGGAGTGATATTTTTGTGTTCTTGCTGAGTACAAGAGCTGGTGGTCTGGGTATCAACTTGACAGCTGCTGATACTGTCATTTTCTATGAAAGTGATTGGAACCCAACTTTGGATCTGCAGGCAATGGATAGAGCTCACCGTTTGGGCCAGACAAAAGATGTTAGTTCTCTCTCGCTCTCTCGCTTTCTCTCTCTCTCTCTCTCTCATACACAGACATACACAATTGAGATGACCATAGATTGAGCCTATGTTCCTTTGGTTGACATATGAAGAGCTTTATTGTTCTAGCTGGGTTTTAGCTTGTTCTCTTTTCTTTTTTTTTAATATATATATATATATATTGGGAGGATATTTTGTCCCTCATATTTTCTTTAGTCTTCTTTCTTTCCTAATATAATTTCTTCTTTTATCCCAAAAAAAGAAAAAGAAAAGAAAGATGACTCTATGACTACATGGGTGATATGGAAATTGTGAAGTAAACCATATCTCTGGATATTCCTGCTTGCAGACTTGGCTGTGTTGCTCCTGCTTCTCATTCTCCTCCTCCTCCTCATCCTTATCCTCTCTCTCTTACTACTCACTCAAGCAGACACACACATGTGCATGCATCTCAGTTGTGCACATATAAGGGTACAGCTTACTTGTTAATGTTGACGTGGATTTGGATACTTTCAAATAATTTACTCATACTGCAGGTTACTGTCTACCGGCTAATATGTAAAGAGACAGTTGAAGAGAAGATTCTTCAAAGAGCTAGTCAGAAAAGCACCGTTCAGGACCTTGTCATTTCAGGTGGTCATGTACAGGGTGAACTTTTGGCTCCAGAGGATGTTGTATCTTTGCTTCTGGATGATGTCCAGTTGGAGCAGAAATTTAGGGAAATTCCAGTTCAGGTTGAGTTTTCATCCAGTTATCATTTTGTCATGCTTCATCTTATTTTCCAAGATACAGAAACCAAAACAGACAAGCCACACCCAAAAAAAAAAAGAAGAAAATGAATCCAGAAATTGGAATTATAAGCCTAAAATCCTGAAATTGTTTTCAGAATTTTATAACTGAATTTATGCTTCCAGGTCAAGGATAAACAGATGAAAAAGCAACCTACGAAGGGTATATATGTAAATGCAGAAGGTGATGCATCTTTCGAAGATATAACAAACCCTGGATCTCAGGGTACAGAATTTGAAGCCTCTTTGGATCCAGAGGGGTCAAAGTCCAATAACAAAAAGGTACTGTCAGACTCCAATAGTTATTACTTATTATAGTACATTTTCATTGGTCAATTTATTCTTAGTATTCTTGTACTAGTGTTTAATGACTTACATAATGTATTTGTTTTCTTAATTAGTATTCTTAAATGATTTCTATATAAAAAGGATTAGTTAAGTCTTCATTACCTGTGGCATCTGGTTTATACTTCAATCTTGTCTCTAAATTAGCAATTGTTACTAGTTATTGACAGCTTGACCTGTAATTCTGTTCAACATTGATGGCCACTTGGGTCTCTTAAATTAAACATTCAAGGCTACATGGGAACCTGGTAGAAGTTTGAGCTGGAATCCTAGTTAAAAGATAAATTACATATTATGAAATTTAGGTAAGTAGGTAATTACAGAATTGAAATATCAAGTGGTGGGAGAAGAAGAATTGTTTTTTATGTCCTGGAGTGTAGACTCCCTATTTTGGCACAAAATTAGATAAAGGAAAACAAATAGGTCTTCAGGTGGTCGCATATGCCCTTTGAATTTAATGTAATAGACTTTAGCTGTGGTGGTGTAATGATGAATGCTTTGTGGATTAGTTGCATGCCTACTCTGCCTCACCTGCCTGAACAAGAGTTTGGTTGAATAGCAAGTTCTTGGTTTTTAATTTGGATATAAGACCTGACTCATTCGAAATATTAGGATTACCTACTGCTAAATGTTCAAGTTGCGATGTCTTTGTATACTTGACTCCTATTTAGTTTTGTTTACAATAATGTTTATGTGCAGAGAAAAACTGCTCCAGACAAGCAAACACTATCAAGGACAAAAAATTCTCAAAAGAGGAATGAACCTAGCTCCCCAGCAATAGACTACTAGTTGGAAGATTTCCAGCTAAATACTGATCCAGGAGGCCAGAAGCCATAAGAGGCCGAAGAGGCCTAAGAAAAGGATAAGAGAATATTTTGAGGAGGCATTTGTTGGTATGACTCCTGTAGCTGATCCAGTTTCCGCCTTAACGTGATTTCAGCACTAGAAGTTCAAAAGCAGCAGGGCATGATAGCTTAACACATAGTAATTTTATAAAATATGGAGATTTCTATTGTTCTATCAAGCTTATGAGCATGTCACTCCTTGGATGAGGAACAATTTCGGGGTTCCATTCTTCCTGAACCTGTTTCCGCTCAAGCCAATAGTAGCAGAATTGAGAAGGCAACCGAAGCTGTATATAGTAGTTTGTATGTGGTAGCTCAAAATATTGGTTATAAATTAGTTGGTCTCTTGCTTTAGAGGATTTGGCTTTGTGCAGATTGTGGGATTGCCCTTGTTATATTGGCAACGTAGGCATTTATTTATTCCTAATTTTATCAAGTCCCTTGTCCAGTATAATCTTTTATGTTTGGGTAAATCTGGTTCAAGAGAAATACTTTTCTTCGTTGGAGTGCTTGTATCTCCATGAGGCTACAGATAGCTTTGGTGTTTTGTGCAAAATTCTGTCAACACTAATTCTATAAATCCAAGCCCTTTCTGAAACAAACAGAAATTATAAGAAAAAAATAGAGGTTTTAGGAATTTCTAATAATTTCATTCATAATCAACGAAAACAAAAGTCAAAATAGTAAGAATATATAAATATTTTTATGTTCGACTAAGTTTGATTTGAGTTCGAGAATTTGTTTTCTTGTTCGAGCTCAGTTCATATTTGATAAACAAAACAAAAAATTCGAAACTAGAGTTCAAGATCAACTTGAGCTCAGCTCGTGACTATTCGAACTTGTCAGGTCTATTCTTAAATCAAAATGTCTTTTTTTTCACTTCAATTAATATATTTATTCATGTTTTAGTAATAGTAATTATATAAATCATTCAAATAATTTAATATAAGCAGAAATGTATTTCTAACTAAAATAATTAAATAAAAATATACAATATAAATATTTCTGGATTTAACTTATTTGAAATTACTCACGAGTTTTTAAATCTCAAGTTCAAAATTTGATTTTTTAATTAAGCTATTAAATATTGTTTGAGCTCGGCTTATAACTCAATTGAACTAAGTCGAGTCAATTTTAAACGAGCCAAGCTTCTTGAGCCAGCCCCACCGACAACAACCTATTGGCATTCAATAAGTTACCCCTTTACAAAATGCACCGCTACATGTCTAGAAAAATCCCTTGGAACTCCACCTAAAAACGACAACTTTAATAGTTTGCTTGTAACTTTAATAGTTTGGTTGTTTGACTGGCACTAAGAAAATTTGTGTTGTACTAGTATTCAGCATAGGTAGCCACTCAACCACACCATTGGATTCCCTCATTAAGCAGTTCTTCTACAATAGGAAAGAGAAACTTATCCTTAATAGTTAACTGATTCAACAGCCTATTACACACATCCTCCAAGAACTATCTTTCTTTTTTAACATGACTATGAGTGATGAAAAAGGGTTTCTACTAGCTCTAATAATGCCAATATTCAACATTTCTTGAACCATACTTTCAATGGTTTCTTTTTGTAAAGCAGGATACCCATAGGGCCTTAGTACAACAGTCTGATCAGTTTCATCAATTCTGTGATCATGAGATCTGTGAGGAGGCAGCCCTTTAGGTTCCCCAAAAAACCCTTTAAGTTGTGTAATTAACTTTGTAACAGCCATAGGTATAGTAGTTATCTTTCTCACCTCAATCTGCTTCAAGCCAGGAATGACTATTTTTGGCACCACTTGAGTTACTTGCACCCTTATCATTGAATTACCAGACTGACTGGTGCTTTTGAACTCCCTAGGTTGAATCATGGTCACCACAGGGCCTTGTTTCCCTTCCAAGGTAAATCTATTTATTGCCTCTCCAAAATTCCATAGACATTTTCTCAAAATCCCAGAGAATAAGACCCAATGTTAATAACCATTGCTCCCCAACACCATTTGACATCCTCCCCGTGGTAAAGAATATTATAGTCTTTTACTTTCACAAAACGTATTTTAATAAAGTTTAAAGAGATAATTATGTTGACCCTAATAACTCATTTTATATTTTTGTAATGTCATTTAGCCCTTTTTTTTTCTTTTTTTTTATACAGGAAAAAATGTGTCCATATAACATAATTGGCACAACCGCTCGGTACTGTGCAAAGCTTGTGATTGTGCAATGTTTGTGATTATCCAATCTGGCAGCCCCAAGATTAAATTTTAGAAAATTTGGTTTAAATTAAATCTGCTTTGTTAAAAATATAGAAAGAAGAAGAAAAATAATAGCTTGGATTTTTTCAAGAATAATTCACGACCTTATATTTATAATAAAGTACTTACATAAAATTTGTTTATCTAAATAATATAAGACTTAATAATTAACATAACTTAACACTAAATATATTCTAACATCATCTAAATATTTAAATTTATAATAAGATAAAATTTTTAATTGTTTGTATATTCCAAAAAAAAAAAAAAAAAAAAAAAGGATAGTAGTATTATTTTTTATACAATGAAAGAAATTTGAGAATATATAAGTTGTATCAATAAATTATAAGATCCACACATTTCCTTTAAGCGGTGTTAAAATCAGAACCTGGTCACCAAAGATTGAGAACCCACCAATTCTTTGCATAGTTTTACAAGATTACATAGCTGATTCATTTGATAAAGGAACAAACAAATTTATAAGTCTAATCTGCCGCTAACAAACATTAATATCTATCTGTCACTACCTTGGATATTCAACATACAACCAAAAAATAAAGGAATGTTCTTTAAACTAATTAGTTAGACAATGTTGAAATTAATAGTTAGTAATAATTGTTACATGATAAAGATTGACAAGTTCTAAAGTGGTTCAAATCACAAAATAGTATAATTTATTTTAAAATTTTAATTTAATAATTACATAAGATAAGAAGTTATAACACTCCAATGAGATAAACCTCTCTATAAATACCAGTAACACATTGATTAAGCAATAAAATACACATATCACATCAAATAATTGAAGAAATATTTTTTTTAAAAATACCAATTATTCTTTTTTCTTTTGTTAATTCCAAACTGGCTTAGATCAACCCACATGTTCTCACTTCTCACATTGCCAATTTCCTTACATTTTTCCTAGTACTAGTATATATAATGGTACATCAATGAATCTTCCCTTCAAATCTTACTAGCCCAATGAAAAGGTTACCACAAAGAGAGACCACGACGGTGCCTTTAAATCACAAATAAGAAAGGACGTGGCTGTGTAACTATAGAGGGACTGTAGGAGTAAATACTGTGGGGGATGGTCACATGGAATACGTAGGTAGGAGGGCAATTCCTTGCAGTATCTGCAGGCCAAATTAAACTAAGTCATCCAACATTAATGACCGTTGGGGAAGTTGGCAACATCCAAAACCTTTAATGATTTGGCACCCAACTCTAAAATCAACCATAACACCAAATTACTAAATTGAAGTCAATGTATTGCCAATCTTCCTATTCTCTCTCTCTCTGGCATGGTGAATGTGAACTGGCAGCTTCTGATTTGAAGTCACCAAAGTCTTGCTTTGTTTCCTCATCGCCTCAATGCTTCTTCCATGCTATTTTTCTCACAAAACCTTTTTGGGTTTTCATTTTACAGCTTCTCCTCCAACAATGTCGGTTCTGTGAATTAAAAAGGTTGGAACTTGTAGTGGGTTTTTGACTTGAAAGACTCGAAGTAAATGAGCCGGAGCCCTCAATTGAAAGCGAAAGATGTTTACTTTGTAGTTTACGACACGAAAGGTTGATTTTTTTTATTTTTTATTTTTTATTTTTATTTTTACTTTATCTTTTCTTGGATAGAATTCTATTTTTCTAGATTCTGCTGTGTTTATGGTTGGGTAGATGAACCAACTCGGACGGAGAAAACAAAGCTACATTTGAATATTTGTTTTTTATTTTTATTTTTGGGCATGTGCAGCTTGGAGTCTATAAGTAAATAATTGTTATTAAGAATGAAATTATCTTCTTGCATGGATTTGATTCTGTTGAATACTTGAATATGTAGTAAAGGAGAATTCATTTCTTTCTCGGGTTAAAACTTGTGAGAAACAAAACCAGAAATTAGTTTACTTCTGTTTTTGCAAAGATTTGATATTTCAATGCCCAGGGCTTTTGTAGCAGAAACTGCTGCTTCCAACAAAAGGATTGAGTAGTGTGGTGTGGGTTTAGGGGAAACATACACAAGTTTGAGCTGGATCGTTTATGAAACCTGTAAACATAGATCCTGAAGTTGAAGGAAAGCCAACTAAAGTACAAGTAGCTGATACAATTGAGAGTTTCAGATTTGTTTATTGCTGATTGTTGATTCTTGGTGTTTGGTGTTTAGTTCAAAAGAGGAGGATGGTTGGAAGCATCAAGACCATGAATGGTAACTTACACTCAAATGGATCTATTCAGAATAGTAATGGCTTGGAAGAGAAGCTTCATGATCTGAGGTGCCTTCTTGGCAAGGCTGATGGTGATCCATTAAGGATTGTTGGAGTAGGGGCAGGTGCTTGGGGCAGTGTTTTTGCAGCTCTGTTGCAAGATAGTTATGGCCAGTTCCGGGATAATGTACAGATTAGGATATGGAGAAGACCAGGAAGAGCTGTTGATCGACCCACGGCAGAACAGCTGTTTGAAGTGATCAATTCGAGGGAGGATGTATTGAGAAGGTTGATCCGCCGTTGTGCATATCTGAAGTATGTGGAAGCAAGACTAGGTGACAGAACTCTTTTTGCTGATGAGATTTTGAAAGATGGGTTTTGCTTGAATATGATAGATACACCACTTTGTCCTTTGAAGGTTGTGACAAACTTGCAGGAAGCTGTTTGGGATGCTGACATTGTAGTCAATGGATTGCCCTCAACTGAGACGCATGAGGTGTTTGAAGAGATTAGTCAATATTGGAAGGAGAGAATCACAGTCCCCATTATACTCTCTTTGGCAAAGGGTATAGAGGCTGCATTAGAACCTGTCCCTCATATTATAACTCCCACTCAAATGATTAACCGAGCAAGTAAGAGACTTTCTCCTTTCCTTTTTAATTATCTTGTTTGCATGCTTTCTAGCCTTATGTTGCCCTCTTATGGAAATTAGTGTCATTGTGTAACTCCCACTCAAATGATTAACCGAGCAAGTATTATTTTGAACCTCTTTCGCCCGACTCCATTGTTACCTGTCTTCCTTTTTACTAGTTCTAAAAATTCTTCACTGATCTTCTGAATTTTACCTTGTGTTCTTGGCAGCCGGAGTACCTATAGAGAACATACTTTATCTTGGTGGCCCAAATATTGCCTCGGAAATTTATGATAAGGAATATGCTAATGCTCGAATCTGTGGAGCTGAAAAATGGAGGAAACCTCTGGCAAAGTTTTTAAGACAACCACATTTTATTGTCTGGGACAACAGTGATCTCGTGACACATGAGGTCATGGGTGGCTTGAAAAATGTCTATGCAATTGGAGCTGGTAAGGTCATATATGCTTTGTAATCTGTAAAACCAATTTGATTTATGTGAATTCAATCTTAAACATTTTTTTTTCTGTTGTCCCTAATCTTTTTTTCTCAAATTTTGGTTTTAAATGTTATATGAAATGAAATTTGTAAGGAAAATTTCCAAGAACTCTGTTATATGCCTCTTTTATTTAGCTTCAGTCTCCAGGGAAATTCAATTTTTTAAGAGTTACATTGTTCTGTGGTTCTGCAACTATGTAGTAAATATGTTTATTTAATATTAAGGTACAACAATCATCCTTAAAATAGGTCTCCCATTTGAAAAGTTTGTTTTTGTAGACAATTTTGGGGTAGGTAGTCAAGTTTGTTTCTGATTGGATAGTGTGAGCAAACTGAAACATTTTATAAATAGTATATATTATGTTTACAAATATGCTTGGGATCTGCAAATTTCTGTTTAGTGATTTAGCTCCAATCTCTTCTTTTTTTTTTTTTTTTTAGGGGGCTAATTAACATGTTCTATCTTTAATAACTGAAACTTTAATTACATTATGAGGAACTTCTCTTTATTCTATATGTTATACCTTGCCTATAAGACAATGATGGTATATGTTTTTGTTGGAGAGAGATCTCAAGGAATAATATGCTAAGTTTAATTGTAGGTTGATTATATAATGCATGCTGTGTATTGTAATAATTCCTTTTACCTAACAAAAGGTTTGTAATTTAAAAAGAGCTACAAATAAGTTTCACTGTAAACTATCAATTGTACATTTTGCTCCTCACGCTACAGTTTAATGTGTCTCTCTCTTTAACTGCATAGATTACTTCATGCTGACAGAGCCTCCATATAATTGATTGCACTTCTTTGTAAATTGAACTTCTGTTTAGATTGCTCTTCAGACTTGCAGATATCTTTTGGGACAAGTTCCTCAATTACTTGTTCAAAACAAAAAATAGAATATAAAAAATGGGATAAAGTACTTATTGAGATTTTTAATCATGTTTTTGTTCTGATGCTGTCAGGAATGGTAGCAGCCCATACTAATGAGAGTGCTACCAGCAAATCTGTATATTTTGCACATTGTACATCGGAGATGATATTTATCACTCACTTGTTGGCTGAAGAACCTGAAAAGCTTGCAGGTCCTTTGTTGGCTGACACTTATGTAACCCTCTTGAAAGGTCGTAATGCATGGTATGGCCAAATGTTAGCCAAGGGTGAAATAAGCCTGGAAATGGGTGACAGCATCAGTGGCAAAGGAATGATTCAGGTACTGTGTCTGATCTACTACTTTGTTTCATACCAATGTACAAGGCACTAAATTTAAAATTCCATTGATGATACAGTAGTCTAGATGCATTTTGCTAGCACCCTAGTAGAATCATAGTTACCAATTTTGTTTGTAGTTTATCTCTGTCATCTCTTTTATCTCCTTTATTTCTGTCTTTTTAAACTGATATGTATCCTGCAATGTGTGGTACTTCTTTTTGGGAATTTGAAATGGTCCATTGCCTTGTCAACTTAGTTAAGAAATAACACACTTTATTCAGTTCCTTTTCATATAAAGCACTTTGTATAGAACAATGCATGAATTTCCAGAAGTGGCCCCTTGAAAACATGTTTCTTTGAAGTGGTTGAACTTTGAAACCTCGAGATGCAGGATTCAAATCCCTTAGGATGAGGAATTGGCTACCTCTCTTGTGTAACCTAAGGCCAAATAAATATCACGAGTCGTGATGAATAAAAGGAGAAAAGGAAATACAAGATTCTGTAAAATATGGAAAAAGGCCAGAATTTTTCTTTTTGAAGGGAATAAAGATTTCTGTCAAATTTGATATTCTGCTTTAGTAAAAGGCAAAAGAATAGTTTGAGAATATCTGTAAAATTCTTTCTTGAATTTGTCAATTGTATCAGTTTCCATGTTTGAATTCTCACTTTGAACAAAATCAATAGTAGCTTTACCTTTTATTTCCAGGGTGTCTCTGCAGTAGAAGCATTTTATGAACTTTTGAGCCAGCCAAGCCTCAATGTGTTGCATCCTGAAGAAAACAAGCCAGTGGCTCCTGTGGAGCTTTGCCCAATCTTAAAGACACTATATAAAATACTTATATCAAGGTAGCTTCCTTTTACCTATGAATATCTACTTTTAGTGTACTCTTCTGTTTGTTTTTTACTTGTTATTAACTCATACAAACTGGCTTATGAATTTCTTCAAACAAAAATAATCTGCTGTTGTCATAGTGGTCTATTAATGAGATTTTAACATTGTTCTAGACACGAGTTCTTCAGACATTCCACCAAGAAACTGAAGTTTTGGTCTTGAAATTTTTGCAGCTTGTGTATTTTATAAGTTTGGTTTTGTTGGGATTTTCAGGGAAGAGTCATCACAAGCTATTCTCCAAGCTTTGAGGGATGAAAACTTGAATGATCCTCGTGAACGCATTGAGATTGCACAAAGTCATGCTTTTTACAGGCCTTCACTTCTTCAAAAACCTTAATCATTTTCACATGACTGAAAGGAAGTGTTAATATAATTATATGAAAGCAATTATTAGCAATACTTTATCAGGTGAAGTTCACGCTGAAGACAACTGTATTAATTTTGTAATGAATGTATCACTTTATTTACCCTACAAGTTAAAAGGAATTGTATAAGTATATTGGATTTATAATTACAAGTTGAAAAAATAGCGGTAATATGATAAAGTGACAACCACAGTATGTATAGTCCAAGTGGGTTCATTCATATGGTCAATTGTTGAACCACAGGATATTTGAAATAATAAAGACTAAATTAAATATTTGTTCGGTACTGAATGAATGTTAACATTTGTTTACCAATAAATAAACTCAAGAGGATTCAGGTCTAGTTTGACTATGCCAGAATTTAAAAAATTATGAAACACTCTCCCAATTAAATTGAAACCTATGAAGTCAATGAATTGAGCATATATATTCTTAACCACAAGGACAAACCCTTGCCTCACACAATGCAAAAATTACCTGTAGAATATGCACATTTACCAACAGAAGGGATGCAATGCAACCCATTTTCGTGCAGTCCTTAGGACAATAATATCTAGAAATGTAGTTGCAAACCACAAACTATCATATTGTATTTACCAAATGGGAGAAAGAGCTCCTCTTTTCACCATGACAGTTGAAGACCTTCCTTGTTGCCTATATTAGTAAATCTTTTTTTTCTTTTTTTCTTTTTTTTTTGCTAGGAGCCTATATAGTGAATCAGTACCATAAAATTCTTAAGAATATGAAATGTCATCACACAAAATTGTAGGTCCTCGATCTCCAGTAAAAGAATCTACAAGGGAGCATGCCTTTACTTCTTTTCTGTGCTGTATTACTCTTTTGCTACTTTCCTGTTTTCCTTTTCTGTTTTCTTTCCTCTTTTCGACACTATGTAAAACAGAGTGCAGCTGTCCAAAATTGATGGGATAATTGAATGTGTCCAAAAATGATACTTAGGAAGCATGGCAGAAGAAAAGACAAGAGAATGGAATGGATGACCACTATTTACACCCACTAGTAAATTCAGCTACCAGGTTTACTGGCTAATAGTTCAAGAACTTCTGATTTTGGAAGCTTATCAACTAATAGTTTAAGAAGGGGCAGTTTGGCAAGGTTAGTGCACTTCAACCTGTACCTCTTTCCAATGTTCCTCATATATTCTACTGTCAAAATTTTCAAATCATAACTCGCAGCAGGCAGCAGAACTGAGTCCTCCAAGTGAGAATTGATAATCGAGTACAACCTGGTGAGCTGAAGGTCTTCCTTGTTTCCATTGTCAGTAGTACCCTCATCTGAATTTGATAACTCTGCTTTGACTGTTGAATTTTCAATCTCTGCAGTAATTGGAAAAACCTTCTTTATTATCTTTTCTGACCCTAAAACTGAATTGATTCTTTCATAAAGAGCAAGACCATCCCGTGCAGCTTCATACTGGTTGATCTTCCTGTTCACAGATTTACTGAAACTGCCACCGTCAATAGTGATTCCAGAATTTTGTTGCCTCTTTGATGACACAGCAGAAGAAGAATTTGAAACAACTTCTATTAGATGATGACCTGGATCTCTGGAACCAATTACATATGACTCACTTTTCCTCTTCCTCTGATTTTCTGGTTTTGAAAGCAAATTCATATTAGCAACAATTTTGTTTCCAGGACTTCAGTTTGCGGATTCCCTTCATCCATCAGCTGTAACCTGGTTGCGTCTAGGCGACTCTTACTTTGCAGTTCTAGCAGTGGCGTCAATGTAGACTGCTCCGTATGCATAAGACTAGCATCTTGAACATCCATCCCATGTAGGGACTTTTTTCCCTTTCCTTCTGTCGAGGAAGATGATTCAACATCTGTAATTTCTTGAATCTTATCAGTTTTGCATACTCTAGAAGATGACTTCATAAAGGCCATCCCTTCAGTTGGAGCAACCTTTGATGCTATCATGCTGTCTTTCCATGCAGTTTCCAAAGAAAAATCACTTGACTTCTTATCTAAATCAGAATTTTCATTTTTTGCTTCTTGGGAAGCACCTAATCTGAAGCCAAGACACTTTTTCCTTCCACTGAGGTCACTTGTGAGCCTAAAAGCATCTGCTGTATGATCTTTGACAACAGCACTTGCTGGCTGAAAATTCTAAGAATAGATGCATTACAAGCTTATGTAAAGGAGGTACAAGTAAAACATTACCTACATAAGTAATATAGAGTGACTTATAATACAGCAAGAAGGTATGGAACAAGATCAAAAGAAAAAATAAAATTGCAGGGTTCCTGCACCTTCAATATTTTTGATAGATTGTCCCTTCCATCAAAAAGATATAATCCAATATTTTGATTCTGTCGGTAGCAGTAGGTTGGGATTCTCTGACCTCCTCATTTGGGGCAACTTCCAAGTCTGATTGGAACAATCGTACTATCACATTAGAATAGTCAGTTGCACATCTAATAGAGCCTGAATCATGACTTTTCACGAGATCTTTTGCAAGCTTTCAAAACAACAAACAGCAAGAATTATGTTAGGATACACATGATAGTCCTCTCTAGGTGGGATGAGTTGTAGTACAAGCATCCAATCACACAGATTAGGAGTGACCAACATCCAAGTTAAAGGTTGGATAAAAATACACTAATTTTTTTACCCTAAACTTTCACCTAGTTTCAATTTTGTCATAAAAGAGGATCAATATGTCCAAAAACTTTTTCTTTTTCTTTTCATGCTTAAATATTTATCCTGAAAACTTCAATTTGACAGAAATGGTTGCCTGAGCATGATTGCACACCGACCGAAAAGTCTGATTTGCCATCTTAGTAGGTCAACTTATCCCGTTAAGTTAATCAGTAGAGAAAACATAAGAGTTGGGCATTTTGGAAGATCACATGGCCAACATGTGACGTATCCGTGCTTCACTGGTGGAGCTCCCATTTGGTGGGCAGCACTTCATTATTAAAACTGACCATCAAAGCTTGAAATATCTCTTGGAGCAAAAGATAGCCCCTGCACAACAAGACTTGTTAGCTAAGATGATGGGGTATGACTCAACTAATGCAGCTATAGATGCCCTAATGCAGCTATGACCATGAGTCAGAGGTCAACTAATGCAGCTATAGATGCCCTATTTATTTGAAATTTATTTGAGGTGCATATCAGGGGATAAACCTAAGGAATGGGTAAAGTGCTCTCCCTTGTTAAGTATTTGTATAATACTGATTTTCATTCTTCAACTAAGACTCCACACCTCTTATGAGCTGTTGTATGATTAACCACCACCACCAGTGCGTCATCCTTATATACCAAGATACTCATGACTTATCCACTGAAGCAGTGGACAGGTCCCGTACTGCAAGGCAAGCTACTCTGAGACTCCTAAAGTATCACCTATCTAGTGCTCAAAAGATAAACAAAGATCTAATATGGATTTTTCAAAAGGTGACTGGGTGCATCTCAAGCTTCAACCTTATAGGAAAACGTTAATGACAAACGACCATTCTACAAGTCGTCGTACAGATATTATGGGCCCTTCTTGATCACCAAAACAATAGGAAAAGTAGCTTATCAATTAGTTCTGCCCCTTATTGCCAGGATTTGTTCCAATTTCCACATTTCTCAGTTGAAACAACATATGGGAGATCTACCACTGCAAAAGAAGCTTCCCAACCACTCAAAGGTGGATTGCTTATTCTTCAACTTTGAGCTATACTGGATAGAAGGGTGATAAAAAAGCACATACATTTCCAGAAGATACAACCCGAAATGACTATTCTCAATTCTTGCAACAGTTTCCTCAATATCCTACCCTACACTTGAGGACAAGTGTTTCCTGTAGAGGGGGTATTGATAGTTACATTTCATATACATGGACTTTATTGTAAAACTCAGTACTTAAGGGTCAATATGGTCTTTTGCTTGCTTTAGTTAGTTACCAGCTTTTACACTGATTTGTCACTAAGCTGCTGATGTGGAAGTTAGCTAATTTCAGGATTTGGTTGACCCACTATCTTAAGCCAACACAGTATGTACGTTTTTTATTTTGAATAACAGAATTGCTTCTCCTTCTTCCTCCTTCAATTCTTTTCTCTCTCTTTCTTTTTTCCCTTCTCTGCATTCCTCAAATTATCTTTGAATTTCCATTTGTAGCTACCAATAGTCTGAGAGATCGACTTGAAAACAAATATATGTAATAGGGAGTGCCCTTAAAGGAGAATTTACAGAAAGAGCCCCAAAAGGAATGAAAAGGAAAGAATCAATTACTGAAAATTTAACAACTTCTGATTGAAAAAGAAACATGAACAGCCATATTGATCAATACAACACCAGACCAACCATTAGTTGTCCACAAAATCCATTTCGGCTCTAGTCCAAATGGGCTCATCATTCTTCCTATTAATATAGACCAGCAGATCATAAAAGGAATTCATTTTTCATTATGCATCTATTTGATAACCAAAATAAAACACCATCAACCGTATGGACCAAGATTAACTGCAGGCAGAAAAGTTATATAACTCGGGGAAGATTTTTATTAAAAGAGCCCAAGAAGCCTATGTAGAAAGAATTAAACCATCAGGCTATGTATCATCATCCTACATAAATCCAAACAACATTTCATTTGACTGACTAGGAAGAGAGAGAGGAAAAAACAGAAGAACAAGTTTCAAATGTCAAACTGCCCATATTTATCTTGGCGATGATTTATGAGTACGGTCTTCATTATTTCATGTATACTCGCAGCCGGTTTATTTAATTGTAGCTGAAACTCAATATTATCTACTGTCTCATTCCTCAAGCCCCTTATTGAGACATCAAGGCAGTTAATCTTTTCGTTTAATGCATTGCAACATATGCCAGACAATTCTTCATCTTCAGCCCAGGCTAGTTTGTTTTGAAGGGATACCAGATCCTTTTCAAGTTCTTCAATTTCATTATCCGCCTTTGTTATTAAAATCCTCAAAACTTGTATGAAAGATTTCTCATTCAAAGCATGTTCTTCTATCAAATCTACAAGTGTAAAAAAGGAAACCAAATGAAAATACAGGAAGGTAAAACAGAAAAACAAAACTGTACTAAACCAATGCAGACAAGAGAAAGTAAGGGGCAAAAAAGATATACCATCCCCATAACCAAAATAAAAGTCACACTGCCACCCAGGTCTCTCAGAGTAACTACTTTCATGTACAACTGCAAGCAAGTTTTCTGATACAACAGATGTTATGGTGAAGATAATTAGTTCAGTGCTGTAAATGTCAAATTGGACCATAGTTTACATGAAGTTACTCAAAAAGATGACATAAAGTAATGTGAAACCTTGACTATATGATGGACTCCACAGATCCCAAGCCATGAATTGTAACTCTATCCTGAAATAAAACAACAAAACAGAGTATATGACAATTAGGTTAGCTCTCTTACAAACACAGTTTCCTGGATTCCAAAACCAACTCATTAATTTTAACCTTTTTGGCGAGAAGAAATTACCAATGGTAGCAGTCTTCCTTCTCAACGTGAACATTTCTTTAACCATACATAAGGAAAACGTAATTAAAGCAAGTACCCAAGTTAGAAAACTTTAACCAGTTATTCAACTACAAACTTAAAGTTTAATAGCGAAGTTATGGTTTAATTTTACACATTCAAAAAAGTAATAGGACAAGTTTAAGCAAAAATAAGGAAAAACTAAAAGATAATAAGGGACTATCTGGAATGGAATGAATAAAATTTTAAAATCAGAAAACTATTGCCTTCAGAAGAACACATTTAGCAACACTCCAAACTTATAGAAGCTAAACATTTCAGTTAACGAATAATTCCCCACCCTGCAAAAACACAAAACCGAAAAATAAAAATTGCTGATATAGGGGAATTTAGGAAACTAATAGCAAGAATTAAAAATTGCAAACGTTATAGAGAAAAGCGGAGTTGAAATCCTCAATAAATAAATAAAACTTCAGATACTCAGTATAATAATACAAATACGCAATCAATATCAATAAGAAGAGAAAAGAAAAAATCGTTTGCTAAACTTAAAACGATTTGTTCTATTTTTTTCATGTATAAAAATGACTTGCACTTACTGCTCTTCAACCAAGCTCAACACCTCACATTTCATTAATGAAGCATTAAAAATTAAAGTCATTTTCTCTTAGGAATAACTAGTAATTTCTTTCTTTTTTGCCAACTTGGTCATAAGCATTAAAAAGTTAGTAAATGTGTAATTCGATTCTGGTTCTACTTCAACAGCACAAAAGAAAAAAAAAATGAATTAAGTGAATAAATAAAGGAATAATTGAACTTCAAGATTGGAAATTACATAAACAAGAAAATGGAATTCAAATATGAAATTAGAGGGAAAGTGTTTTTCAAGAAAAAAAAAAAAAAAAAAACAATCTTTCTCCAAAAAAACCAATCAAGTATATATTTTCTGAGGCTTAAGAAGTTGAATGATGAATATTAGAGGAAAAGGTGAAAGTAAGCGTGGAATGTACCTTTCTCGGAGGCCAAACAATACGGCAAGAAAAGAGACAATACCTGAGAGAAAATGAATGTGCAAATGAGAGCACGATGAAGCATTCCGATTGACCAGAAAATGTAAAAGAATCTGACTGCTTAGGGTTTCGAGCTGTAGAATCTGGAGCGAAAGAGAGACAAGAAAGAAAACGTAGGTTTTGTGGTTTTGTGTTGCACAGAAAAGGCTGCAGGATGAGAGCGACAAACGTTCTCTTTTAGTTAAGACGACGAAAATATGCGGTCGCCGGTCCGAAACCTAAGCCCGGTTAGTACGAATAATCCTTCTATTCCAAACACAGTTTTAGTATTTATTTAGCTTTGAAATGTTTATTATATTTTCTTACCCAAAAAAAAATGTTTATTATATTTTAATTTTTTTTTTTAAGATTTAAAAATTTTATCTTTAAAAAAAAAATTAATATAATTTTTGGAATTACAAAATTCTAATTTTTTAAAAACAGAAATCATCTACTTAGGTAATATTTTTCTTTCTTATTTTTATAGAACCAAAAATATAATTCTTATGATATAAAATATACAATTAAAATAAATATTAAAAATGAATAAACTAATTATTTTTTTATTTATGTTAAAAATAAATAAATTACATAAATAAGTTAAATAGTATGTCATTTTATTTAATCAAAATGACAAAAATAACTTTCATATGAAACTAAATAATAAAAATTATAATCTAAGAAAATAAATAAAGTAAAAAGATTTACATAAATAAAATAAATAATAATATAAATATAATTTAAAAGTATAGAAATAATAATAAAAAGAAATAAATGATAAAAATAATAATATAAGATTAAAATTTAAACTAAAAAATAAATAAATTTCATAAATTAATATCTATTTTATTTTATTTTATTTTTAATTTTTATACAACTTGTATATCGTTTTATCTCTAAAAATTACATAACAAAATCAAATATAATATGCAAGATTATTTTTATTGAAATTAATGATAATTTTGTTGTTATTTTGTTCACATTCTAATTCCGTAAAATTTATTAAAATATACTCAACTAGTCTTGAGATTCAGTCTTGTGATCTTCCCTACTTTATGTGTTTAAATATTTTTAGACATATATTATAACCTAATAATTTAATGTACATTATAGAATATTTGTATGTTGTTATGATCTTCACAATCCGGTAACGTAATAATCAAGTTTTAGAAATGATGTGTAAATTTGTAGTTATAAAATGACAAACATATAAATAAATTATGTAAGTAACAGTGCGAGTAAATATCCTAGAACCCAATCGCTTTGCGTATGTTTGGGATATGCTATGTAATTAGTCGTGATGAATTAAATAATTATTTTTCATGAGTGTACTTAAATAAAAGATGGTTTGAATTTGTTAATATATATATATATATATATATATATATATATACCAATATGTAATATGGACCACATAGTTAAAGTTTTGAATTCTTGACTTTGTATTTCATCTTATGTTATTCTATTTTGTTTTTTTTCCTTGCCTTAGCTTGCTTGGCCGTTTGTGGCTTCCTTATTTTTTTATTTATTTTTTTGTCTCCACCGCCTCTGCTTATGTTGACCTCCCATGTTTCTGTCTTTATAATTCCCTTGCTGGCCGAAACTTCTAGCCTTCCCTTTTTGCTTGTGCAACTTCATTCCTCCTTGCTTGTAGCCGTGTATATGTGCGTGTGTGAGCCAACTGCAGCCAAGGTTAGTCCACAACAGCTCTGTTTTAGCATCCAACCTTTTCCTCTCATCTCCTAGCTACCCTTTTACCATTGAGTTCTTGTTCTAGTAGCTGTAGCAGTAGCTTGGCCGAGAGACTCAATTGCTGCCAGCAGCAGCTGTGTGACAGCAGCAGCTTCCTCTTTGCCGTGCAGCTTTTTCCAACCTCCACTCCTAGCCCTTTCACTTGGTGGTTGAGATAGGAGGGTTCTTGAGGTGGTGGTGGCTAGGAGCACCTTTGTTGCACGCTGATTTTCTTCAAGCAGCAGTAGCCTCTTTGTCTTTTGATGGTAAATCTTCTAGCTTAGAATCCTAATTCTTTTGACGTTTGTGATTGTTTGATAACATAGGCTTAGGGATGAAGGAAATGTTGGATGAAAATTTAGGAACAAAGGGTGATAATGGCGTCTAAGTGGTTAAAGGAAAGGAGGACCCTGAATTTAGTTGAATGGATGTTGGAATGATATAATTCAAATTCTTGATCAATTTGTAAATAACTAAACCAACTTTAGATTTAGTATTTGAAATATGAGTACGGTTGAAATTATGGATTAGTATTAATTTTCTTGGTAAGTAAATCTATAGATATACATACATATTAAGTGAAATAGTGTAGGCACCTTAGGTATTTGATAAAATGTCCAAAAGAAAATTTAATTGAGTATAATGAATAGAACTTGGCAGATTTCGTGGGTGAAAGAAACTCAATATTTTGAGTGTTTTCGGAGAAGAATTAAATTAAGAGTTCAAAATATAAAATGTAGCTTATGGTCTTGAGATATTGTCTACAAAATTTCGTAGCTTGGTTCTGAATATGTTGCGAGTTATATCTATTAGACTCTGGTTGGATCAGGTAGGATTCGTGGTGTCCTGTTTTAGTGTTCAAGTAAGAAATTGAGTAGGTTAATGACATATTTTTGAAAAAGTTTCTAAATAATAAAAATATATATACTTGTCTATTAATAAACCCAACAAACAGAATTGGATTTCGTTTTCCCTAGAGAAAGTTATGTTCAATTAACTAAGGTAAGGTCAAAGCTGTCAACAATCATGCATGTTGTACAATTTGATGCAACTTCAAAAAATAAACTTGTATTGATATACAAATCTAAAAATTACAAATGATATACCATTATAAAGCTACATGTGTCTAGTATTTTATAAATTTTACGAAACTGGATTTGGAATTTTCTAGAGAAAGATATGACTGTTAAAGTGGACACTGGTCCAAACCTCAAGTTTAGGCAGTGTCAACATTCCTAACTTACCAAGTGCTTTTCAATCTTTTCTAATGGTTTTCCCTATCCTATGCTTTGTCAAGACACTTAAAATGTTTTCTCCTTATTAACCTTATCACCTAAAATCAAAATCCATATTAATCGACATGAAATAGCTTAAAGGAAAACTTACCTAAATAAACCTATATAAAGTGAGATATAAGTTTAGTAAGTAAAAGAGTATAACAATAACATTTATGAACTAAGTAGTATTTGGAATTATGAATTTCAGTTTCGAATTCCAATGTGAACCTGATGAGACGCGTGGACACAAGTGTGAGTGACGAATGGAATTGGTAACATGTGAGTGGTTAATTGCTGCCTTTAGGGGCTAGATTTGTATGTGTGATTATATGTTTATTTGAATATGCGTAATACATGAAAAGTAAGCTAGTGGAGTATTTCAGTAATTTGCTTGAATAATGTTTACTTGATATTGGTTATTGTGATTGACATTGATTGTGTTTGATAAGGGCCAACTCGTGAACATTTTCTGGAAAATGATTTTTATCTCTGAAATTAAGATCCAGGTGCACATAGGATACTCTGATTTAAAAATTATGAGAAATTCTAATTCTGATAAATGTTTTTTTTTTAAATTGAGTGCTCAGTCCCGGTGGGATGGATTGTATACGGAGATTAAATTGTTGTGTGGGCTCGTAAATGCCCGGTAGGGGGTGATAATGTTGTGCGGGGCTGGGTCACTCGTTGGCCCTTTGGTTGTTTTGTTTGATATCATTACTTTGATAAATTTGTGATCTTGTGTATCATATGAATTGTGAATTTGGGAAACCTATAATATGTATGTGTAATGTGAAATGTTATGTGAATCATGTTATATGATTTTATTATATATGTGATATGCTTGTGTTGTGTGATGCTAGTACCTTTTGGGTACGATTTTCCACTTACTGAGTCCGTAGAACTCATTCCCTTCCTGTAGTTATATTTTTTAGTAGCAGGACCTCAAAAGAAATTAACCGCTAATATGAGGTTTTGCTAAGGATTTAACGACAAGATATGTCTCGGAATCTCATACTTGAAATTAAGGATGAAAGTTTGCAGTCACATTAAAACTGTGAGTGTCAAATGTGGTATGATGTAATATTCTAGTATTTGTTTTGTTGATGATGTGAACGAAGCAGAGCTCCTTATGGTCTTTATATTATGTTGAGTAATAAAAAGAATTTACGTGGGTGTATTTTAAGGCATGTTCCATATTGTAAGGAACCTTTGCCGAAATTTTCAGTAAGTGTGATTTGCTGTAATTAACAAACTTTTAAATGTTAATTTTTGTCTTTATAATTTCTTGGTTTTATTCATTTGTGAGTCAAGAGTCATGGTCATTCCTTTATTTGAGTCAGAGTTACAGAGGTTTGGTTACCATTCCTCCAGCTAGTCATGTCTCCATGAGGGGTGTGATAACATATTTACAATTTAATCTAATTGAAAATATGATTAGTTAATATATGTATAAGTATATTTAAACACATCTGTCAAATTTTATAAATTAAAAAAAATACAATTATAGACCAATAAATACTATAATTTTTTATGGACCTCTTGATTCTAATTAGACTGGAATCGACAGGTATTGTCGGATGCAAAACATCAAAACGTTGCCTTCAACTTAAAATATCTATTTTCTTTTATTTTTTTTTTAGATTTACTTTTCTTGTTGTTTTCTTCTTCTTCATTTTTTATTTTTTATTTTTAATATATTTAGTTTTGGACTACAGTCATTAGGCTCACCCAGTAGACCATTTGAGATACTACACCCAACTCCACAAGCTCCATATGTCGTTTCCTTTTTGCAAGGTAGAAGCCTATATGCGAGTTTTACTTTATTTTAAACAAATAAATCAAAGCTTAAAGAAAAAGATAACTAAATAAACAATTACAAAAATGTATCAACATAAACACTTGTAATAAAATGAATGAATCAAAATATTCCATATTTAATATCACCATATAAATTGTAAATGAAATTACATTTTCATCCATATAGTTTGTAATAAAATCCACTTCAATCCTTATAATTTAAAAAGTTAAAATTAATATCGAGTTAATAAGATCTGTGTTATTATTTTTTGTCTAAATTGACTTAACGGAATATAAGGAGACAATATATTGATATTATAGTTTTAAAATCAAGAGTTCATAGTTTTAATTGTTTATTTTAGATACTTTTAAAATTAAAAATATTTATCTGAGACAAACATATTGACATGTTACTTTTTAGAATTAATTGTACTTTATATTATGAATTACCACTCGATTTGTAATAATTTTATTGAACTATTAAATTAGGCACATAATCCCTTATTTTTGTCATAATTAGCAAATACTCACACTCATCTAAATTAGTCATTAAATCTAACAAATTAACTTTTAAAAGACTAAGCTATCCTCATTATAAGTTCTTTTTTTTTTTTTTTTATGTCTTTTACTTTTTATCCCTTGTTTCTTCTTTTATCTTTCTTTTTTTTCTAGAAATTAAAATCTTAATATTTATCCAATTTTAGTATATTATTTAATAGTTGTAATACATTAATAAGAAAAGAATTTTTTTGATGAAAATATGATCATTAAAATACAAATTGAAACAACTTTTATAATTTCTATAAATGAAAAAAATAATATTAATAAATTTATTGATAATTTAAATATTATGACAAGAAAAGAAAAATTATGAAAGATTCAAATATTGTTTATGTATGCTAAAATTGAATCAATTAAAGAGTTTAGTTTCATACAAAATGAAAAGAAAAAGATTAAAGGGGAGAAGACATAAAAAAAATTATAATAAGGATAATTTAGTACTTTAAAAATTAATTTGTTAGATTTAATGACTAATTTAGATAAGTGAGATTATTTGCTAATTATTACTCAAATAAGGGAGTTATGTGCCTAATTTAATAGTTTATGATGGCTATTGTAAAATAAATGGTAGTTTTATGGTAATAAAGTGTACTTGACCCCACTTTTATTTAGAAATATAAAATTATATTGGTCCAGGTCATAATCTCTTATACAAAATGATGTAAATCACACCAAAAACATAAAATCTCTTTTAAAAAAAACTATAGATTTCTAAAAAGAGAAAAATAAAAAATCTAATGACACCAACAAAAAATTCAAATTTTGGCTTAAAGAAAAACATATTAATTATTACTCAAATAAAGAAGTTATGTGCCTTATTTAATAGTTTATTATGGTTATTGTAAAATAAGTGATAGTTTTATAATAATAAAGTATAATTGACCCCACTTTTTATTTAGAAATATAAAATTATATTGGTTCAGGTCATTTTTCTTATTGTTTTAAAAGAAAATCTGATACAAATGAGATATGGCTTTACTTAGTTGTTATACGGCTTCAAAGCATACCGATATGAAGCAATAAGGCTTCGACATGTCTCTTATACTTCTCCAATATTTCTACTCCTTATGACATTCAATTCGAACCCATTACAACTCTGACATAATGAGAGATAATATATTGTTGCAAGATCCCAGATCTGATCATGTTACTCAAGTTGTTATGTTTCTTCTCTCGACAATTTTACCTTCACCATTCGACTATTTGAACTAGTAATGGGCGATGACGGAGCATTTTATTGTAGCTGTAGTTATCTGAGAGTTGGCCAAATACGAAAACGAGAAGAATTATAGGAGAGAGAGAGATTTTCTATCAAAGAATCGAAGGGATAAATATATGGGTTTTGACAAATATACAATATTACTCTTAAAAGGTTAATGGGCTTGCGACATGCTTATATTTTCCTTTGGACCATTTAATGAGCTTGTTTGCTTATTTTTCTTTTAAGAAAAATATGAATAGGTTGGATTTTAAGTGTTAATACTCTTTTGTAGATAAAATATATCTATTACATTTTTAATTTATTTTATACACGGATATCAATATGCACTTTTATTATTTTCTAAAGACATGTTTATATTTTATAATAATCATTTATATTCTTAATATGTTAAAATTAAATTATTTATACATAATAAATATTTTTAAAAATATTTAATTAAGCATATCCTAAATATATCATATCCTAATTTTTTAGAAATTGTCGAATCGCCATATCATATACGTATCATATCCAATACTCGGTATTGTATACGTGCTTCACAAGTGGAGCTCCTATCTGGTGGGCAGCACTTCATCATTCAAACTGGACCATCAAAGCCTGAAATATCTCTTTGAGCAAAAGATAGTCCTTGTACAACAAGACTCGTTAGCTAAGATGATAGGGTATGACTATGAGTCAGGGGTCAACTAATGCAGCTACAGATACCCTATCAAGGAAACTTGTAGAAGAAAAGAAAGAAGAACCAGTTATGATGGCTATTAGAGGTATATCTGTTGATCTATCGCAAAAAGTAAGAAACTATTGGAGCTATGATAACCATTTATATGAAAATTGAGAAAATCACTTGAAAACAACAAAAGGATCCCAAATTCCCTAAGCATCTTTTGGAAAATTAGCAATTGAGGAGGTGGTAAGCTGGTGGTAGGGAAGAATGACTGTTTGAGAAGGGAGTTACTGTAGTACTTTCATGATAGAGCTTTAGTAGGACAGTCAAGCATAGTTGTCGAATTGAAATTTGACTCATGAATAAAAATTTAGATTTTGTGATTGAGAATTGTATCGAATTGTAAGATACAATATAAATTTGTAAAATAAATTTACTAAACTAGTCTTGAGAGATCAAAATTTGGATAAGTGAGGGTTATTTGCTAATGTTTTTATCCAAATTTAAAATAAATTTACTAAGCTAATTCCGTAAAACTTACTAAAACATACTAAACTAGTCTTGAGAGTTAGTCTTGTGATCTTCCCTACTTTATGTGTTAAATGTTTTTAGACAGATCTAAAAATAACTTATGCTTAATTGAATTGAAAATATGATTAATCAATATATGAATAAGTAAATCTGAACACATTTGTTAAATTTATTTTAAAAAATACGATTATAGACCTATAAATATTATAATTTTTTTATGGAGCTCTTGATTCTAATTAGACTAGAATCGAAGGGTATTGTCGAATGCAAAACATCAAAACGTTGCCTTCAACTTAAAATTTCTATTTTTTTATTTTTAGGATTTACTATTCATGTTGTTTTCTTTGCTTTCTTCTTTCTTTATTTTTTTTATATATTTAGTTTTGGACTACATTCATTACGCCCAGCCCAGTAGACCATTTCAGATCCACAAGCTCCATATGTGGTTTTCTTTTTGCAAGGTAGAAGCCTATATGTGAGTTTTATTTTATTTTAAACAAATAAATAAAAACTTAAAGAAAAACATAACTAAATAAACAATTACAAAAATGTATTAACATAAACACTTGTAATAAAATAAATGACTCAAAATATTTTCCCATTTAATAGCACCATATAAATTTTAAGTGAAATTACATTCTCATCCATATAGTTTGTAATAAAATCCACTTCAATGCTTATAATATAAAAAGTTAAAATTAATATCGAGTTAATAAGATCCGTGTCATTATTTTTTTCCAAATTGACTTAACAGCATATGAGGAGACAATATATTGATATCATAGTTTTAAAATCAAGAGTTCATAGTTTTAATTGTTTATTTTATATATTTCTAAAATTAAAAAATATTTATCTGAGACATATATATTGACATGTCACTTTTTAGGATCAATTGTACTTTATATCATGAATCAGGCATATAACCCCTTATTTGAGTCATAATTAGCAAATACTCACACTCATCCAAATTAGTCATTAAATCTAACAAATTAACTTTTAAAAGATTAAGCTATCCTCATTATAAGTTTTTATTTATTTTTTATTTTTTATGTCTTTTACTTTTTATCTCTTGTTTCTTCTTTTAGCTTTTATTTTTCTAGAAATTAAAATCTTAATATTTATCCAATTCTAGTATATTATTTAATAGTTGTAATACATTAATAAAAATTGAAACAACTTGTATAATTTCTATAAATGGGCAAAATAATATTAATAAATTTATTGATAATTTAAATATTATGAGAAGAAAATAAAAATTATGAAATGTTCAAATATTGTTTATGTATGTTAAAATTGAATCAATTAAAGAGTTTAGTTTCATACAAAATGAAAATAAAAGGATTTAAAGAGGAGAAGACATAAAAGAAAATTATAATAATGTCACACTCCTCAATTAGGCATGATTGGCCGAAGGAATGTATAACCAAACCTCTGTAACCCTAACTTCAGAACCAAGAAACAAACATGACTCTTGACTAAACTAAAGAATAAAAGTAAATTTATAAAATAGAAGTTAACTGTAAAAATTTGTTTACAGAAACAAATAACAATTTACTGAGAATTTTGGCAGAGTTTCCTTGCCATCAAATCATCCGCAAACCTCATATTAGTGGTTAACTTACTTTGAGATCCTGTTACTAAAAAAATTATCCACAAAATAAGGGTGAGTCATATGGACTCTATAAGTAAAAAATTGTACCCAAAAGGTATTAGCATCATTCAACGCACGTATAGAATATATAATCAATTAATTAATCTCATATAACCACATCCATATCTTGTTTTAACGGTACATATATATACATGTAATCATCATAAAATCACAATTCATAAGTTTCACAAGATAGACAAAGCAATTAAAATGCTTGGAATTCATCGAACCAAACAATCAAAACACTCAAAGCAAGCAAAGGGCCAACGAGTAACTCAGCTTCGCACAACAGTATCTCCCCTACTAGGCATTTACGCTCCCGCACAACCAATTAATCTCCATATATAATCTATCTCACCGGGGTTGATCACTTAAACTTTTAAAAACATTTATCAGAATCAGAATATCTCATAATTTCAAATCAACATATCCTAGGTACACATGGATCTCAATTCTGAAAATAAAAATCATTTCTTCAGAAAAATTTTAATTTGTTGGCCCTTATCAAACACAAACAATTTCAAACAAGCATGATTCAAATAACTCACTAAAATATTGCACTTACACATTTATTTAAATACATATACAATTACACATAATAATCTAGCCTCCAAAGACAACAATTAATCACTCATCAGTTTATAAATCTTGTGCATCACTTCTTCTTATACTCATGTGTGTCGTCAGGCCCACAGTAGGGTCTGAAGCTAAAATTCATATTTTCAAATAATACTCAGTTCATAAATGTCATAATTATAATCTTTTAATTATTAAACTTATATATCAACTTATATATATTTCTTGAAACTAAGTCTATTTAAATAATTTAATCAATTCTTTGTAGGATGCTTGATTTCATATCTTGTATGTGTATTATATAAATATATATATATATAAAGAAATTATATTATCTCATACTTTCAATATGTTTCATTTTCTAGCATTAAATCCAAGTTTAGTTACTCTTGTTAAATTTATCCAAGAGCTTGAATTATGCTATTTCAATATTAATACCATTAAATTCTAAAATTTGTCTTTCCCTACCCACATTTCTGTATTATGTTGTATAGTGCTATCAGACATGGATAAACCAATACTAAATGTATAGTACAAATTACCTCTAAATATATTTACTCAGAAGAAACATTAATAATCATATTTTTAATATCTTTTATTATTATTATTGTTGTTGTTATTTAGTTCTTGTATGTTAATATCTTCAAAACTTAAATTTAAAAGCACTAAAATAGATTTTATATCAATTGCATCCAACTTTATAACAAATAGTAAGCAGAAATGTAAAAAATTTCACTTAAAAGTAAAGTCCAATCAAACATTCCCTTATAAAGAGAATTGATAGGCCTTGAAAGTAATTTTGGTGAATTGGTAATGATCTATATTTTAGATCCACAATCCTTGTTCTACTTCCTGTTAAATAATTTAATAAATATCTTAAAGTAAAATTAACTATCTTCCATTTACTCAAAAATTCCAATTTTATAATTCAACATTAACGTAGTCAACGTTTATGTTTTCTAATTAGCTAGTTAGCAATTGAAACTTACATCAATCAAATTAACTATCCCTCTAGTATTCATAATCAAACATTAAATTTCTAACAAATTACTTAGAGTTCCATTACTTCACACATATAAGTTCTAAATTAAATGCTAGAATCCTAAACTTCTTATTTTACATAACTATTTTATACACTAACTATTATTATTAAACTTTGGTTCATAATTTACAACTCTCTTAACCTCTTATGTTTAAGTATTTAATACATAATAATCATAAGGTTTAGTTTTAAGAAATTCCCATTACTCACCTAACTAAGAGGTTTTCACCACCTAAACCACTTCTAAGACCCACGACAAAGACAAAACAGGGGAGTGTTGGCTATAGCTCCCACCCAAACTGCCACTACCATCAAAGCTTCAACTCACAACAGGCAGCAAGAAGCAACCATAACTCGAGCACACAAAAATTGGAACCAGGAAGAAAACACAGCAGGCAGAATAAGGCATGGCTAGAAAATTCTACAACTGCCCGAGATCTGCTCCCTCATAAACTTAATCCTAATTCCCCATATCCAAACAATCCTACAGCAGCTCACACACGCCATAACCACAAATCAAATTTGTCGTATGCTTACTTGTCTCCACTAACACAGCTCAATCCGTGAATCCCAACACAAAATAAGAAAAAGAGGAGGTTGTTACGAGATCAAAATTCATCTTACCACTCACCTAAATAGAGCAGTGCCAAGATGACAACATAATTCACCTTCATGTTACAACCAGCCCGAAAACAGAGTCACTCAACCACTTCCATGGCAACCAGGTGTCGTTGTGTAAGCTTGAGATGAGTACACGCACGAAAAGGGAAGGAAAAGCAAGTCACTTGCTTTGGAAAAAATTACAAGAAGATGCTAAGAAGAATTCCACAAGGTTAATTAAAGGGAACGAAAACAGGGAGGCTCGACTGTATGGAGAAGAAGGTTCGCAATGCAATACAAAAGTGAAAGGAAAAAGTATAGTGAAATACATAAAAAATCTAACAGTCAAAGGTTAATATGTGATTTGTGGTAACAATTTAATCCCAGGTGCATGTAATTATATCATGCATAATTATTTTCTATATTATACCTCTAATTACACCTTTACTTTGTTTACTACTAAAATTTACACGTTTTGAAAAACAAAATCAACCAATAACGTCAAAGTCAATGATTTTAAAATTATGGCTCAGATTTAATCTTGGTTATAGGTGTTTCTATATATATATATATATATATATACATACTTATATTTTAAATATTTAAGTTGTTTACACATTTGTTCTACTTATAAATAGCAAGTTTACAATTAGCTACAAGTTACAAATCAATCAATTAGGTGATGAAAATTAATTTACATGCCTATATAAATAAATAATATATATATATATATATATATATATATTCATAAATTCAAATAATCTTTTATTTTAGTTTATTTTATGATTTTTTTTATTTACTCAGCCACGATTTATATATCATATCCTGAAACGTACGTTGATTTGTTAAGTTATAACTTATTCAATTACACTGCTACTTATTTAATTTATTTATATGTTTGTCATTTTATAACTACAATTTACACATTCAACTCTAAAACTCGATTGTTATGATATCAGATTATAAGTGTTATAACAATATACGAACATTATATAACGTACATTAAAATATTACGTTATAACAAATAAGGGTAATTTAGTACTTTAAAAGTTAATTTGTTAGATTTAATGACTAATTTAGATAAGTGAAGATTATTTACTAATTATTACTCAAATAAAAGAGTTATATGCCTAATTTAATAGTTCATGAGGGTTATTACAAAATAAGTTATAGAAATAAAGTGTAATTAACCTCACTTTTTATTTAGAAATATAAAATTATATTAGTTCAAGTCATAATCTCTTATACAAAACGAAGTAAATCACACCAAAAACATAAAATCTCTTAAAAAAACTATAGATTTCTAAAAAGAGAAAAATAAAAAAGCTAATGACACCACAAAAAATTCAAAATTTGACTTAAGAATAGTACAACTCTCAAAACATTTATTCAAAAGTAAAAAGAACAAGGGAAACGATCAAGGCGTAGGGACTGCCCCCAATACACAGAAGGTGCGCTCAATAAATATTACTTTTTTTTCTTTTAAAATAAGTCATTTTACATAATTATCAATTTTACCATTTAGTTAGTAAGCTCAGAATGTATAATTATTATAAAATACAAGTAAAAGAGTTTAATTCATCTTTTAAAAATTTATTTTATCTTAAATTTGAATGAAATATAACCCTAATAAAATTTAATTTATGTAAAATACAACTTCAATAATGAAAATTTTATTTTATTTATAATTTTTAAAATTTTAATTTTGATATATAAAAATGTTAATATTTAAGTTAAAAAAGATTATAATAAAAATATTTTTTAATTGAAAATAAACATATAAAGTTTAAATTAATTTAATTTACAATTTGTAGGAATTTTTCGAAATCTGAAATATAAGGGTGGATTGTTCTTACTTATACCAAAGAAATATAGGGAGAGAGATTGAGTACATATATTTTTTGTTAAATGATTACTAACAAAACTACATGATATGGAAACCCAACTAAATACCATGTTAAGACAAATATAACTTTCTTGGGGAAAATGTTAGATAATCAAAAGTACTTTCCACAAGCTCTTTGGTATATATAAAAAAAAAAAAATGTTGTATAATCACATATGCTTGGCACAGCAACACCGTCATATCCAAAGCACACCGCTGAAAATAAAAATAACATCACAGAGAAAAAGTAAAAAGTAAAAAGTAACAAGTAAAAATTCAAAAGTAAAAAGAAAAACCATTTTTCTTTCAAAGTTCAAATGACAGCTTCCCCTGCAAATCCAAGCACCCATTGTAGCAAAAAGCTGCAAAATGTCCTCAAAGAAGCAAGCCATCTTCATATGTTCCCTCATCATTACATGGTACACATCAAATATTGGTGTCCTCCTCCTCAACAAGTACTTGCTCTCCAATTATGACTTCAGATTCCCGATCTTCCTCACAATGTGTCATATGTCAGCCTGTGCAGTTCTTAGCTATGTTTCCATTGTTGTCCTCAAGATTGTGCCCCTTCAGATGATCAAATCCAGGTCTCAGTTCATAAAAATTGCAATTTTGAGCGTTGTATTTTGCGGGTCTGTTGTCGGTGGGAACATTTCTCTCAGGTACCTGGCTGTGTCGTTCAATCAGGCAGTGGGTGCCACGACACCTTTCTTCACGGCCTTATTTGCTTATATGGTGACCCTTAAGCGAGAAGCTTGGGTCACATACGGTGCTCTTGTACCAGTTGTTGCTGGGGTTGTGATTGCCAGTGGGGTATGTTCTCTTAGTTAATTGGATCATTTATAAGCACAATGCATTGAATAATTGGTATGAATTTTTTTGTTGCTAGCATTCCAATTGTTCTTTTTTGAGCCAAGATGAAGGTTTAGATTGGTTCTACATCCACACATTATTTTGTGAATATCAATAGCTTTTGATCCTATGTTGTGCTTGTGAGATCATTCATATTTGCGTAGACCTGTATTTTTCTTATCATATATGCTTAACGTGTTAAGTCTACGTCACGTCATAAATGCCTACCCAGATCTGAAATTTGGTTACTTGGTCTAGCTAATGGTAAGTCATGCTGCCGTACAGTTCCTGATCTTTAAATATTCAAAGTATAAGCACATAAGCAGAGTGCACTGGGTTGGGAAAGTTAAAACAATGTCAACAAGTGTAAAGCGTGCATTTGACGACGACTGGAAAAGTTTTTTATTTCTTTCTCCGTTATCATTTATACCCATGAATTGATGATTTAGTAAACAACTTTGGACTATGTAAGGTCACTTCACGTATCCAAGATTAAAAGTGTTTATTCCCATTGTTGTGATTTTTCTCTTCTATTTGCTCCATGCTATATGAATTAACATTTTGTAAGTTAATTGACATTTGTGTAAGTTTTTTAATCATCATTTGAATATGCAACTTTCCTCTCAAATTGTCATTAGAAAAGGATTTCTCCATATATCTGCTGCTGTGTAGTCTAATTTACATTATAACGAGTAGGAACATTTGTTGCTTCTAGCCTGTATGATACATTTTCCCTATCTGGGTTAACAATTTCTTTTGGTTGATGGCAGGGTGAGCCAGGATTTCACTTGTTTGGATTTATTATGTGCTTAAGTGCAACTGCTGCAAGGGCCTTTAAGTCTGTTCTGCAGGGCGTCCTCCTCTCTTCAGAAGGGTAAATACTTTATTGCTACGATATCTTCATTTCTTTTCGTTTTCTCATATGAAGCATCCATCCATCCATCCATCAGAATCTTAAAATAACTAAATCTGTTATTAGGATTGTGAAACAGGAACCAATCTCCCTTATGTCATCCCCATTATATGCGATGGCCGATGGTTTGATTACAATGTGTATCTGTTATTTCTCAACCAGAGATCTTGCATTAATAGGCAAGTAGCTGTTTAAATGTATTCTACTGGAAATAAAATACGACGGCATGTTGAAAAGTTGTTGTCTGCACCTCGGCATCAAGTACTTTTTTTGGACACAAATATGTAGAGAAATCTTAAATGTGCATCTAATGGAAAATAAAATATATTGATATGTAGAAAGTTGCTATATGCGCCTCAACGTCAAGCATGGTCTGAAAAACCCAATGATGTAAGAAGTTTTTATCCATACTTCAAGTGGAAAATTAAATCTCTTTAGAGTTTATGAAAGTGTAGTTGCTGAATGGAAGACAGTTGCTTCGAACAAAGGATGTGAGGAATAAAACCCTTTGTCTTACTGAAGTGGCAAGAGGCTATATCTCCTCCTGTTTGGTCGTCCCAGTCTTAAACTGGTTTATTAATAGGAAAGGACTCCTTGTACATAAGCTTTTACAAGGTCTAGTATTTTCTTTTGGCTAATTCAGATAAATTAGATGTTGATTACATTTGATGTTATGTTGATGTTCCGGTTCTATCACAGTGATGAGTGAACACGATTTTTATTATAATTACACAATATTTTTAGACAGTTTATTTTTGCAAAGAAGGGGAAAATTTATGAAGTTATTCAATAGTATTCACTAGCAATATGACAGACTTAAATTGGTTTATCAATAAGAAAGGATTCCTTGAGCATTAATTTCAAGTGATTTGAGTTTCTAGATATTTGTTCCATGTTATTAAAGAATATAAGATTTTTTTTTTCTCACAGAAAACGAAAGATTAGATTTTGTCTCTATAGCATAAACAGCATTGTGGACAGTGAATTATAAACTATACCATGATGTATATCTTTCTCCACAATAAAGACTAGTCCAACTCCAAGTGACTAGTATTTGGATACCTTGTGTTTATAAAGCATATTCAAACAATCTACACTTACAATATGGAACTTAGGCATCATATTCTCTACAAAAAAGTTTCCTTCTGCTTTTTTCTACCTATTTGGTGTGCTTTGTTTGTGTCCATATGGCATTTCTACTGCAGTGGTTTCTTTGTTATTAAAAAAAGTATCAGGATAGTATCCACTGTAGAGCTGTTGACTATATGCAGTATGATTACATATGTTCTTCTCCTGTGATTGCTTGACATTTTGTTGTTTCATATTTTTGGATATTTATCTCCACAATGTTTCTCTAGTCATCTAGGTTGTTTCTTCTCTGTATAATGGTATACCCTATTGCATTGTATTGGCATTTTAATTGAATTTAACTTTTTTATTTTTCTATTTCTAGGTTCTAGCCAAAAAGGTCTCGATTACAAATTACATGGTATTCTTGGAGTTTCATTTGTCTTTTTAATTTTCATCTTCTCCATTGTAACATGCATCAACAATTTGTCATTTCGACATGATTTGGTTGACATAGAAATGGACAAACTACAAGGAGTATTAATTAGTTTCTGTATCATGATGAAGTTGGCTCTTTTCTTTTCCTCCAGACCCTCTCATTAACCACACAGAGAATTTATTTTCTGTAAGCAACTTACTGATTATATCGGATTTTCTTGAACTTGACAGGGAAAAGTTGAACTCGATGAACTTGCTTCTTTATATGTCTCCAATGGCGGTGCTAGTTTTATTGCCTGCAGCTCTTATTATGGAGCCCAATGTCTTAGATGTCACTTTGTCACTTGGAAGAGAACAAAAGTTTATGTGGCTACTTCTTTTGGTTAATTCAGCTATGGCATATTTAGCTAACTTGTCAAACTTCTTGGTGACTAAACATACAAGTGCACTAACCCTCCAGGTTTGCCTTTTTTTTTCTTTTTTTCTTTTTTCCCATTCTTGAGTGTGTGTGTGGAAAAATTTAAACCGCATAGATCAACCTGTTTCTTGAAAAATATTATGATTGACTGTTATTACATTATTGAAGTCGTCATTCAAGATTGAAATTAACTCGTGGACATTTAATTATAGTATAGTAGAACCCTAAATTTCAAATTTACTTTTAATTAGAGTAACTAGCAGTAACGTCAATATTTTTATTTTTCTTAATTTTTCACAAATCAGTATGACATCCCCATCCAAAAGAAAAGAAAAGAGTCTTGTGCATAATGCTCTATGAAATTGCAAATTCAAACTCATTTTATTGTACAATATTGTTAATGTGATGTGCATATATACTGATATAACAAGGAGTGAATTGATTGATCTACTTTAGATCAGCATTACAAAGTTGGATATACATATATGTGCATAATAATATCCTTTAGTTTCTTTATTTTTGTTTTCCATTTTTCCTTGTTTCGAACTAGTAGGTGATTCACTAAAAGCTCCATGTGAGATCTATTCTCCTCAAGCCTTATCTTTTTTCTTTTGCTACCTCAGAGTCTGAGACGCTTCTTTTCGTGTTGTCGTAATTGAAATTCCATTGATTTCTTTTAGTTTATGAACTATTGAAGTTGCTGAATCATTGACTAGAAATTCTTTGGGTACTGCAAAACCCTGTTCTCATTTGGTAAATTTGTTACTACCCAGAGACCGATACCAAGTGAATAAATTGAAAAGTTAAATCAGAGTCCAAGAAAAAAAAACAAGATGTTTATACTAAATTGTTCTGTTGTGTTATGCACTTCATAGACTGGTTGTGTTGTAATCAGGTATTGGGCAATGCAAAAGGTGCCGTAGCTGTTGTTATCTCCATACTTCTATTTAGAAACCCTGTCACTGCAATTGGCATTGGTGGCTACTCAATAACTGTTCTTGGGGTGGTTGCATATGGAGAAACAAAGAGGAGGTTTAGGTGAATGGTGTTTCACATATATTGCTTCATTCTTTTTGCTTGCTTCTGTACTTTGTTGTCTTTAGGGATTTTATATGGGACTAGATTCTTGTTGACGCCATTATATTTATAGAGAGCATTCTTCCATTTGGTTGTCGCCCTTTTCCTTTTTCTTTTTGGCTAGAATTTCTTTCTGTTGTATTTTATCACTTAAACATGTATAAGATTAGAGTAATGCCCCTACTTTTTCAAAATTTGGAATAGTGGTCAATTTCTTTTTATCAATAAAAAAAGGAAAAAGGCAAATGAAAGATTCAAACAGCAAAAAGGTTGAGGCATGCACATTACAGAAAAATGTAAGCGAAAGTTCTCAAATGTACCCTGAAATGTGTGGATGATACTCGTGCTATTTTTGATGTCTTGTTCTGCTAGCTATGCTATGAGATCTAATTTCCTGATTTCCCGTTGTTCCTCAGTAGCTCAGTGGTAAAGCAGTCGGGGCTGCTAACTAACTGGTTGTAGGTCCAGTTATGGGTTCATATAAAAGCAACCGGTTGAGGTTCCCAGTTTCAATAAGATACCATAAGAAGATAGAGCACTTAAGCTACTGCACCAACTGCCCCTACTTGTGATGAAACAAGACAGTTCTCTTCTATCTCTCGTGGTTAATAACTTCACTTCCATTTACAAATTCAAGGAAAAGGAAGAGTTTATCTCAAGGGAAAAGCTGAACTTCACAATGATAACAACGAAATCTTTTAAGAGTTCGATGCTAGTGAGATACACAATTTAGAGGGAAAAAAAATTCAATCTGATTTGTAACGAATGAAAGATTTAAAAGTAAACTACTTTTAAGAATCAACAATCACAAGGATTTCTTCAAGTGTAGATGAGCAACTAGGCATTAGCTACAGAGTACTTCTTGAGAATTACATTGTGCAAATTTCACTGTCTTATATACATTTTTTTTTTCTAAGAACAATTCATGAACACAAAAACAGGTTGTAAAACTCCAAACGTGTTAGTGCAGTAAAACAAAAAAAGTCATTTACTAGTTGCTTTTGTCACACTAAGAGAAAGGGTAATTTTATGCCAGTTAAGGACAGGAGTTTTATGCTAGTTCAGGACCAGAAGGGAGTGCCACATAGCCATCATGGTGCTTAGTTCTTTCAACTGGTATGCATTTGAGGATTACTGCTACAAGCAAGCTGACTGATCCAATTAAGACACTGAGTAACCAGAATTGCCAGCTTAGTGGTACAGTGCTTGCCAAAGTTCCTAGGAACTCAACTATGATGACCTGAAATGCAACTGTGGAGACCATGACACCTAAGAATACCCAGCTATCAAACATGCCACGGAATATGTTTATCTTTTCTATTTCTCGGCTGTTTAACTCATTAAACACCTGCAAAAGAAAAAGGAAAAGAAAACAAGGTAACAGAAGAAAGTCAAGAAATGAATAACCAATGTAAAACAGAATCAATTTGTTGGGTCACCAAATGGGTATAAATGTACATATTGGTTTTAGCAAAAAAAAAAAAATATTCAAGGTCATGAAGACTAATGACAAAACATGAACAGATTGCAGCTAACAATCAGTAGTAACGAGTAGCAAAACTGATGAATCACTAAAGACAAGATAGGACAGTTAATGTACAATCATGAGCATGAGCATGAGCATTGTACCCTTGTGTTCTAGGAGTTACTTAAAAAAAGGAAAATAAACATGATCCTAAGTTAGTGTAATTTTATCACGCTGCAAATGTGAAAGAAACTTCGGAAACATATATTTTCTTATGTAATGATTCATAACCAAGTTATACCACATATTCTTGTCATTGTATTAAAGTAAACTAGAAAGTAAAGCAAGAGAAACTCATATATGAGACACAGGTTGTGATTTTGAAGCATCAAGATGAACATTAACTTAATTAGGTTGCAATGGATGGGGCCTGGCAAAGTGGATGAAGACAAATTGTCAAGGGGTTTCAGAAGGATCACTTAATGTTGATTGAATTAAAGCTCAAAAGAGATTGGATTTGTTAGTTTAAGAAGTCTACAACATCAGCTTTGCTACTGATTTCACTTATACTGACAAGCATGAATTCTAATCAATGTTATAAACCAACAAGACCTAGAGTAAGGATTCTGGGATTCAGATAGGGAGAGAGTGTGAGGAAGGAAGTGAGGAATTCTTGTAAATATTTTCCCTATTACTCGTCTTCCCCCATCCCCTTTTCTTTTTGCCTTCACTTTGATTACTCAAAAACATTATTCAGTTCCAAGTCATATTAGACGTACTTCCAGATACGTTCATCTGACACATTCCTTTTCAATAAGAGGCATTTAACAGCATAATATGAGCAAGCTTAGAAAGGGAATTTGCTTCCATATCTCATGCTCTCATCTCGTAAAAAAAAAAAAGAAAAAAAGTCAACCATAGTGTAGATGAAAGGCAAAAGAAATACGTGTGTACATGAAGGCAGAAGAATAGCTGCGTCTGTGCATGTTTATGTATGCACTTGTCTCTAGAAATAACTATACCTGGCAGAATACAAAGGAGTTGAATATCACAGTGTTGAGAACTTCAGTTGCATCTGAACCATTAAGTCCTAGTAGCCTTTTCCCATCAAAATTGAGAGCTCCAAGGACAATCAATTGATAAATACTTTGACCAATGATATTTCTCCACATGACCTTGGTGATGAAGCTTGCACCCCTTCCTACTGGTGGCCGCTCCATAAGTCCATCATTGGGAGGCTCTGTGGCCAGGGCCAATGCACCAAGGGTGTCCATAATCATGTTCACCCATAGCAGTTGTACAGCAGTTAGTGGAGCTGATCCTGAACGTAAAAAAATGGAAAATAATTATAATATTGTGTATAACACAATATAATGTTATTTTATGAAAAAACCGCATTTTCTGAACCAACAAACCTGAGATGCATGCAGAAACAAAGTTAATCATCAGAGCCACAACATTGACTGTTAACTGGAATTGCACAAATTTTTGAATGTTTATATATACAGCACGTCCCCATCTGGCCACGTTGACAATAGTGGTGAAGTTGTCGTCAAGTATGATGACATCAGCATTTTCTTTGGCAACCTATGGATGGCATCATTCCAAAGTAATGTCTAAACTATCACGATATCAGATAACATGAAGCAACTATAAACATCATATGGCTGCCAGATTAGAAGAATATAATGTTAGAGTGATATCTAGTTACAAAGATAACTAGACAGTATTATTACACCTCTTTAACTATGGATGCTGATATGGTGAGGAAAAAGAAACATAAGAAAGCATTAAATAACAAACACATGTACAATAATGTGAAAATAACAAACACTTATGTACAATAAACCAAGAACTTAAATCACAACTCTGTTTAGAAATAGAATATGAAAATAAGGGACAAAATGACAACTGCGATATGAATAGATTATAACATGTCTATCACGCCAATAAGACGAACAGGAACCAGACAAGAAAACAAACAAATAGACTACAAGTTTAAAGCCAGTCAGAATCATAGATTTAATAGCAAAAGGCACAAACCTCTGTTCCTGCTATCCCCATGGCAAATCCAATGTCTGCCTCATACAATGCAGGAGCATCGTTGGTCCCATCACCAGTAACTGCAACAACCTCGCCAAACATTTTCCTCAAATTGGTGACTAATGTGTGTTTGTCCAAGGGCAAAGATCTTGCCATTACCTGATTCCATTTTAGCATTTAAGAAAGATGAACAACTTCAAAATAGAGTTAATAACAAATACTTTTATAAAATTATTCTAGAACCTGTATTCTTGGTATTATTTCCTTCATTTGCTCAGGAGACATGGTACGAAAATCTGATCCTTCTATGGCCACACCACCAGTGGTAAGTATACCACATTCTTTAGCTATGGCCTTGGCTGTATTTATATTGTCGCCAGTGACCATCCGAACAGTAATTCCAGCAACTAAACAACTTTGAACAGCGTCCTTAACCCCAGGTCGCACAGGATCCTTGATTCCTACAACTGCTATGAATGTATATCCAGTTTCAGGAATGCTGGTTTCATTCGTTGTTTCATTAATATCTTTGAAAGCCAAGCAAAGAGTTCTTAAGGCTTCAGAGGCAAAACTATTTATAACCCTGGTAATATTTCTTGCCTGTTCTTCAGGAAGATCAACAGCTTCTCCATTGCTATCAATAATCTTGTCACACATTTTCAATATTATTTCCGATGCACCTTTGCAAAAAATGCGTACCCCTCCATCTGGAAGAGCCACAAATACGGACATCTTCTTCCTGACTGAATTGAATGGCTCAACCTTAATTATCTTATACTCTTGGCGTTGGGCATCAAAATCACCACCCAGAAGCAAGCCAAATTCCAATATTGCTGATTCTGTTGGTGTTCCTAATATAGAGTTCTTCCCAGCATCATCCTTAACTACTTCAGAAGCAGTATTTTGAAATATAGCCTGCAAAAGTACACTTACAACACTTTCAGATATCTCTGATGTCAATCTTTCTTCAATCTCATTACCTCTTATCTCCAAGGATTTTTCACATATCCATAGTTTGTCGACTACCATATGGTTAGTGGTTAATGTTCCAGTCTTATCTGTGCAAATGCAACTAGCGGAACCCATTGTCTCGCATGCAGAGAGATGCCTCACAAGTGCCCTGTCATTCATTAATTTTTTCATTGCAAAAGCCAGGCTCAGTGTCACTGCTAAAGGTAATCCTTCAGGAACAGCAACAACTATTATAGTTACAGCAATGGCAAAGTAGTTTAGAAGCTGTAATGCATCACTTGAAGACCAGTCACTAAACTCACCATGAAGTGCTTTTTCCACCAAAAACCTTACTGTTAACACTGCAAATGTAAGCACAGCAAAAGTCAAACCAATTTTACCAATAATAGTAGCAACACCATTCAGCTTCACCTGCAACGGGGTCTCATCCTCTCCTCCCTCATTCAAAGTTTCCATCAACTTTCCCCACTCGGTCCTCATACCAACTGCTGTGATCAACATTTTGCCAGACCCATCTTGCACTTTTGTTCCTGAAAGAAGAAAAGGTTTCTCCTCATACACATTAACTGGCTCACTCTCACCTGACAAGCTCGACTCATCTATTAGCAAACTGTATCCTGATATATAGATCCCATCTGCTGGAACTTGATCTCCTATAGACAAATGAACAATATCTCCCACGACCAAGTCATATATAGATAATTTTTGTCTTTTTCCATCCCTGGTAACCTGAACAAAGATCTTTTTCTTCTCTCTATCTAAATCCCTGAATTGCAATGACTGCTTGTAGTCACTGATTGCAGTAACCATAACTACCAAGAATATACTGAGTATGATTCCCAGACCATCATACATACCCTTTGGCCACCCTTCTGTGGCAATTCCTACACCTATAGAAACTACAGCACAGACCATGAGAATTATCAGAGTTAAATCTTGCAGAGCTTCCCACACAAATATAAAAAAAGATTTAGGGGGTTTCTCCGTATAGCGGTTGAAACCATAAATTTGTTGCCTTCTATGTATATTGTTTTCACTGACACCTTCATTCAGTGAGACAGAGAGTTTCCTGGAAATTCCCTCTACTCCACCATGTCCCTTCAAACTCTTAGAATCATGGCTACGAACAATTGAAGCAATTTCATCAGGATCAATACCAAAACCAGCTTCTCTGGCCTCTTCAGACAGCTTGTATTCAGCACGACCACCGGCTGTATCAGAACACCAAATGACTAAGAAAGCAAAGCAGAAGTACAAATAACTGAAATTAAAAATATTAGTATCATACCGTCAATGAACTGCAATGCTGCTTTTTGAACATAAAGAGCAACCCGAATTTTTTCCTAGTAGAGAAAATAAGAATGACATGAGTCCCAAAGAAAATGTCAGTAACGCTCTTTCTGTGACAGTGTTTGGGGAACTCTGAACTCCACAAATTAAATCGTGCCTGTGAGAATATTAATCTTGATGTCTACTCAAAAAGTCACTACGCATTGTCCTTCACCTCATCCAAAGTTATCTTACAATACTAAACTGAATAACATTATCAAATGCCAAACTAAACCCTTTAGAGAAAAAGATACTTCGAAGTTTAAGATGAATAAAATTCTGAAATGCTTACGACTATCCTTGAGAATTTGCTGGCAAGTAACAATGTACTAAACAAGAGGTAAGATGTATATTGCTATTTCACTCGTTACAAGAAAAATGTAGGATCACATATGACCTTAACAAGGTACCTAGCAATTCTATTCATTAAGATAAATTAGTCAATTTGACACCCCCTTGATAATTATTTTTGAGATTTTATTTTCACTAAACCCATATATTTTGAGTCAACTGACAACTTTTAACTAATTTATTAAATGTCAATCAGCCATTAGCTCAACTGGCATAGTAACATAGACAAGATACTCAATTTTTGTGAACTATACATGATGATAATTTGAAATCCAATTCTTCTTTTACATAAAAGTATTATTTATATAAATTTAGCTAATATATCACTGTAAGACCATCCCTTACAAATAATATATTTAACTCTCCATATTCAATTTCAGTTCTCTTCTAAGAAATGACTAATTTGTTCATCTATACAATGTATGATAGGTACATAAAATTAGTTCGATTCTAAGAAATGCAGTGATGAATATTTAAAGTTTAATTTTCAAGATTTCCAATTAATCTCCATACTTGCTTTTTGACATGTACGGTCTGATCCACAGACTACCAAGAGGCGTCTGAACCGTGTCCTAAGTCAACGATAATTTTTATGGGCATTAGATTAGGCCAAAAGTTGGAATCAGAAAGTGACATACATAGTATAACTGCCATAAGGAAATAGGACGAGCATCTTCATCAACAATGAAAACAACAAAAATGACCAATAGTGCTCCTCAAGTCAAGACTAAAACTCCGAAAATTGTTCCTAACAAAAAATAATAATAATAATAAACTTCACAAAATTGTGAATATTAAATTGTGCAGTGGGGTCAAATGCTGGTTTTTCAAAAATTTCAATTGCTGCCATTGTCATGCTATTCATTGAGCGAGAAACTTCCTTGAAGTTTCCTTTCTTAGATGGAGTCAAAAAGTTAACTTTGTCCCAATCGAGGCCGCAAATTATCAGTAAAATATAATTTTCCACAACCACAAAACAACGAGAATAAAGATGTACTACTGTACGTCTGTACACAGAGCAATATTAAATATTTAATTGTGGATCAATATTAGATTTATTTATTTAATTAATTATTGCATATTTGTTTCCTATTTATAAGGCCGTTGGCCCACCAGCATTGATAACGTGGCGACAGCACAATGGGGCTCAGCACTTACGTGGGCCCCACATTGAATCGGTAGGCTCAATGGGATATTGTCTGCATTTAGTAAGGAAGATATATAATAAAACTCCGTCATCACATCGTGTACCACGTTGCCCAAAGGTCCTGGCAAGAATGTACTTGACGCGGAAATTATACGCGTAGAAATTGGATGTTGCAGTTACCAACCACCTAAGACGAGTATTGGTCGATCTCAGCTAAAACGCTCATTTCTATTTAATCAGAATCTTACAGGTTACAGCTCTCTAAAAACCAGGAAGAAAACGCTTGCCTTATTCTGTTCGGGCGCCGAGAAATTCAAAAGAAAAATTCAGATAAATAACGCAGGAAAATAAAGTCAATAAACTGGGATTCTATAACTTCAAAAATAAAAAATAATGAAACTAATTTATTTTATTTATTTTTTTACAATAGCTGATAGTTCACATCTGGTCATCTACTACATTAAAATGGATTTTACTTTCTGTTTACCCTAATCCGATCAACACCTGCAAATTTTCTCATCAGCCCTATCTTATTCACAGAGATTTCTCTCACGTTTTCCTGGCAACCAAATGAACCTCTAATTTACATTACTATACTTTAGAACACATAAAGCAGGCACAGTAGTAATAAAAAACAAATAGAGGAAATTAAAACCTGAATTTCGCCTTTAATCTTCTGAGCTTCACGGCGTTTTTCGAGATCTGCGACCATACGAAACCTCCTCCGTCGATTCTTCACCACCGTGACGGCGGATCTCCATCGTTTCAACGCTTCTACAGAGGAATTCTTGTTCTCAACCTGGAAATCCATCAAATAATTTTCCATTGTATTGGAAATCAGTGTGTCAGTTCTCTTTCTCTCAGAGTCTTCGCCGTCTCACACACGGACGAGAAGGAGACAGTGAGAGAAATAAGGAGAGCAGGACTCGGTGGCAAAGCCTGAGCTGGGAGTGGATTTGCTTCGGAGATTTTCAATTTAATTCCATACAACGTGAGTGGAAGATTCCCTACAAGTTCGTGCAAAAAGTTTAGTTTTGAAATCCAATCGGTGGAAAGCACGTCATAAAGGTCAAAAAAGTTGTGCTTTATGGACAATCAGAAAATAAGTCTGCCAATTACTAGTCTACACGTCATCCACTCAGAAAGTGGCATACATTTTGCCGGCTGGGCCGGACGACGAAAGTTTTATGATGAAGAAGTCCAATATTGATTTCATTGTAATGGTCTACAAAAATAAAAAAGTTGTTTGTTGGTCATGGTGTGCCAGTTGCCCGTTGAATTTTGGTCGGGCTCAAATTTGGCTTGTTAAGAACCCGACGACCTAAAATTTTACCGTTAAGGATTAGAGAAAAATTTAAATAAAATATTATCAAATCAACTTACAACTTCAATAGATTTACTATAATTTTATATATAAATAATATTAAATAAGATAACTCACAATTTTATAGACTGAATTTAAAAAAATTATACTTGATTTATTTTATTAAACGAGTTCTAAACGTATTTTAAAGTCGAGTCAAGAAAATAAAACAAACCCAATCTAAACTCTTACCAAATAGCTTAAGCATTATTTACAGCCTAACTCAACTTGTTACTGCTTACATTTTGCCAGTGGCCGGAACAAAGTTTTATGATGAAGAAATCTAATAGTGATTCCATGTAATGATGTCTCAAATTTTTTTTAAAAAAAAGTTGGTCTCGTCATAGTGTGGCAGCAGTATGTTTGACAAATGTTGTGGTGTGGGTCAGTCAAGTCTTCATTCATCCATAGCCCTGGCTATTATTAGGGTAAATGTAAAGATATTAGCTTGTGTATTTGCTTAATTCTGCCATTATAGATAATGTCTAATTCAATTATAATTTGTTAAACAAATAAACTTAAATTTATGAATTTTTCTACCAAATACCCATAAGACACTTGTTCATATAATAAATATAAAAATTTTGTATTATTAATTATAGTGATTGACCATAATTTTAATGTTACATAATTAATAATTTTGTATTTTTAAAATATTTCAAATTTTAAAACTTATATTTATTATATCTTATCAAGTACCTTTTGAACACTAGTTAAAAAAATTTTAAATTTATATAAAAATATAAATTAAGTTCAATTTGAATTGGTTTAAATGTAAATCTAAGTTTTTTTTTTTTTTTTTTCTGCGTATTTCATTATTTTGAAAGCAAAGTGATATCCAATCTGTTCCTCTGTCATTGTCATTTTCATGTAGGATTTGTAATAGACTTGTTCCCCACATTTGGTTGTACATATCTTGTTTAGGTAACCAAAAAAATACGTGGTATCCACTAGGCCATTACCGTGTAGAAACGTAATATGGTTCAAAGAATTGGAGCACTTTCTCTTGAGATCAATTGTTCCGATGGTATGAAAGGCTTTGGTTTATTTTGATTGCTTGGCACTTTTTCCATTCAAACTCATAAAGGTCTTAAAAGACTGTTCAATGATAAGACGATACTAACGTTTTTTTCAAAAAGGAACTTTTCATCGTTTTTGGTACGCTAAGGAACTTGTCATCTTCTTCCTGCAACAGCCAAGAAATAGAATGACAGAATTTGTATTATTTTCTCAAAACTTTCAAACATTTCCCATGTCTTCTTCGAGTCTAACAACGTTACTATTTTAAACAAAAAATACTAATAGACTTAGACTTAAAACATTTTATTAAATTGTTCCTAAAATATTTTTTCTTTTCTTTCTACTTTCCTTCTAAAACTACAATACTTTTTTTTTTGCCAATCTCATCCTTTAAAATTATTATGCGCCCTCACTCCCTCTCATTTGTTTTCTTCTCATTTCTCTCTCAAAAAATCTAAGAATATTATTAAATTGCTTAATTTTTTTAAAATATTTTGATTCTCACAAATACTAATTTAATAATTTTTAGTGAGAGATAATAAAAAAAAGAATGAAATATTATTCATCAAAGAAGTAAAAAAATATTTTTTCACCTTAACACAAAAAAAAATTGTTTTAAGCCCAACCAACTATTTTCATCTACAATATTAACAGTGTTAAATTAAAAAAAGACATTGCAAATGTTTTAGAATTTCATAATGACATTGATCTAAAAATACTGATGGTATAAAATTGACAAAAATATGATATTTTAAGTACTGTTATTTTTTTTATTTTATTTTTTACCTTTCCATACCGCCCTTTACACTATGCAAACAGTATTTATTGTATGTCAACTGCAGCCAATATTGAATGGAAGTATGACATTTCAAGATTAGTCTATAAGGACAGATTTCAGATCTGAGTAAGAAACAATTTTAGGGGCAACGATGCCCAATGACTCTTATAGACTGTAGTACTCACAAGGGCATCGAAGGGGCACATGGTATTTTAATACCAAACTAGGATGCTACAACCAGACCAAAACAAAGAACACCAAAGGCTTACCTTTGAAGCTCCAATAAGTTCACACCTAAACCTACAATTGAAGATCAAGGCAACGAAAAGCAAGAACTCCACCAGAACTATGCACAATCTAAGCTCTAAAACAGACATATTATCAACATTACAACAACCACGCGCTTGTTTTTTATAATCAACAACCAACAACAATAAAATAAAATAAAAACGGCAGAAGTGGAAATAGAGCTCCTCTTGTAGCCAAAAAAAAATAAAGAAGAAATAGGTCTCCTCCACAAGAACCAACAATAAAACATAAGATATGGTCCCTTTAATGTCGTTAAAGTGTTGTCAGGGTCCTTAGTTGGCATTGTCTGGAAATTTAATACCCTAAAAGTGATATTTTTCTTATCTTGGGCGTGATATATCTCCACCTATGATATGAAATAATCATTAGAAAATTAGACAATACAATATTGTCTTCCAATGGTGATTAGATTAAGATTTTTAGTTAGATTAAAGTGGTTAATTAACATTATATCCACTGGTCATATCTAGTTGTCAAGATGAGCACCAAGGCACTTGAAAAGAAAATTGCTAAAACTATAGACAAAATTGAACATTTGCTCAAACAAGTTTTTAGCCGTTCATCAAGATTTGGTAAGTGCAGATAAGGAAAAGTATATCTGTAGAACCATGTGTATCTGACACAGACTGTTGATATTGTCTACCTCGCTTTACGCAACAAATGATTCAAGTCTTTTTAACCAGTTCACGTACTGACCTTGTTCTCTCTTATTTAGGTAGAAGAACAGGAAATTGGTCAAGCCTTCTCCAATTCCTTTGGCTACTAAATATTCCTTGAGTGCAACTTGTAATTGAGGATCCAAATCACTGCAAGTGAAATTGAAGAAAAACAAGATATACAATTTGTTGTTATAAACCCCAAGAAAATATGATTCAATGATATAAAAATTATGTGATTATCTAATAAGTGAATGTAGGACAATAAGGCTACTGATCTCATCTAGAGAAACCCTTTTCGAGAACATAGAAGAAAGATGAAAATAAAAATGTTTCGTAAACACAGACCAAGCTTGATAATCCAGGTAAGGATTTCTTCAATCCTAATTGACATGCCAATTAGTTTTAACTTTATGGAATATTTGATATAAGGTCAAGAGAATGGAGATGAAATGTTATAAATGCACATCGCCTGTGTATTTTGACAATTTATTATTAAAGTTAATCCTATTTGGTATAAAATTAAAAAATAAGCATAATGTTCTATTAAAAATAATAATAATAATAAGCATAAGGAAATCAAAGTTTTCGCAATTGCATCATTTGTTTCCCTAATTCAGAGAGTTATTTTAGTTTTAGCTGTTTATTTTCTTGGAAAATGCAGTAATTCTTTGCATTCCCAGCCCCCAAACACAAATTGCAAGACCTCGCAAACACAGATTTTTGGTCAATTGCACCAATTTTTACATGCTGGTTCTCAAAATTCACCAAGGCCTTTTCCTTATCTCAAATCAATCCCAGCTTGGTTTCCAGGAAAACTGGAATGTAAAGACAACAAAACCAGAACTGTCTATGCCGAAACAGGTCATGATTATAGCAACAAAAATTGAACTCCATAGAAAATTCCTAAAAAACCAAAATAAAAAATAAAAAACCTCATTGATAACTGTAATCATCAGAAGATGAAAATAGGAAGCTCTAGCATCCAACAATTGCCTTATGCCAGACGAATCAAGAATTATATCCATTCTAAACTCTAAAACCCATATTGGAAATACATAACCAACTTCAGAAAAAGAAAATCTAAAATAATTGGGGATGAATTTGTATAACCTAGCCAACGCCAATATCAAACCCAAACAGATTAAAGATTTACAGTAGAAACTCCTAGGCCTTAGATTTCAGATCAAAGGCAAGTCTCTCCCAATCAGACAAAACGAGCACAATAGCATGTGCAGATCATCTCAACAGATAAAATACGCAATTGAGGACACTGGAGACTCACCAAGCTGGTATCTTAGGAAGTGGAAGTGTTTTTGGGATTGAAGGCCTTGTGCTGCTGTTTAGGTCCAAAGTGCTGAAGGAGGTGGCTCACAAACTCAATGTTTCTCTAAGTTTTTTTCTTTAACGATTTTAAGATTTAATTCAAGTTATCTAACCCATCCAAGGTTACAATCAACCTTTCTTTGGGGGTTAACTGTTAATCCTGTGAAATTAACTTTAATAAGTTAATATACCAAAAGGATAGAACACCAATAAAATTCCACCCCTCTAAACCCATAACAAACATACCCTTACTCATAAAAGTCCATTTCAGGGTTATTAGTTATTACAGGCCCAGTTTCATCAAACGGAACAATGGTTTGAGGAACACAAAGGATTTTACTCTACAAATGAGTGTTACCTATTCAGAGACACCAACACAATAGATGACTTAGATGAAACACTCACTATCACATGATATATACAAGGATATTGTTTGAATTTGATTTTTGAAAGAAAACCCAGAGTGATAATTTATTGGTGTAATTAAGGTTACCCAGAGTCCGCATTAATAAATTTATTAATGCTCACAAGGATACTACTCTTTTCTCTTTTTTCTCGTACATGGGTTACCTAAGGCAATGCTCAATGCAGAGCATGCCATCTTAAATCACACATCCTCAACATCCAAATATGGAACTAAGATCTCAATATTCATGGTAAGGCTTAGAAGATACCCCTGAGGTATAAAAAACCCTTGAGTAGAGAGAGAGACTTGGAGAGTAGAAAAGTAATATAAAAAGCTCACGAGGATCTGAGCAATGGCAGCTGCACTGACAAAGAAAAGTGGGAGGGTTGGGGTTTGAAATAATTACAAGTTACTAAATGATCAAAGCCAAGAACGTCACATTTGGGGAATATTGGCAAAGACAAGAATCTTGAAAATAGAAAAAAGGTAGTTCCTCAAAACACCTTCTTTCTCGTTATTGGATATTATAGAACAGTTCCAGAACATCATAAATTTTTAACGATTTCCACTATTTCCTCCAAACTTACAAGATTATTGGTATTCATTTTGATGCTTTGGAGGGGCCACATATTTGGTTCTAAGGTTAGTAGCTGCCATAGTCACAAAATGGGCCATGAATCATTCTCTAAACATTTATAGTAATCAGTACTTGAAAGGCCTAACTCAACACCACCTTTCTCGCACTTTTCACGACCTTCCAAAGTGAAAGCCTTAAGTGAATATAATAGCATTACTTTCATATTGAATATCATGGGGCTCAGATTAAAACTGGATCAAAGTAAACATTTCTTAGGATAGTCCCTCAATATTGTGGCAGGACTTCAAAGAAGTAGTTAATTGAAAATTTAACATCTATGTTTTGTTTTTAATTATTTAAAAGAGCCAAACTGAGCTCAACTATGCACACTGTCACTTGTAGAACAGCACGTCACCTAAAGGCTGACAGTAGGAAGTAACAATTTAACATCATATGCACATTGGTAGTTTTATTTATGCCTACTGAATTAAATCTCAGATAAGTAGATAAAACATAGCACCTTTACCATTAAAATTTGTTAAATTGAACTAACATATACATATATATGAGACCATAGGAGAATTTACCTGAATAAGGGGCCTCTGTAAACTGACGAGCCCAGACATCTAGGTGATTGGAGATAATAAGCACTATAGATGTCAAACTCAAAGCCACTATTATGTTTCTCAAAAACATTACAATTAAATTGCAGCATCGGGCTCATGCCTGGCTTTTTCACACATACTTTCATTAAGACATCCCTTGGAAAAATACCATCTCTTTCAAATATTACCGGACCCAGCAAAGCTGAAACAGCAACCTCCTCACCCGACTTGCATTTTCTTCGCAAAACTACATCTTTGGATTCTGGCGATTCCCATTCCACTTTAAAGTCTCCCGGAGAACCATTCTGTTTATTCTGTATTCATAATTTCATATCAATGCATATGTCAGGTAGAGTAACTCATTTTCTTTGTCACTTAAAGGGCAAGTATAAATGAATATGGCAATTAATGAATCATCAAAGAAAGAATAGGGTAATGACCCATAATGCCGTACAGGGAAGGAGTTTTAGAAAAACATAATACACTTCATGTACTATATGCTTGGAAAACAAACCTTTAAATCTAATGAGAAATACAATATGTAAAAACATAAAAAGGCTATTCAGCTCCGGATAAGTAAACCCAAAAACCTCCTAACCCCCAGATTTTTCAGAACCCCGAAGTTAATAGCATCTTACTAATTTGGTTACAATAGCATGAAGGTAACTTCAAACTTATCCACAGAATGGAAAATTCAGCGGGAAAAAAAATTATTCACAAAAATTAAGAAAAACATCTTAGAGCAATGACAACGTAACTTAACATTTTCATCATCAATTCGCACAAAGGACATAAATCATTAGTAATCAGCCATCAAAGTTAAGACGCTGAGTTTACATTTGTCATCTTTTGCCGATGAAAAATCAGTTCACACAAAGTTTTTCCGCTCCTACCACGGAAGAAAAAAAGAAACCCTTTCGCACAATGTGCATGGACGCGGCTATCACATCAATATGATTAACAAGTAAATAGAAAAGGCGGAATATGAAACGGAGAGAACCTGAAAGGGATCAGAGGATAGCTCGTCCTTGATCTCAGATTGCAATACCTTTAGCAAATTCAGATCTCGAAGAGCTTTGCGACCCTCGCGCAGTACAGGGATCACCCTAGGCATTCTCCTTTTTTATACGGGGAGAAGAAGAAGGTACAGAACTGACTAATGCTGGGTCGGAGAAGAAGAAGTTACAGAACTGACTAATGCTGGGTCGGAGTTGTACGGAGAAACTGCTTCAAGGGAGCAAATTAACTCATATCTTAGCTTTATTCTTATTAAATTTTCAATACTACCACACCATCCTGTCTTTAGAGTTTGAATGAATTAATACAGGGCCCCTTAATATATTGCTAATTAAATGATTAGAGTTATAATATGATTTTATTTTTTTAACTGATATTTAGAATTTGAATAAAATTGAAATTTTAAAACTTAATAAATTTACAGTTTGGTTCTAATATGAAATTTTTTTTTTGCTTCTCATAATTTTTTAATAATTTTAGAATTGTCTAACTGTGTTATATATCTATATTATACTAAAGGGAATACACCCTTATGGTATCCTCCTCTTATGTTTTATCAAATCAACACAAGATGTGGTTGTTATGTATTTCAATAGGTATAATGAAGATGGTCACAAACATCAACACAAGATACATGTTGTTATGTATTTTAATGGTCTAATGGAGATGCTTCATAACCTAGAGGAATGGTTTTCATGGAGAATCAGTTGGAACGAAGATAAATTTATGAAATCCTTTCATAAAGGTAATTTCTTATGCCACTTTGATTTATTTGTAGATTGTTCATCAGTTATGTTTCGACTTCTCAAGTTGTTAACAAGAAGAAAAACTAGAATTAATGATGATTAGAATTTATCATGCTATATGGGTTGAGGTTGGGATCTCAGGTTCTACACCCATAGAAGGAGTAAACTAATTACAGTTGAGAAATAAATAAAAACATAACTCAAATGGATAATTTTTTGAAATCTAATTGACAGCAACATCCAATAGATTGTGAAATAAAACTCATATATAGATGGTATAAATTTAAATGCTTTCAGTTAACTCAATTAGAATGCTGAACTTGCATTCTTATCTTCATTATTAATAGTTATGTTCACCTGTTAATAGGAGTATGACGAGGGAGAAAAGCCAAAGACAGAGTATGGTGCATAAATCTGTTTAAATACAAATTTCACAAAAAAGAGTTCATACTCCAACACAGAATCATTTCAGTAAATAGTATCAGACTTCATCTACCACGGGCAGCGCATATATCCACCACATGCTTAACTCTTGCAATAGAAATGATAATCAAGCAGCTGCGAGAGAATTCACACACCATGATCAAAACATGTATAATCAGGTAAGATACCTGTGTGCTATTGTGCTAATCATAAGGCTTTCTCATCTGAAACAGTAAAAAGGAAAAGAAAAACTATATAGCATACAAGAAAACTTTAATTCTACTTGGATTTTGTTTCCGTATTCTAGCTTCTCATATACCCATTTTCTCATTCTTCTCACTTCTCAGTTCCTATTTCCAATATGGGGAGTGTAGTTGGAGAAAGGCATAATATTATCTAGAAAAAAACATCTTAGCACGCGAGTGTGAAAAATATAAATCTATCAAAAATATAAATCCTGATAGATTAGTACATTCTTAGAAAATACAATGAGACAGAAATATGCACAGGAAAGAAAACTATTGAATAACTATTATTCAATACAAATCAAAACATACAAACCTTACTGGCATACATAGCATACATAGCAGATAAGTAGGGGTCATGGCTATAAAAGTTCTATGGACCTCTTCCTCATATCTACTACATCAAATTAAGCAAATACTATCTAAATCTACACGTGTTTGTTCCTCGTAGGGGGATGCCCTCCTAGATACGTTGGAACAGTAGCTCCAACCATGGGGACTGCTGTCCCAACTCCCCTGAGTTCCTACTACAGGCACGTGCTGCCCTACTTCAGGTTGTGAGTGATGAGTTCCCGATAGATGTGGCTCGTGGTGGCCATAAAGATGTGAATGATTAGTATTCAATTTCTCAGCAGCATGCTGGGCTATATCTTCATGTATCTCCATCTTTGCTTTAGCTTCCTTAACCTTTCTACTCTCATGTGCTATAACCTTTTCTTCCTCTGTTATTGCCATCACTTTCTATGCTTGCAAAATTTCAACCCCACAAAAAAATCATTCCTACAGGATTCATAATCAGCTTTTATTTACTTGACATAAATTAAATAACAATCATAATTTATGAATAAAAAAGGCTGGGAAGTAAACCTTTTCTTCTATTTTGGCTTTGTAAATGTCCGCTCTTTGGTAGCTCTGGCCATGTTGCTTAACTTTTCTTTGTAGACTGCATCTCTTTCTTGCTTTCTCAAAATGGTTCACTTATCAAAATTATGAACATGGTTCAAATCTTGAAGACCCATTACATAAGTTGCACCCTGCAAAATTAGCAATTGTAATCCCAATTAATTCAATCCTTCCAGATTCTTCTTTTATTGGAATTATTTTATATGAAAGACGGTCGTCAATGACGAAAAACTCTCATTGTCTCTCAACATCAGGAGCTTCTATTGAAGAATCAAAGCCACTGTTGATTTCTTCATGGGAGAGAGAGCAGTGAGGAAGCTTAATCTGTACGCGGGCTTTGTATAATAAATTGGAGCAGAGAGTCCAAGCTGTTTCATGGCATATGGGAAAGCACCAAGGTGAAATGTATAAGAATATGAAAGCAAGACTGCATCTGCGGTTGTTGAAACCATCTATCCGAACGTGAAAGCAAGACTGCATCTAAGATTCAGATGAGAAATTTATTTGAAGCAGATGAAATGTAAATTGCCTCCGTCCTTGAAATATGATGGGTGGTGGTAGTTTTTTTTTTTTTTTTTTTGCAAATATTAGGATTGGTTTTAAGAAGATAAGAGTCCCATTGAGAATTGTAAGGGTGTATCCTCATAACCTGTACTTTCCAAACTGTTTGTCTTGAGCTCAAAAAACTTCAACTTGCAGTCATCATGTACTGCCATACCAGATGCCGCGTTGGCTTGTGGAATATACATGGCAGAGCAATCAAATTTAGCATTTGAATTTTGAAGGAATTCCAAGAATATTTCATGGAATACAACAGACATGTTTTCTGAAAGAAGGTAACTAAGAACCAAATGAACCATTAATAGAAACATTTATATTGCCATCATTTGGAAAGATATACAGCCCATTGCATGAGACTAAGAAAGGATTCTGGAGAATTATCTAGTACCAGCTTCTATATTATTGAATAAAATCTATGGGAAATGGATCCATAACTAAAGAAACACAAAGGTATAACGAAACAGTATAAATATCAAATAGAATACATGTTATTATAATCTCAGTGAGACATTAAAAGTTTATCAGTTAAATCTAACATGAATTGCAGAACCAACACAATTTTCTCATAGTTGTAGATCGGTAGCATTTCGAATCTTCCAAAACCAAATATAAACTAAACCAATCATCCATTTCCCTAAAACTTGAATCTCACACTAAACCCGTTAATTAAATGAGATTCCAAACTAAACATTAGATATGATATCACAAATTTTCAGTCAGATATGCAAGCTAAGGAAACACAAATAAATAGTTGAAGATTCAAACTAAGTATTAGATATGAACTAACAAACATTCAGATCTGCAAGCTAAGGTGAGTTTATTAGCATTTCTTTGGCTGCCAAGTGAAGAAAATTTGTGTCTTTCTCTGTGTGTGTATGTGTTTGTGGTTCTTACAATTTTAGGAATCTTAGACTTGCTAGACCTGATTTGCCTAAGCTACGCAAATTTCTGTCCAGCCAATACTAATTCGCTTGAAAAAACATTCGTGAATTAGCAAGAGGAATGGAATGTGAATTAGCAAGAGGAATGGAGTATGAATATATCAGTTCCATCTTAGACATACATAACCTAAACAGTTCATTTAGTTTGGTTATGTCCTGAAACACATAATATTATGCCTTTCTCCAACTACACTCCCCATATTGGAAATAAGAACTGAGAAGTGAGAAGAATGAGAAAATGGGTATATGAGAAGCTAGAATACGGAAACAAAATCCAAGTAGAATTAAAGTTTTCTTGTATACTATATAGTTTTTCTTTTCCTTTTACTGTTTCAGATAAGAAAGCCTTATGATTAGCGCAATAGCACACATGTATCTTACCTGATTATACATGTTTTGATCATGGTGTGTGAATTCTCTCGCAGCTGCTTGATTATCATTTCTATTGCAAGAGTTAAGCATGTGGTGGATATATGCGCTGCCCGTGGTAGATGGAGTCCGATACTATTTACTGGAATGATTCTGTGTTGGAGTATGAACTCTTTTTTGTGAAATTTGTATTTAAACAGATTTATTGACCATACTCTGTCTTTGGCTTTTCTCCCTCGTCATACTCCTATTAACAGGTGAACATAATTATTAATAATGAAAATAAGAATGCAAGTTCAGCATTCTAATTGAGTTAACTGAAAGCATTCAAATTTATACCATCTATATATGAGTTTTCTTTCACCATCTATTAGATGTTGCTATCAATTGGATTTCAAAAAATTATCCATTCGAGTTATGTTTTTATTTAGTTCTCAACTGTAATTAGCTTACTCCTTCTATGAGTGTAGAACCTGAGATCCCAACCTTAACCCATATAGCATGATAAATTCTAATCATCATTAATTCTAGTTTTTCTTTTTGCTAACAACTTGAGAAGCCGAAACATAACTGAGGAACAATCTACAAATAAATCAAAATGGCATAAGAAATTACTTTTATGGAAGGATTTCAGAAATTTATTGTCGTTCCAACTGATTCCCCATGGAAACCATTCCTCTAGGTTCATGAGCATCTCCATTAGACCATTGAAATACATAACAACTTGTATCTTGTGTTGATGTTTGTGACCATCTTTATTAGACCATTGAAATACATAACAACCTGCATCTTGTGTTGATTTGATAAAACATAATGGAAAGCAGGAGATGGATAGAAAAGAGCAGAGAATTACGGGAATAGAGAAAGAAGCGTATTTAAGTTTGAGGTAACTGCTTGTAGTTAAGCAGTTCTATTTGGTTTTGAATGACTTAAAAGTCTCTCAAATGTCAAGAGATTAGTTTTATATATAATGGACAAATCATGGTATTTTGATTAAAAATAAGAGGAGGACACCATAAGGGTGTATTCCCTTTTTAGTATAGTATAGATATATTTATATATATTTGGTAACTTCTCTATGTTTATATACTCATTTTGTTTTTGTTTTGCTATATACATTTCTGAATAATGTATATTAAATTTTAAAATAGTGAATTTGAGGGAAGCCATGACTATGATCATGGTTATGGGGCTTAGTACTGATGTCTATAGACCATTATTACTAAAAATCCTTTATATGTATATTATTCTTATATAAAATTTGGCATGATATGGGCCAAAATGATTAAAAAAAGAAGAAGCAGTTGTTATTGATTTATTTCTCATTTTATTTATTATTATTTTATCTTCTTGTCATATATCAATAACTAAGAGTCTAATTGAGAGTAATTAATTAGTATTTCATTATTTTTGGTATGGCTAAAGCCTTTTTTTTTTTTTTTTTTCTTTTAAAAGATTTTGCATTGGTATCTTTATACTTTATTAAGATTTACATAAACATCTATTATGTTTTTTTGGTAAAACATTATACTATATTTATATATTATTTATTTGTTAATAATTTATTTACAGGTGTTTTAGAGCTTATTGAAAAGCAACTTAAAACAAAACGTATCATATCCTCAACTTACAAATCTTACCAGAAAAACGATAAGACAAGTTATCAAAGTGTCACCAAAAAATATGATTCAAAATGTCCCTTATGAGTTTATAACTTTTGAATATAAAAGTGGTTTAGTGAAATTTTTTTTTTTTTTTTTTTACTATTACATAAATACTTTTTAGTTATTATTTTAATTTCTTCTTTATTTTAATATCAATAGAATTATAATTGTAATTGTTTTTATTAATATAATTAATATGGTGTATTATTTTATAAATTATATATCATAAATATGATTCACATGCAATGTGCCTTATTGTTAAAATAAGAGAACACGCAACGTGCCTTATTGTTAAAATAAGAGATTTAAGGGGAAAACAAAGTTGGACTCCCGGTTTTAGGCGTCAGCACTCTTGTTTCTTTTCCTAGGAAGTAAAGGAATATTGTTTAGGTTATTTTTATAAAAAAAAAAAAAAATTAGTATTTTAGTTATTTTTAATTTGATTCATAATAATTTTTACAATTTTTTAGGGTTATTTTCTTTGGTGGCTAAAATTATTGTTTAAACACTTAAATTATTTTTACTAGTCTCTTAATTGGTATTAGGATTATAAGTATTGTGAAGTCCTACTTTGTTAGTGATGTGAGATTTAGAGTTTGACAGTTGATAATTTTATTTTGGTTGATTCCATATTTGCTATATTGATTGTATCTTTCCATATAATGTTGATTCATCCTTTCTTCATGGAGATATCTAGGAAAACATATTTTTAATTTTTAATCATTGAAAATAGATTTTTGTGAGAAAACATGTTATGATTCATTGATGAATATATATACATTTTTTTGTGATAAAACATATTGAAAAACAGGTTGGTCTACTTCTAAACTGTTAGAGTAAAGTGACACCCTTAAATTGTTAAAGTAAATTATATTTTACCTCTTTATGGTTTAATGTTTCCCAAACGGATGCATGTGCTTTAATTTGTCAAAAAGTATCTCCTCTTAGTTGACTAAAGTGAATTTGGACGGAATCCGTACAGTTTTATAAGTAAATTACCAAAAAATCTCAATTAAACATCAAATTTATAAATATATACCATTAACAGAAGAAAACTCAACACATAAATCCCTTCTCTTTTTGGATTTCTATTTGTTTCTCTCTTTCCTCTCCGTCTGTATCTCTCTATCCTACATAATCACTTATCTCTCTTGAAAAGAAAAAATAGTGTTACTATACTATGTGAGAGGAAGGGAGAGGGATTAGGTGCCATACATGGAATCTCCAAATTCAGCAAATTTCATAACTTCAAGCCTAAGAAAACAATTGCTTTTGGTTCTTCTCTTTTCAAAATCCTTTATGGTTATTCCACATATTGCGTTATTGCTTTGGTCTCATTTTATGTAGGTCTTTTTAACTTATTTGTTCTTGCTTCAAGCTATCAACTCATAATTTTGTAATTTATTGATTTATTAATTAATTAATAGTTGATAACTATCTTTGTTGATGAGGTTATTTTAGAAGTTTTGAGATTTGGGTTTGTATGCTATGAGGTGGCATGACCTGTAATTCTATAACTGGCGAAACCTTTTTCTACTGTTGATATGTATTTATAAATTAGAGATTTGGTTTAGGTTTTTTAGTAACTTAGTTATAAAACTATTAAATTAAACAAAATTCGTCTAAAACACTTTAGTCTAAATTACGAGAGAGATACTTTTTAACAAATTGAATTGCATATATGCTTTTATAAAAACATCAAACCACAGGATGTAAAATATACTTTACTCAAATTGTTATTTAACAACTTTTCTTTTATTTGGACAAAACTTTATGGGTCAAAATTATAAAATTTTTGGATAGTTTTACAAAAACAGATTAAATATGCCATATTGTGGGATGAATATCTAATAATATTATGTATTTCTTACAAAGACAAACGAACATGGTTTTTTGGCCCAAAACATAAGCTCATAAAAAATTGATATAATTAAAACCGAATTGATTCAGGTGAAGTCGGTTCAATTTGATTAATTTAAATATCAAATAATTGAATTGATGGAAATAAATTATTAACTAAAATTCAAAATAGTTTATAATTATATTATACTAACATAAAATCCTTATAAGTTTTTACTTTAAAATAATATAAAATAATTAATCTAATTCAAATTACTTAAAAATTAATTTTTCTCAACTAATAACTACTAATTACTTATCGACTCACATACTGGTTACAACTCTTTCATCTTTTATCTCTTAATAAGTAATAACTTTCACTCACATACTAACTTCTTTTCTCTATTTTAAATATAACTAAAAGAAATTGGAAATGACAAATTTTTATTTGTTTTTACAAAAGCACTTAGCATGTGTGTAGTCATATGGTTAATAAATTTTAAAATCAAACTTAACCGACCGAATCTACTAAGCAAGATTATGCGAGCAGCATTAGCACCACAATGTCACTCAATTTTCTTTTTTCAAATTTTTATTTTTTAGGGCTTTATATATAAATCGGCTAAAACCCTTTCCCTCAGTCTCACAAACCCAATATCTCAGTGAAGCACCATGGCGAACGAGGGAGACATGAGTAGTTGGTCTGATCTGCTCCATTCTTCAACAAAGCTTCTCGAACAAGCTGCTCCTTCAGCTCAATTTCCTCCTCTCCAGGTTTAGCTCCTCATTTCCTCGCTTTATATTTCCGTTTGGTTCGCGAGAAAGCGAAGGAAGTAAAAGGAATTTATTTTAACACCAATGACATTGGAATTTTAAACTAAACAAAACGGGACGAGATATTGGTTCTCCATCAAAAGTTCGGAATTCTGTTGTAGCATTTACAAATTAGTTTTTGACTGTAAAATGAGCTGAAAATTGGTAAACTGTCTTTGGTTTCTGAGAGTACGAAGCAACTGTGAGGATAGCAAATGAGAGAAAGGAAATTGGGGGAAAAAAAAAAAGAAGGAAAATATTACATACATTTTATTGACGCCCACTTTTCTATCTTCTCATTTTCACCTCTCCCAAGCCTACTTGTTCCTTGCTGGCTCCGGAAAGAAGGGCTACAACTGTTGAGACCTGAGAAAGGAACACTTGAGTACTTGAATCTTTACTGAGTCTGGCAAAAAACATTTAGTCTCTGATTTCAATGTGCTTTGGTGGCTGAGGGAACGTAGCATAATAAAAAGATTGGAATTTTGGGTCTTCATTATTTTTCTTGTGACTCGAATATAGCAGTTTTCAATTCAACCAAGCAAATTTAAGGGTTCATTCCTGCCAGTATGAATTATAACTAACATAGAAAGATGTTTTCTGATAAAATAAAATAAAAAAGTTTTGGATCTATGCATCTGATATTTGACTTGACCGTTTTATCTTTCTCAGAGAAACTTAGACCAGTTGGAACAACTATCCAAGAAGCTTAAATCCAAGACACTAAGAACTGAGACACCTTCTCAATCTATTGCTGCTACAAGGTATTTATATTATCATTGTAGCCAGTTCTCTGCATCTCAAACTTAAAAGTGTATACAAGTTTGTTAACTTACATCTAGAAACTTAAAATCATAGGAGTACTTGGAGTATGGTGAACTGTTTCAAAGGTTCGAAGTGTCACATTATTATTTCTTTGATTTCCCATAAGTGAAGCTTAATTTAAGGCCTGATGCTAATAATTACTGGCATGATCGTAATTGCTTTCTGTTGCTTTATAGGCTACTTGCTCGTGAGGGAATAAATGCAGAGCAGCTTGCACGTGATTTGAAGTCTTTTGAATTGAAGGTATATATTCATCTATATTTTACTGAATTCACCATATCATAATCTCATTTGCTCCAAACTTATATACCATATCAATAATTGCAACCAAGGTTTAGGATTCAAGCTATCACGGGTATGGATTTTTAGATACTTTGACAGGAGATAACTAGTAAATTAAGCATGTATTCTTTTTTACACAAATGGTCTATTGATAAAATATAAAATTTCAAAGATTGTTATTTTGTTGTACTGCAATTTTTTTTAAATCATGCTTTTCTTTCTTTAGTTCTCTATTCACTCAAAATCAACTCTGCTATTCCACTGCTTACCTTAGTATGTTTACATAATCTATTGGGTAGTAAAGGTAATTACTCTAAAGTTATTGTCACTTTTTCTTTCATGGTTCTTCTTTCATTGCCTCTTAGACATAGCTTTAAGTATATTATTTTGTTGATTGCGTACTCTTTTATCTATCTGTTATTTTCTGTTTAAAGGCAACATTTGAGGATGTTTTCCCTGCTGAGGCGACAAGTGTGGAAGAGTATTTGCAGCAGGTAATTCTCACTCTAATTTTTTATTGCTAAGAATTCCACATAACCTCTACTCTGTTAATCATGATCTCAGATTTTTGTACCTGATCACTTTGGGCAGTGCAAGGATATCATATGCTTATTTGCTTTAACTTTTGTGACCATATGTGAAATACTAGTATAATCAGTTGTAGCTGCATTGAAAATTATATGTTGCCTCAAAAATTGGATTATATGAATTGTCAGTTAGAATTTATTGTGAGTTCAATAAGAGAAAGGATGAAAACTGTTTGACAACTGAAATTTTAGATATCACTGACTTCCTCCTTCGTTTTGGTCTTCTCTAATGCTAATATTATATTCTTTACGTGTCTTCCAGTTTCTGTTTTTGAGTAATTGATTTTCTGTATCAGAGATAAAAGTCCATGTTCAGGCCCCTAGTGTTCATTCACATAAGAATTTAATTGAAATGGTTGTCTATGAAGGGCTTTTAAAAATTTAATCTAGTGAGTTACCAGCTGTAAAGTAATTGTTGTCTTTGTTTTGGTGGTGTTACTTATTGAATGGTTCTGTTTGAGTGGGTTGTCTTGTACTCCCATTGCATTTCTACGAATTTTAACTGATAAAAGATTAAAACCCAACTATATAATATAGAATTAATGAAGACATGCCAGCTGAGTTCTAAGGGTGAATTTAGTGAATGACATTTTATCCTGATTAGAATTCAATTTTGTAGGGATGGTAATAGAAAATCTGGCTTCTTCATAATTGATAGATCTTGTTATTGAAGTAATAAGAAATGACTGAATATCTCATTAGTGTGGTTGTGTTGTTTCTTTAAACATGCCATTATGATTGGATGCTTATGGAATATGAAGTGTTTCTGGGATTTATTTTCTTGGCATTGCTTGGAACGATAGTACTTTCAAGTTCTGGAATGACCTTTGGTACTGTTGCTTTCTCCAATTTCATACTGGAGTTATTTTACCTTTAGACTGTATGTTGGTTTAACAGTAAAAAATCATCCTTTAAAACTTGCCGAAATGGGTACATATTTTTCAAGTTTCAATGATTGTTGACATTATCATGAGATTTTATTGCGAAACAATCACAATTATAATGATTTGTTGATTTCTATATCTGTAATAATGTAACTGGCAATTTACGTTGTCAAGTACTTTACATGGAATATTTGGGTATTATTAAAGACCTCCATTTTTAGTTTGTTAATAAAATATCTTGTGCAACTTGAAATTTGTATTTTATTGTCTTTGGAAACATTTCTCAGAAAAACTTTCCTGCTAGACTTGAGTAAAAGTTTATTTTGCCCTGTGGAGTCTCTGTAGGAGTTTGACCTAAATGTTTATTTGGTAGTTCCTAATTAGTTTATTCTTGGTGGGCAAGAAAGAACTAATTAGATGTTAGGATTTCTTAATTATATTTATCTTGGTAGGGAAGTAACTCTAATTAGATGATTACAATGTTTTCAGAAAGTAGAGAAAAAATTTGTTTGTGGGACAAGTCTTATGTAGTATAAATATGTAGGCTTGTGAGAGCTGTAGATATAAGAAAGAGAGAGATTTAATATTTATGGGAGCCCTCTCAGAGCAGGGGAGCCAAAGAGATTAATAGAGATGTGGTCTGAGTGAGTGAAAACACTATGTATAGAGTGTACTCTTTTTATGTAATCTTTATTGGAATATTAGTAAATTATTTTCTCATCCGTGAATGTAGACAAGGAGTCGAATCACGCTATATTTTGTGTTGATATTTATTTCTCTTCTCTTCTACTTATATTTGTGACTATTATCCTTTGTTATTTTTGCTATAACTCACTGAAGATTGAAGGGGAATTGCGTTTAATTGTCAACACTCTCAACCAGTAGACAATTAAGTACCTTAGCCTTGTTAGATCAGTAAAAGGGTGCAATAATTGTTTCCCACAAACGAAACATGCAGTTCACTGGTTAAGAAGAGTTTTTCTATCAGCTCAAATCTAGATTTGAAGTTGCTTTACTGTAATTTCTTTCATTTTTTGCTCTCTAAATAACATAAAAATAAAAAGTCCATAGATCAACTTGTAATTGATGAGATGAACTGGTTACTATTAACCGTATTTTTTGTCTTGTAATTAATAATTGGTTCATTTTCAAATAAATTTCATGGATTATCATTGTACATCTGGATGTGGCTTCAGTCCCATGTTTCCTCTTTTCTCTTTTAAGGCTAGACCATCCAATTTTTGTTTGTGAAGTCCCATTTTTTCCTTATAGAGAAGCCATCTACGACTTCTTCATACAACTTGCATCTAAGCCTTGACATAGTCAAATTACTATGATGCCATTTACTATGCACCTCAGGTCCATGAAATGGCAATGCTCTCAGCAGTCCAGGAAGCTCAGAAGGATAATCTTAGGAGTTTCAATGATTACATGATGAAAGTTCTGGAGGTTAGTATGATTCCGTCCATACTCCGTACTCCCTTCATGGGAAAAAAAGTTTGACTATTTGCTGCCTTCTATGAACTTTATGTGTAGTCAGTGGCAGAGCCAAAATATTTTATCAGTTGGGTCAATTTTTTTTCTTTTCTACTCAACATAAAATTAGTCAATTTTAAACTCATTAATAATTTATTCTTACTATTTTTTTTTTTGTAAAACCCAATTGTTTTACCAAAAGTTATGTCATGAAGAGCATACATGCAAATCTTCAATTTCATCCAGTGATGTCAAAGGCGCTCTGGGCGCTAGCCTAGGCGACCAAGCGAGGCAGGGCAATGGGTTACAGCCTTTCCAACCCTTAGGTGAGTCCACTTAAGTCAGGTGAACGCTTTTCTCGCTTGGGTGGCCGCCTTGACTGAGGCGAAAGACGGTTTAGGTGAGCGCCTAACTACAAAGAAGGAGAAAGGTTGGAAAAAAAATAATAATAAAGAAAGAAGGAAGAAGGTGGAAGGCTTGCAAAAAAAAATAAAAAAAATTAAAGAGTGAAGGAAGAAGATCTAGCGCAAGTCTTTCCTTAGCAGTCGCAGATCTGATCTACTTTGGTTTTGCAAGTGCTTCAGAAGGAAGGAGGAAGATAGGCAAAAAAAAAAAAAAAAAGAGAAAAAGAAAGGAGGTAGAAGAAACGATGCATTTTAATGAAAGAAGATCTGATTTTCTTTTTTTCCTATTTTGAAAGTTAAGCCCAGCCTAACAATCTCAGCCCAAAACTCTTGTCTAAACAAACAAACTAGCCTTCATGTTTAGATGAAAAAATAATAGAAATACTGGTGATAAAAAAAATACAAAATTTTGTTAATATGTTCTTTTTAAGATGTACAAACAGACAAAAAAAATTGAGCAAATATATTGCAAAATGTTTTTATAAATTTTGCAAGTTAGTACTTAATTACAAATAAAATTTTAAATTGTATTCTAGTTTAATTATGTATAGTATAATCTTCAATATAGTATATTTAGTAGTATTTTCGAGAACTGTCGCTAAATTCGCTCGGGCTATCGCCTTCTTGGTACCTTTTGCCTCGGGTTGTTTAGGGAGCTATCGCTCGTGACAACATTGATTTCATCCTTTTAGTATTTTATGAACGTTTAATTTTTATATTATTTTAATTTAGTAATGAAGTACTTATTTTCATTTAATTTGTAGTTAGAATTGAACTTATTAGAAACCACTTGAAAAAGTCTAGTAAGCGTGGCTACGCCATTGTGTGTAGGTCTTCTAATTTGGATGTTTATTGTTCATTTTTAGATAATCCTTGGAAATGTTTGAACTCTAAATCTGCCCCTTGTCATTGTTTATTTTGATGGATAAGCTCCCTGAATTTAGTTGCAATAGTTCTGATTACTAAAAAAAGTACAAAATCTGGGAATTCTTATTTAAAACAAAATCTCTCCCTTTTTCTCTGTTGCCCCAGGGTACAACTTTATTGGTGAAGACAAAACCTTTATTATTATACAACCCTCAAGAAAGAAATTCAAGTAAATTTTTTTGTTGAAAATAAGTTTGATAATGTTGTTGAATCTGGTGATTGTCTTTTCTGGAATAATTAGTCTGAGGAGAATGAACACGGTTTCATACCCCACACCCTCTTCTTGGTTTTCATATAGAGAGATCGATACAACTGGGAAAAAGTAGTATTCCTAGCTTGTATAATTAGATCGGATTTGGGTGTCTGTTATACATTCTGCTCCACCAGCACATTTGTGCTGGCAATTTCTTGTTGGTGAATCATTGAAATGGATTTATCTTGGTAACTGGAGAAGTAGCATCATGGGGCAAGTTCGTTATATTGTGAGGAGACTAATATCCTTGATAATCATCTTGTGTTTGTAAATAAAAATGGGAGTATTTTTTCTGGTTTCTGACACTAACCATTAACTCATTCATGATGGCTCCGAGATTCATTTTGCTTTGGTTCCTAACTACTTGGTGGCATTCAATGTTTGGCAGGAGGATTGGAAAAAAGAAAAACGTGATTTCATTCAGAGTTTAAGCCGAATTTCAACATTACCTAGGACCAACATGACTGAAGCCAGCACTGGGGGTACTCGTTCGGGTCAAATTGTGCCCATGGTTTCTTCCCCTCAAGTTTCATCTGGCTTCTCTAGCATGGAGATTGTAACATTGGCTAACAAGTCCATCCTTGAAAAAAAGGCATCAATCTATGCTGAAGTTGTGAAAAATCTAAATAACGCTAGGGAACGTGGCTTACCATTTAAAGTAATCCTGTCTTCTTCTGCTTTGTTACATATTAGTAATTTAGTTGTCAATTTCCACTATGTTGTGTACTTGAGTTAAAAGCTGTGACTTATGCTATTTTTCACTACATTGTGTGTCAATTTAGTGTACTAGGTAATGTATTAGTTAAAAGGATGTCCTGTTATTCACAGCTCGTATATGTATTCCTTTTGATATATCTGAAGCAATGCGTGACACCTTCATATTTTCTTTAAATTTTGTGTGCGGATCTTTCCCATACAGGGTACACTTTAGAAAATAGCTTCTAACAAAATTATGTTTTACCATATCTATTATTTTTACTTAAAAATTTATTTTTGGCTTAGCCTGCTACAGCTTTCTGGAGAGCTTATCAAATTCTGGGCCTTGATGTAACTGGTGGAAAATCAGTTACCATGCTGAAGATCTGGCATCTTATTCAGGTTATATTTTTATATTAAAGTTCTTATCTATCTCAATTTGCTAGTTTGTAGCCTGTAGATTATATGCATGCAAATTCTCTGCATAAATCTTTAACACAAATAATTTACATCATTTTCAATAATTTGACAGATGTTGTTGGATGAAGATTCAGGCATGCAACGGAAAGTTTCAAAAAAGATGTCATTAGTTACTGGAGCAAGACGCCACTTGGAATGGGGGCATGAGAAATACATAATGGATACGATACAAAGCCATCCTGCACAGGTGATTTGTTTGTCAAAGATTCGTAACAGTTTTGGTGGTGTTGGCAGTCAGCAGATTGCAATGTTGCTATTACTTTTGTTCTATGTTACTTATTCTCTTGAACTCTTTCATCAATGGTTTTATGCCCACAAGGCTTTAGTTTTTTGCTTGTGTCTCTGTACTGCTTATTCCATATTTAAGCATATAACAACAAGATTATACATCAGTTGGAACTAATTGTTTCAACACTCTTTTTCTGGTCATCTTTTGATCTGATAATAGGCTGCTCTTGGTGGGGTTGTTGGAAATTTGCAAAGAGTTCGCGCCTTCCTTCGGGTTTGTTAAGTTTTTGAAGACCATGTATCTGTAAATTTGTTATTATATGTTTCTGTTTTCAGTTAATTTTGTTATATGTCATGATTTTTAGTTGTTTCTATGTAGATACGTTTGAGGGATTATGGAGTTCTGGATTTTGATGCTGGTGATGCGCGTAGGCAGCCTCCTGTTGATACCACTTGGCAACAGGTCTTAGATACTTCATCATAATTTTCTTATTTTAGTTACATTTTATATCACTAATACTTCTCATCTTGATCATTTATCAATCCTTTTATCATTCTTTTGATCATTATTGAGAGCTTGGATGAAAGTTTGCTTTTCCTTTTTCCTTTTTAGTTTGGTTTTATTTTTTCCTTTTTAAAACAAATAAGCAACTCAGTATTTGTCGAATGATGTACTCCCACATTTCAATTGATAATTGATGTCAAAATCATGGGTACTTCATCGCATGACTTCTTGTTTTACATGCTCCAACTAATGGAGTTTCATTTTATTCTGTGAACTGTTTTGAGAAAGGTCACTTCTTGTGCTTGAGTTTTCAGTTTTATTCTTACTAATTCCTCCCAGTTTATGTAAGTGAGGCAATTAAGGTTCAATATATCTTCAAAGCTTTTGATTAATTTTCTTCAATGTTCACTTGCATGAAACAGAGGAGTTACAGTAATATGGTGGAGGTTTATCAAACTTATACGCCAATAGCTGTTGTTTACTTTCATTTTTGCTGGCATAGACTTTAAGGCCATTTTTGCTGTGATTTGGGATGTTTGGTTGGAGTGCAATGCCAGGATTTCTAGTGATGCTTATCTACCTGGTCCTTTTATTTCGGATAAGATTGTCTTTTTGGAGTCACTTCAGGCTGTGTTTGGTAGGATATGTTATCTACCTTGTCCTAATCTTAATTAATCTTTATAGGATATGTTATCTTATCTTATCCTATCCATGTGATCATATGCAGCCTCAGTGTTTGGCTGCAGGGGCCTTTGAGGGTGTTCTTTACTTCTTTATGTGATTTACAGCCTGAATGGCAAGCACTTCTTCTTTGGCTGGCTGTTCTTTTTTTTTTTTTTTTTTTTTTTAAATTATTTTAATTTTTTTTATACATTTCTTTAGAAGGACGTCTTTTCCCATACTTGAAATATTGTTCTTTCCCTCTTTAATATAATTCTTTTCTCATACTCGAAAACAAATTTTGGGACATGTGATCCATATTTTACATGTCATAGCTATTCTTTGATATAATTAAAGGAACATTATTGTCATTTCTTCAATGGATCTTCATTCTTTTTTGGGGGTAAATATTACATTACCCACTTGTAGTTTTCATGTTTTTCACTTTGCCAACTTGTGGTTTCTGGACTATCAGTTTACACCATTATCAGTTAATCTACCTCTATCCATTGTCCATCCAATCAAGATAATAAAAATTTGGAATATGCAAATCAACTTAATTTTTTCTTTCTAGTTCAAAATGGAAGCATGTAACATGACTTTTTCTATGAAAAATGAATGGAAAATGGATGAAGGTGGGTTAACTGATAATAGTGTCAACCTTGGGCGGGTAAAATGATATAAACCACAAGTTGGAAAAACATGTAAACCACAGGTGGGTCTAGTGATACTTGCCTTTTTTTTTCCTTTTTTGAGTTATAATCATGTTCATCATCGTCGGGAAGCAAACATAATCTAAAAAACATCTTGAAAAATTTGGTTTATAATTTCTTTCGATGAACTTCCTTTATTAAAAGAATTATGAAGTAATCATTCTTTTAAAAGTGATATGCTTTTCATAACAATAGATTCTGTGTTTTGCAGATCTATTTTTGCTTGCGAACCGGATATTATGATGAGGCAAGAAGCGTTGCTCTGTCATCCCGGGCTTCACAACAATTTGCTCCCCTGGTACAGTACAGATTGTTCACTATTGATGTGCATAAGTTTATGCTAGATGCATTCTTAGTCCTTCATTCTTTCTGACAGCTTACGGAATGGATTAATACTGGAGGTATGGTGCCAGCAGAGATTGCAGCTGCTGCATTAGAAGAATGTGAAAAAATGTTAAGAATGGGCGATCGTGTGGGACGAGCTGCATATGACAAGAAAAAGTTACTACTTTATGCTGTCATATCAGGTTCTCGCAGGCATATCGATCGCCTACTTAGAGATCTACCGACACTTTTCAATACCATTGAGGATTTCTTGTGGTTCAAATTGTCAGTTGTCCGGGACTTCCCTGGTGGGGCTTCATCCCTGGTTCTGAGTGATGGTTTGGTACCATACAGCTTGGATGATTTGCAGGTTTACCTGAATAAATTTGAACCATCATACTATACAAAAAGTGGAAAGGACCCTTTGGTATATCCTTACATCTTACTTCTGAGCATCCAATTGCTACCTGCTGTGTCATATATGTCTAAGGAAGCTGGAGATGAAGGATATAACATTGATGCTGCCCATATTGCAATTGTGTTAGCAGACCATGGGGTCCTTTCTGAATGTACTGGTGCTGGGCAAAAGTTGGGAGTCATGGATTCTTATGCAGAAGTGTCTACCATAATCAGGCAGTATGGATCTAGGTATTTGCAGCATGGTGATCTACAAATGTCGTTAGAATATTATGCACAAGCTGCTGCTGCAGTGGGTGGTGGACAGCTGGCATGGACTGGTAGGGGGAATGTGGATCAGCAAAGGCAGAGAAGCTTGATGCTGAAGCAACTCCTAACTGAGCTGTTGTTAAGGGACGGGGGGGTATATCTTTTACTTGGTGCAAGAGGAACTGGTGAAGAAGGTGAATTGAGACGGTTTTTAACTGATTCTAGAGCAAGACAACAATTTCTAATTGAAGCTGCTTTCCAGTTTCAGGAGGCTGGCCTATATGACAAAGTAAGTTCATCTCTTATCTTTTAATTTTCTGCAAGAATTGCTGAGTTTACTATCTCTATTATGTCTAGTGCAATTTTGGAGGTCCTTTAACATCTACATTGTATCATCATTTCAATATCTAATGGAGAAAGGAACAGAGGGAGAACCTATTGTCTGTTGATTCATACCTGTAATCTATTCTATGGCCTTGATGATCAATGTTCTCTTCATCCCAGAAAAGCTATTGCTAGTTTTGGAGATGGGGACCACCTTAGTATACTATTTGATGTCCTTCCTTGCAAATTTGGGAATTTGCCTTTGATCTCTATATTATTAATATCAAATTTTTGACTGTCACATCAATTCCTTTCTGCGTTTTGGAGTTTTTATGTGGTTTGTTTTCAGCTTAGTTCCTCATTTTTTTTTCGGTTACTGATGGTCTTTTAAAACTTTTGCTGTATTTAATGTTTATTCTTCTAATTTTGCAATGTCCATAATCATCACTTCTAAATCTTCTGCTGGGTTATGCTTAATTCTATAAGTTGCTTTTGCTTGTATTCTTTTGAGAGTTTCTGTGGCCATTTTCTTGATTTCTTGCTTGAACTCAGTCTATAGAAATTCAGAAGAGAGTTGGGGCCTTTTCTATGGCTCTGGATACAATAAATAAGTGCCTTTCAGAAGCAATTTGTGCCCTCTTGCGTGGTAGATTAGATGGTGAGAGCCAGACTGCAGGGCTCATTCATTCCGGCAATGATATCTTGGAGACATACAGATATTATCCAGAAGTCAGGTAAGATAGATACTCAGCATTTTCCTTATTATTATTATTTTTTAATGAAAGTTGTCAAGTGTGATTCTTCTATTGTTGTTGTTGGATCATATTACGTATAATTTTCTAGTAAGACAATTTTTAATGATTAGAGGTGTTTGCAGAGACTGTCTATATAAGTCATGTACTCTGGTTTTATTAGGTATACATTATTACATTTAGCACTAAAAAGAATTTAAAAATATGAACCAAGTCAATTTCAAAATCTCCAGAGTTTTAAAAAAAATTCTTAACACTTGATCTCAACTTTTTGAGTTATGACGTTTCCTTTGGAATTACATGTGGTCATTGTCAAATATGTTGTTTTGATTTTTCCTATAAAATTGATGTTTAGTACAAATTCTTTCTTATTTGGAAATAACATGTGATTCTATTTACTCGGTCATTGTTACATTATTCTAAAGATTAAAACATTAAAGGAATAGCAAAATGGAGAGACGGAATGAACTTGAATTCATTGTTAAATTGTTTAGATTTTGTAAATTGATAAAATTGTATTTCTCATAAAATTTTGGTAACCTCTCTGTTTTATTTGAGTACTTTACCCCCACACTAAATATCATTTGACTTCTATGCAGTCTTCAAGAAAGAGAGTATGTGTTGGAGCAGCAAAATGTGTTAAGACAACTTGAGGCGATATTGTCAATCCACAAGTTGGCAAGAGCAGGCCATCATGTTGACGCATTGAGGGAGATTGCAAAGCTTCCATTTCTTCCGTTAGATCCTCGAGCCCCTGATGTTACCGCTGATGTTTTCCAGAATTTATCTCCTCATGTCCAAGCTTGTATTCCAGACCTTTTGAAGGTTGCTCTCACCTGTCTGGACAATGTGATAGATTCTGATGGATCACTTCGTGCCTTAAGGGCCAAGGTAACATATAATATAAATATATATATTCTTTTGCTTATAGCCACTTTTGGTTGGTTATAGCATTTTATAAAGGAGTTCAGTTTTAAAAAGTAAACTTGCAGGGGGAATCAGAAGTAACTTGTGCTTATGCATTTGATATACTATTGTAAAACTGTTTGTCAAATTGAAAATATAATCTCCTAGCTCATTGCTCTCTTGGAGTTTGTGTACTAATTACATGTTAAATAATTGTTGGGGAGATTACATCATACCCACATGCATTTAGGCCTAGCTCACCATCTACCTCTTGTTCACAACATAATTTTTGCCAACTGTGGTCTCTTTTAATAATTTATGTTGATGGTTTTATGAGTTACTGTTATTTTTCTATTGAAGTATTTTAGGTTATAATGTTACCAGTCAACTCTAAGATCTAATTTGATTTTGTGCCATTTAAGATCTAAGTTGGATTGGTGGAGGTCAAACTGAAATTTAATATGTGCCATTTAATATTGTGATTCTTGTTTCGTAATAGCTGAATCTTCTGCCTTTTTACAGATTGCTAGTTTCATCGCAAATAATTTGAAAAGGAACTGGCCACGCGATTTGTATGAAAGGGTTGCCCGGAGTTTGTGAAATTATACATGTCAAGACAGTTTGATTTTACAGTCTACATGAGGCAACAAACACAGTTGGACTGAGATCTTCAAACACTAATATGAAAAGCAGTCAAAATGGCCAGTCTCCAACAGGTTTGGATATGCATCTGGAGAAAGCACAGTGCTGCTTGGTAACCTGCTGTTCATATGTAGGTTGGCTAACAAGATACTGTCATTATGCCCCCCTTTCCCCCTCCTTGTCCAGGAGCAGATTAGAAGATAATGGGAAAATTGAAAGTAGTGTATTGTTAGCCATTTATGTCAATCTCTGGTGAGAATAGCTTGAATCGGTTTCATGGTTGACCTGGTTGTTTTGTGAATGTGATATGTATTACTGTGAATTGCAGTGTAACCACATATGCCGGGTTTTTTTTTTGGTTAGAGTAACACTTTTATACTTCATTTCTCGATCCCTAAGGCTACCTCTTGATTTCAATGATGTCATTACTTCATCAGACATCCTTCAAACATAAGAGTTGGTATTTCAGTCTTCAGAGGCTACAAAAATCTCCACATGCTTTATGGAGGACTTGGTTCCTTTGAAGAGGGATCCATTTATGAAAATGCCTCTGTAATCTTACTTAAGCATTTGCCTAATCAATTTTAGAAAGATTTCATTAAAAGGCACAGTTAAAAATGTTATGTTTCATTCGAGACAATAGATTTGACCTAATTTGAGCAACGAATAGCTAGAAAAAATAGATCGAAGAGGGTTAATATTTGATCAAATATGAACTTGTCTAGATTTGAATTTGTTAAAATAGGTTATGATCCATAACAACAACGTAATTTAGGCAAAATTTGGTTTGGACTTGATCAAGTTTGAATTAGATTTATCTTTAATTTTTGTTTTAATATTTTATATAGTTTTATTCATTTGCAGTTCTATTTGAATCTAGAGAATTATAATTTGATTGTGATTGAGCATGTAATAATTCATTTAAATGTGAATTTAATTCATTCTTACTCTAATCTTATAAGAAATTAGGGGCGACAAAATTTGACTAAGGTTTTTTTAGCCATGATAAGAAGGTTGAATAATCTGAATCTTCTACCCCAAAAAAAAAAAAAAAAAAAAAAAAAAAAACCAAATCATCTATAGTATTAGTGGTTTAATACAATTTAAAGTTTTTATCTTTTAAGAAAAGCGGTATAGCTATTTCATAATTATAATTATAATATTATTTAATATATAGTTTATTATTTAAAAATATTATTTTTCAAAAATTTGAACTGATTGGCCGTTAGAAAAACTATTTATATATAAAAAAATACTGTTATATAAAAAAACAAACTACAGTATTTTTTGTAGTTTTTTCTCTCCATTTTCTTTTTCTTCTCCTCGCCTTACGTGAAGGCTGAAGCGGTGAAGCCTACTTCAGGCCAGGGCCCCCCCCCCTCCTCCTCTTCACTCCTCGTTGGCGTCTCTCAGGTTTTTGGAACCAGTAAGTATCTCTTTACATTTCTCTTTCACTCTTGAATTCGACTATTAAGCATAAAATTTGGTTATTGTCTCGTGTATATTTATGGCTTGCATCCGTTACGATGAAATCTACAAGAAACACTGTTTTTGTAAGATCTTAACACCATTTTTTTCTGGAAACTCATTTTAATGTACCTAATTATTAATTGATTATTTGATATCCTTGTTTGCATTAGTGCTTGCTATAATTGCCTTGTTACTTTTTTTTTTTTTTGTGGGTTTTTCTTGTTTGCCCCAAAACCCCAATTAGACTTGGTTTGTATGGGCTAATTGAGTTTTATCATCTGCTCTCGTGGTATTGGTGGAATCTAAAAGTCGGTTTCAATTACTTGGAGCCGGTTATCAAGTTATTGAAAGCCCGTGCTCTCTCTTTGGGTTGTAAGAGTACTGTTAAAACTATATTTGACTAAGCTTAATTGTTTTTTATATGACTAATTAATTTGCGAAGAAGGTAGTCCTTTGAACCTGTAAAAAATTTGACGATAAAGTCAGTATCTAATTAAAGTGTATAAGCTGAAAAGCAAGAAAGAGTATAAGTAAAATAAATAACATGTATTGTTTTGGAGTTTTGAGCCTCTTTATATAAGAGTTATATCAGTTATAATAATAATGGTGCCAGTTATATAATAATAGACTATAATAATGTCCGTTATAATGTTAATAGAAACTAATGGTAGTAGTTACAATTTAGATTATTTCATTAAACCTTAGTGTAATAATATTATTGGATTGGTATAATCTTGTATTATCACTAGTCCTAAAAAATGAGTTTAAGGAGTGTAGAGACTTGAACTAGATGTTGTGAATCATATACCTGGGTCATGTTCCTTGTTTGCAGGGTTTAATTTTTGTGCTAAATTTTTTTGGTGCTATCACTTATGTGTTTCTCTGTTGATGTGATGTTTTTATCAATGGTATGATTTTTTTTATCATTGATGTTGATGCTATGCTGTATTTCACTTTATAACTTATCCCGTTTCACTATATCTTATAACTACTCTACTTTATTATTTTCACATTGTTTAGCATGAATGGAAAAGCTCGAGCTTGTTGTGTTAGCAATTTATGCTAATTTTTTTGCCCGCTAATAGGGTACTAATATAGAGTTGTATTTGAACTATACTGAAATAAACAACATATATGGTTTTGAGCCATATAGGTAGTAGGAAGGTTGAGATAGCACCCATCAAAGAGAAAATGAGGAAGAGCTACTTATGCTGGTTTAGATATGTCTAATGCAGGCCAGTGGATACTGTAGCTAGAAAAAACGACTTGATGTAGGTGACAGGTGTTAGATGAGGTACAGGAAAACCAAAACTTACATGAGGGATAATCATTGAGAAGGATATGAGTGTTGTAGGCATTATAGAAAGTGATGCATTAGATCGATGCGAATGTCGAAAAATGATTCATATAACTAACACCAACTAATTTAAAATTTAAGACTTACTTGAATTGAGTTATACCCATTAGATATTTAGTAGATTCAAACTCAGTTAAAAATATGAGTCTAAATTTGTCGAGAGCTTGCAGGTAGTGCTCACACTTACTTAATGAAAGGGTTGGTATATAAAAGGTCAAAATATTGTTATTATATTTTGATATTACTTAATGAAAATTTGTATACATAATAATTCGAATATTTTAACGCGTGTGTTGTTAAGTATCTTACCCAAATGTACTAGGTGAACAAAAAGTAAATATTTAAAAATAAAAAAGTAAAAAAAATGTGAACCTTTTAGGAAAAGTGTGACCGATTTTGGTTCTCTTGCACTTTTGGTAGTATTACTTTTCTAACAAATTATGCATTCATTTTTTTTAATAATTTATTAAAAATAGTAAACTAGTTGAATTCGTAAAATTTACAAATTTCGTTATATAAATAATAAAATTAAATTGAGCACTTCAAAAATAGTTTACAAATTGTAGCCCTTTTGCATAGTAAATGTGTTTTGATATTGGCACCTTTGGCAAAAGGTAGTTTAGGTTTTTCTCTAAACTCCATCTTATGGATATTCTCGGAAGTTAATCATCAATGGGGGATTTAATAATAAGGTGTAGTGGTTTTACATGGATTATAATGATTTCCTGACTTCATCATAGTATCCATGCTTTCTCTTTCTTGGGCAAAATAGAATTGAAGGCCCCCCTAATTATTGTTTTCCTACAAAGTACAAACATCTTTCATGTCTTCAATCAAATTTATGAAAAAGCAAAGAAAACTTTAAAAGTACTTTTAGACAACATCTTATTGTTCTTCCACACCTACTCTAATTAAGGAATTGCTTGTCCACTATTTTATCTTTCTTAGAATTCTTATGTCTCATTAAAAGAAAAATTAGATGTCAATTTCCTCTTTCTAAATTGATTGATTTTATTCAATCAGATTTGCAGCCAATGCTTAATGTAGGTTCAATCTATGTTTCAAGCATAGCTACAAGGAATTTAAATTTTGAATGAGAGGATTTGTTGAAGTTAATGGCTGTTGAATATTAATCCAGAATATGAATATTAATCTAGATTATCTATTTAGAATTATCTCTAATATTATCACTAGTATTATTTCTAAGATTATCATTAAGATTATCTCTTAGAGTTTTATTTCAATTGATGTTGCATTGTTTTAGGTTTTATCTTTTAGGGAGTTTAACTTTATTTATGATTGTTATTTCAGTCCTATAAATAGGAGTTCTCATTCAGTTGTAAAGTGTGCCATTTTATGAAGAATAAAGTCCTTTGTTTTCAGTTCTCTTTTCTCATATAAGTGTGGTGGTTCTAGTTAACAGTGGTATCAGAGCCAAGTAATGGCAAATATGAATGGTGGTTTCAATCTTAACTTCCCTGTGTTAGGTGGGAATAACTTTGATAGATGGAGTTACACAAATGAAAGTACTCTTTGGCTATCAAGAAATTCTAGACATGGTAGAGAATGGAGTTTTTGTTCTTGCAGAAAATTTTACTGAAGATCAGAGACAAACTCATCATGACAACAAGAAGAAGGATCGAAAAGCTTTATTTTTTATCCACTAAAGTGTGGGTAATGTGATTTTTTAGAGGATTGCTGGAGCGACTATCACAAAAGAAGCATGAGACATTTTAGATTGTTCCTACAAAGGAGTTGAGAAGGTGAAAAAGATAAGACTTCAAACTTTAAGGCATCAATTTGAACTACTACAAATGGAAAATAATGAAATTATTTCTATTTATATTTCACGAGTTCTTGTTTTGGTGAATGAATTAAGAACAAATGGAGATAAAGGTGAATACCTGACCATTATTGAGAAGATCTTGCAAACATTGACAAAGAAATTTGAACACATTGTCGTGGTTATTGAATAGTCAAAAGTTTTAGAAAAAATGATAGTTGATGAGTTGTAAGGCTCCCTAGAAGCCCATGAGCAGTGGCTGAATGAAAAGTCCTCAGAAATTCAATTGAGCAAGTTTTTCAGAGCCAAATTTCCATCAAAAGTGACAAAAGTGCTAAAGATGCAAGCATTGAAAAAGGAAGCAGAAGCAAAGGTAAAAGTCGAGGCAGAGGTCGATGAGGAGTAAGCAATTACTATGCTCGTGACAGTAAGAAAGAAAAAAAATGATTCATATCACTCTGATATGAAGAATTTGCAGAGAGGTCGAGGTCAAAGTCAAGGATGTAGAGGCAGATATGACAATCAAATATTCAGTGTTATGCATGTAAAAAATATGGCCATTACTCATATGACTGCTGGTTAAAGAAATATGATCAGAACGGAGAAAAAGCTTGTTTTGTTTAAAAAGATGAAGATGAAATTCAAGTTCTCCTGATGGTAGCTTCAAATACAAAAGTTACTGAGAGTAACATATGGTATCTTGATATCGGCTGCACCAACCACATGGCTGGAATGAGAGATTTATTCACTGATATCGATGACTCCTTAAGATCCAGTATCAAGTTTGCAAATGATCGCATAGTACCGGTGATGGGAAAAGGCAAAATCCTTATTCAACTAAAAATTGGAGATCACGTATATATCTTAGATGTGTTCTATGTTCCTGACATGAAAAGTAATCTTCTCAGCCTGGGATAACTTCTTGAAAAAGGATATGAAATGTAGATACATAACAATCAAATTGCAATATTTGATAAAAAAAGGTACATTCGTTCTAAAAGCTCCCTTATCAAAGAACTGTATGTTTAAAGTAAAATTTTCAGTGATGTATATCAATGCTTTAGTGCGATTGTAAAAGATGAAAACTGGTTGTGGCATTTTAGATTTGGGCACTTAAATTTTGTAAGTCTGAATTTGCTTGCAAAATGTGAAATGGTGAAGGGTTTGCCTATGATAGAACATCCTAAAAAATTGTGTGAGGGTTGTATCTTAGGCAAACAACACATGAGACGATTTGTTGGAAGTAATACATGGCATGCTATAAAACCATTAGAGTTGGTGCATTCTGATATATATGGTCCAATGAATATTTTATCAATTGGAAAAAGTTAATATTTTATCACTTTTATTGATGATTTCAGCAGGAAAATATTGGTTTATTTTTTAAACAAAATATGCTAAGTTTTTGATACTTTCAGAAAGTACAAAACACTTGTGGAAAAGCAAAGTGGCCAGCTTCTAAAAATGTTGAGAACTGATGGTGTATGTGAATACAACTCTAGAGAGTTTAGAGAATATTGTGCCAAAAATATAATTAAGCATGATGTGATAGTTCCCTACACACCACAACACAATGGAATGGCAAAAAGAAAGAATCGAACTATTATGGACATGACAAGAAGTTTGCTAAAAGCCAAAGGTATGCGAAATTATTTTTGGATTAAATATGTCTCATGTTCTATTTACTTGTTAAATAAATCTTCTACAATAAGTGTGAAATATATCACACCTAAAGAAGCCTGGAGTGGATTCAAGTCCAATGTAAGACATTTGAAGGTGTTTGGCTCTATCGCATATGCTCATGTTCTAGGAGAAGATAGGAAGAAGCTAGATGACAGAGGAAAGAAAAAAGTCTTTATAGGCTATCATTTCAAACAAGGGTACAAGTTGTTTAACCCTACTACAAACAGAGTGATTATTAGTAGAGATGTAATTTTTGATGAAGAAAGTGTATGGGATTGGAAGACGGAAGCAGAACAAGATTCATAACAAACTTCTCATTAAATTAAACTTGATGAAGAAAACAATATAATCTCTATTATTGAAACATAAACAACTCATGTTGTGACACATGTAATAGAAGAGCCACCCATTCTAACTCCAACAATGAGCAAGTCAAACCCGACAACCTTCCACAAGATTAAGGGATTTTGAGGTAACTAATGATGATGTTGTTAATGATGATGAAGAATTGGTTTACTTTGCCATGTTGGTAGATTGTGATCCAGTTACATATGAAGAAGCAACAAAAAGCAACAAATGGGTTGAAGCAATAAAAGAAGAGATAAATGCAATTCAGAAGAATGATACCTGGGAACTTATATATATTCCTCGAGGACATAAAGCTATTAATGTGAAGTGGATTTTTAAAACAAAAATCAAGCCAGATGGAAAGATTGAAAGGTACAAGGCATGATTGGTGACAAAGGGTTATCTACAATGCCCTGATGTTGACTATGAAGAAGTTTTTTCTCCAGTTGTGAGAATTGAAACTGTTAGATTGGTGATTGTTCTAGCTACTCAAATTTGTTGGAAAATTCACCAAATGGATGTGAAATCAGCTTTTTTGTATGGTCGTCTTTATTAGGAATATAATATTATTGTATTGTGTAGTCCCACATTGTTTAAATGTGGAAGTCTATATTTTATTATTTACTATAAATAAAGCTTATGGGTGTAGGCTTTGAGATATCAATCAATGCCACAATCCTTTCCTTATTCTATATTTATTTTACATGGTATCAAATCGGGTTTGAAACCCAAGCCCGATCGTAGCCCGATTTTGAAAATAACCCTAATCTTCTCTTTCTTTTATCTGGCCACTACATGAAGAAAAAGAAGAAGAAAAAAAAAGGGCTTTGTCGCTAGCTATCATTAAACCTAGTTATTTCTTCCATTCAAGCCTCATTATTTCTTCTTTTCTATCCCTAATTATCTCTTTCATCTTCTATCCCTAATTATCTCTTTCATCTAAAGGACGGCTCACTCCCTTTTACTTTTCAAGCCTATTTAGGGTTTGACGGCTCAAAGAGTTTGACAGTTCAACAGTACCTTCATAAACTTTCTGTTGTGTTTCTTTCCAGCGGTGCTCCTTTTATTTTTCTGGAAAATCTTGTTGTGCGTTTTTTCCAACGATGCTCTTTTTATTTTTCTGGCAAATTTGGTTATGTCTCTTTCTAGCCAACACAAGTACTATTCATGGGTACCGGTATGTTCATCAAACGGATTGAAACTTCACCTAGATTGTTGTAAGTAAAGGGGAGTGTTAAGATTGGTGATTGAGTTTTATTTGTACAAGATTGAGCATTATATGCTCCATCTTGAAGGGGAGTATTAGGAATATAATATATTGTATTGTGTAGTCCCACATTGTTTAAATGTAGAAGTCTATGTTTTATTATTTACTATAAATAAAGCTTATGGATTTAGGCTTTGAGATATCAATCAAGGCCACAATCATTTCCTTATTCTATATTATTTTACACTATTGATGAAGAAGTCTATGTCAAGCAACCACCGGGTTTTGTGAAGATAGGATGTGAAAAGAAGGTGTATAAACTGAAAAAAGCTTCATATGAATTAAAGCAGGCACCCAGAATGGAATAAAAGAATTGATACATTTTTCAGAAGAATGGTTTGGAGAAGTGTTCGTGTGAACATGCCTTATATGCAAAAGTTAATAAGTCTAATGATATACTTATTGTTTCTCTTTATGTTGATGATTTCATCTTTACAGGGAACAATTTAAGTATGGTTGATGATTTTAAAAAGGCAATGATGCATGAATTTGAAATGACAGACTTAGAACTTATGTCCTATTTTTTGAGAATTGAAGTTATGCAGAACAACAATCTGTCAGAAGAAGTATGCTAATGAACTTTTGAAAAAATTCAACATGTCTGACAGTAATCCTGTACGAACTCAATTTGAATTTAGAACAAAGTTGTCAAAGGAAAGAAAATATGCAATTGTGAATTCCACAAAAATTTAAAAGTTTAGTTGGAAGCTTAAGGTATCTTTCTTGCACTAGGCCTGACATAGCCTATGTAGTTGGTCTAGTCAATAAGTTATGGAAACACTATCAATCTCATTTGCAAGTTGCTAAAAATCTTGCATTACATTAAAGGTATTTACAATCATGGTTTGTTTTATTCATCTGGTAACAACTATGATATTGTAGGCTATTCTAATAGTGATTGGGGAGGTGATTAAGATGGTCGGAAAAGTACACCTGGATATGTTTTCCACCATAGAAAAATATCATTGTTCAAGAAGCAACCTATTGTTGCTTTATCTACATGTGAAGCTGAATATGTGGCTGCTGCTTCAAGTGCTTGTCAAGCAATTTGGTTAAAAAATTTGTTAAGTCAAATTCATGTTCAAATTACAGAGCCAATGAAGATTTATGTAGATAATTCTTTTGCCATTGATTTAGCAAAGAATCCAGTTATTTATGGAAGAAGCAAACACATTGATACTTGCTTTCATTTTCTTAGACATTAGTTCAACAATAGTGTAATCAAGCTGGTATACTGCAAGTCAGAAAATCAAGTTGTAGACATTCTCACAAAGCCTTTGAAGATAGAGTTTTTTGTCAAGATAAAGAAAATGATAGGAATGGCAACTTTGACAGAATCTGGATTAAGGGGGATGTTGAATATTAATCCAGATTATCTATTTAAAATTATCTCTAATATTATCATTAGAATTATCTCTAAGATTATCTCTTAGAGTTTTATTTCAATTGATGTTGCATTGTTTTAGGTTTTATCTTTTTGGGAGTTTAACTTTATTTCTGATTATTATTTTAGTCTTATAAATAGGAGTTCTCATTTAGTTGTAAAGTGTGTTATTTTATGAAGAATAAAGTCCTTTGTTATCAATTCTCTCTTCTCCTAAATAATATAAGTGTGATGATTCTAGTTAACAATGGCATATAGAGATATTGATGACTATTCATATCACATCATTATAGGAAGCATGACAAATAGATATGGAGATACAAATACGTTGATATGATATAATACAACACTAATTTAAAGTATTTATGAAAGTATCTATGCATGCTTCATAGGTTCTACCATTCTCTAAAGTATCAAAATCAAAAATTACAATTTTATATAATAGGATTCGAGATTGGTCATGTTACTTATTTTTGAGAGACATTAAAACATTTTATAAATTTTTAGGCAAATTTTTTTAGAGATAACTCTTGTAGCAACTCAAGGAATATGCTCAAGGAATGTACCAATTACAATTGAGACTGTCAGATTTACTTTTGAAATTATTTTAGAGATAACTCTTGTAACGACACATAGGCCTCACAACTCCATTCTAAATTACAAACATTCGTGCACAACTCTTTGAATTGATGTATAGTAATTTGCTAGTGCCAGAACTTGCGTGGTCCAATGGTACCTACCTAGATCATCATATATATGTTTCATGCATCAATTAAACCCTACAAATTTTGCTTTCACTTTTTTCAGATTTCATGTCTGAATCATCTACTAATATACTGAATAAAGGAATCTAATTCTAAACGGGAGACACCTCCTTCATCCATAGACTTTCTCATGGAGCTTCCCAATTCCTCTGCCTTCTTTCTTATTTCATTACCTTCTTTTGATGCCATTAATTTTTTGACAACATTCTCAACAACACTGGCTTTCACCAACTCATCCCTATGATCCCAATCCTTGACAACCAACCCAACTTTAAGCAATTTTGTTATCAACACACTGTTCCTTGGCTGGTCAGAATGCATAGGCCATGCTGCTATTGGTATACCCATTGTAATGCTCTCCATGCATGAATTCCAACCACAATGACTCATAAATCCACCTGTTGAATTGTGGCTTAGAATCTCCAACTGGGGTGCCCAATCTCTCAAAATTAATCCTCTGCCTTTTATTCTCTGTTCAAACCCATTTGGAAGTTCAGCTTTTCTAACTTGATCTTCATTAAAAACATCACATTTATCAGCATCCCTTAATACCCAAATGAATTTTTGATTGCTTTGTTCCAACCCAATTGCAATCTCTTTGATTTGTGCATCTTCCAATGTTGATGTAGTCCCAAAAGAGATGTATATGACTGAATTTCTCTCTTGTTCATCAAGCCAATCCAAGCAAGAATGCCGGCCTTTTTTCGAGCTTTTTGTCTCTGTAGTTACCGGATTGAATGGTCCAGTTGCCCAATGTTTTTTGTTTGGTTCACTCATTTCCATGAGCTCCATGTAAGGACTTTCAATTATCCTGCTTGTGTTGTAGAGGTTCCCAGCACTGAGCTTCTGGAATTCATATTGAGCACTAATGAAATCGAAGAATTCATTAGTGAAACATCCTTCACCAGAAGGAATTTCAATGTGCATAGGGATGTAATTGTCACACCTTGGTTTAAAGGGTAACATTTTTTCACCTATTAATTCCAACACACACAAGAAAACAGTGAAGGCAGAGACACTATGGAAAGTATAGGACTCAGCATTTGCAATTGTAACAACATCCTGTACAACTGAGGCCATCATGGAGTCATGGATCACTATAACTCTTTTAGATTCCAATGAAAGGGATTTTAAAAGTCCGGTCATGGGCTCACGGAGATGGCTGCAGGCATCAAACAATGGTTGGAGGTGAGAAGGGAACTTATTTTTAGCATTGGGGTTGGGAGGAGGGGATTGAAAATTTGGGAGGGTGATGTTATGAAAATTAATATTGTCGGAAATGGATTCCGGGTTCCAACCTTGAATACGAAGGGTGGCTTGGCGGTTGTGGGTGGCGGTGCTAACATAGTGTACCGGTATGTTATAGGCCGTGATAAGGCGGGAGAGGTGGAGGAGTTGGTTGAGATGGCCTTGCGCAGGGAAGGGTACCATCACTACTGAAATTTGGGATTGGTGAAAACCATTTAGGTTATGGTTTTGATCAACTACATTTTGGCAAGGAGGCACCATTGATGCTAGTTAAGCTTATCAAAGATATATGTATGGGATTTGAGGGATTGTTCTGTTCTTCAATGTGGTTTGAGTATTTTGTTAATTATACGTCTTGATATTTATAGAGGATATTACTCGTTAGATGGTTTTATTTATTTATTTATTTGAAGGAGGTAGAATGAGATTGAATTATCAAATATGATTTAACTTCAAAAAATAGAATCTCTAAAAATTATTATAATGATTAATTTTTTTCTTATTAGATATATTCAATTGTGCAAAAATTAGAGCAAATTTATATTTAAATTAGCAAATAATATTGATACTGAAATTCAAATTTTTATTTATTTTTACTTAAATAGAAAATATTTAATATAAATTTATTAAAAGAATAATATTTTGACATGATGACAATAACAAGATAGAATGATGGCATCAATTAATATTTTAATGTCACATCACCTTAACTCTTCTAAACTAATACTTTTACAATTTCATTTAGAATAAATCTTAAAAAATAAAGAAAAATAATAAATTTAAAATATCACAAAATTATTCGTATGCACAAAAGCTAAATAAATCTAGAACATTATAAAATAAAAAAAAACTAACACCTCAAGGGATTGACTTATTGGTCAAGGATGTGTTATCTTTTCATGAATTCGAATCTACTTGAAGAGGCTATGGGAGTAAAATTGGGAACTTAATTAGTCAAAGTACTTATAAACTTACATGCATACACCTGACCACTAAATAAAAATGAAAAAAAAAAAATAATAATTAGTTGACTTATTGATCATATATGTCCTCTAATACGTAATATTATTGTTTTTTTTTTTGGCTAAGATATAAGTAATTTATACTATTATAAAAGCCAAAAGATTCTTATGGTCTCTTACTATACAATATGCATATATTTAAATATTTAAAAAATAAATTCAATTAATAAAATTAATCCAATAATTTAGTAACTACTAAGCAATAACTTTTTCATTATGACAAAAATAATAATAACCTTTCCACTTTTCTACTCTCTCATTCTCTCTCAACCTATTACTCTTCTACTATCTCCTACTCATTTAATATATAAATATTTTTATTAATTAAATTAATATACAATATATACAATAGTGCATGCAAACAACTAGTATTATTTATAATAGAAAATAAATATTAAAAAAAAAACTTAGGATTTGGCGGATAAAAGAAGTGGACGATGATTCTTAGAGCTAGTTGTCTCTTATTGTCTTTTAGCAGTTGGAAAAGAAATATTGGAGTGGCCATATTCTTTTGTTATGGAAAAGGTTACTTACTATTTGTTAAATTTCGATTGAGAAGAAAAACTTAATGAAAAAAAGAGAAAGGGAAATAATATAATAAGATTTAGATACAGTTAAGATGGACCAATGGGAATTATATATTTTCATTCAATTTGTATTATTTGAGTGTTAGTTTAGTTTTGTGTTTAGTATTTAGAGCTTGAAAATCATTTTCAGTTTGTATAATAATATGTTTGACTAATATTGAAAATCAATTTTGGTATAACGAATAATACAATTTTAGCTTATTTTTCAGAAATTATTCACGTGTAACTTTTTCAAGACAATTTTTATATTATTTTTGACAAAAATATCTTAAATTTTTATTTTAATATTTTTATGATTCAAAATTACTTTTTTTTAGATAACTAACCAAACACAAAATAGATTATGCTAAACTCAATTATTTCATAATATCTACTATCAATTATCCAAAACATTGATTTTCAAATGCCAAACCAAACTGATCCTAAGTCACATTACTTTTTTTTTTTTTCTTTCAATCCAAGAATGAAAAGGTAAGGTAAGATACTTCATACATTCCAGGCAGGAAGTATATTATTATTTTTTGATCGAACTAAAAAGATGAGTCACATAAAATTAACTCATAAATAAATTATTTTAAATACAATTAACCCAAATGAATAGATTATACTCTAAAATTATAAGAGAAAGTTACTCCAATCAATTGGAGGAAATCATATTACTTATTTATACATTTTTATTATTATTCGAGAGTAATCTGTATCCATAATTTTTAGAGAATAATTTATGACTAATTTAGTGACATGATATTTTTAATAAAAAATAAAAAATAAAATAAAATGCTAATGAGTCGAACTCCAGTCAACTTTTACCAAATTAAATCTCAACTCATCTGTTTTACAGCATGCTCAAATTAAAACTCGTAAATATAAATTCGTTAAAAATTAGCAAATCTAAACTAGTGCTTTAAATTGGCTTGTTAAGAAGTAAAATTCAATCTCTATTTTCTTTTTTTTTTACTTATAGGGTCAATGGAGATTGAACCCAAGTCAATAGAAAAGCAAAGGGTGAATAATTAGTAACCTAAAATATTCTTACATTTAAATATTTTTATTATGAATTTATTCGTTAAGAAAATATTATCTAAAATATTTAAAATATATTAAACTAATTTTTGAGCTATTCACTAGCAACACTTGTTTATTTCTATTGCTCTATAATTGCAAGAATTAAAACCTGCAAGCACAATTCAGTTGGCAAAGCCTTTTATATGGTTCCACCAGAGTTGGGACCATTTAATTTACTTGCCATTAGTGGGAAAAAGAATTATGTTCAACATGGCCAAATTATACTGTTTAATTCACTACTGTAATACAGGTGTATGTATCTTTCTATGCGATAATGGCCTATCACAACTGGCTTCGAGTTATATTTTAATTTTTTGATCTTTTAGTATTTTTGGTATGCATAGTTTGACTCAGAATTCATTTTCGTCTTTATTTTTTTATTTTGTTACACTTTGGTCTCTTTAATGTTGCAATCAAGTCTATATAATCTCAAAATTATATCAATTAAGTTCCTATCATCACATCCCATCCAAATTAATTTAAGTGGCGCAAACGTGACAAATATTTTATTATTTATACAAAATTATTAATTAGTAATAGTTAAAACATTATCAGAAACAACAAAAATTATCGTTGATAATCTGTGACATTATCAGAGACAATTAGGGCTGGATTTCTAATATGTTGTTACTGAAAATCATCAGAGGCAGCTTGTCGTTGATAATTATTATTAGCGACAATGATATCCGCTACAACCTATTAGAGATAGGGCAAGTGTTGTCTCTGATACTTATCAGGGACAACAAATATCATATCGTTGACAACAATGTGTTGTTGCTGATACTGTAATTTCTTATAGTGTTCAAAACTAATTAATAAGAGTATAATCCTATAAAAATGAGGCAGATAATGAGCATTAAATGCTCGACGCTTGTCAATAAACTGGTAGTGCTAAAAGTCCTAGGTTAAGTTTACATTCTGCCATTGACAGATGTGTGATTATTTTGATATCAACTCTCGTCGAAATTATGTTTCATTGCAGAATTGGCCCATGATACTATGTTAAAGCTAATGGTTGTTCCCTTATCTAATGAATAAAATTTGCTATCTTAGTATTTTTAATATATATATATATATATATATATAGAATGCCCTTAGGACACTTTCAAAAAAAAAAAAAAAATTCTATAGTTACTTAAACTACATGACTAAATTTATTTTGTAGTTAATGTTACAGAGGTAAAAGTATTCATTAAAGGTATAATAAATTTAAATAATCAATATTGAATTTCTTTCACTCATCTCTTAATAAATAAATAAAATAGTCTGATGTAAAGATTATATATATATATATATATATATATATATATATATATATATATATATATATATATATATTTTTGTAGTGTAATATTATATATATATATATATATATATTTTATAACAATAATAAGTCATTTATTATATATTATTACTTTTTTTAAGAATTAAATAATAAAACGATTAATAGTGAAATAAAATATTCCTAGACTTCATCACTTTATTTATTTATTTATTTAGCTGGTGTATTATGAGGATTTGGATCCTCTACAATTTCTTAGAAATTTAGCAAGTAGAATTCTCTTATTTTTTGTTTACAACAACTTTTTTAAAATAACTTTTTATAAAATTAATTAGTATTAAGATTAAGGTAGTTAGAATTAGGATTAGTTTTAAGGTTAAGATTAGAATTAAATTTAGGCTTAATCTTAAAATATATATATATATATATATATTTCAATGATATAATATTTGATTTATTTACATAGTTAAGATTTAGAAAAAATTATATAAAAAGTTAGATTAAAAGAATTATACTTGATACATCAAAGGCATACCACTTTTTTTTATATATCTTATCGTAAGTGAATTATTTTATTTTTTATTTGAGAACAAGAAAGAAGAGTCTCTGCTACTGTTGCATGGTTAGTATCAGAATTAATTAATGAATTGAATAAGTTTCATCGTGATTATCAGAGAGATTGAGAACGATTGTGTTAATTTAAAATAGATTTATTGTAAGAATGATCAAAATCACTTATTAAGTTTTTATAAATAAAAATTCATAATATTAAATACATATAATAACTCATCATGATTTTAATATTATTTAATATAAAAATTATTATTAATTTTTTTAATTTTTTATAATAATAATTATTATAATTTAATAAATACCTTGCCGGACACTTGCTATAAAAAATCATACAAAATTTATAATAGGTAATAAAAATTAATATTTTATTTATTGGAGGTCCTAGACAGTCACATTTGGCAGGTAGATAGGGTTGATCCATTAACAGACAGATGGAATAATTGTACAATTCCAAAGGAACTGAAAGGAGCACATTACTGACATTTGGCAGGTAGATAGGGTTAATCCATTAACAGACAGATGGAATAATTGTACAATTCCAAAGGAATTGAAAGGGGCACAAAAAGTTGAAAAAGGAAAACAGAGGACATAGAAAGAAACAAGGTGCAACATTGTTGCTTAAATCCAATGTCATTACTCATTGGAGCATATGACCAGAAAAGTGTTGAGTTGAATGATGACATGAAAAAAAGTTGAAGGCATTTGTCTTGCTTTAAAGTTTAAACAGTAAATAGTACAACTATTTATTTATAATCAACTTACTGAAAAGTCAAATGAAAAAAATCCAAAAAGGAGGGACTCATCAGAATAGTGAGGGTGCTGCCATAAGACAGAGAGATTGTCGCAATAACCTATGGCTTTTGTCTGATAAGGCTTGACATGTAACTATATTTGTAAGTTATTATTATTTCATTTGTAATATAATTATAAATTAGAGATGAAACTAAATGGTAAGATCCAATCTAATTCTAAAGTAATTATAAAATGATCAGTGAATCGATTGAATACTAGTTATAATTTAAAATAAGTTAAATAAACTATTTTTAAACTATAGCGTCAATTATCTTAAATTAAATAGATAATAAATGGCTTAATTTTTTTAGTCAATAAACTTATTAAATAAAGTAAATTGCTAATACAGTAATTATGTTAATAAATTTCATAATTTTTTATTTTAGTCGACTTAATTAATTTTTACCTAAATGAAAATAGAAATTTATAACTTATTTGTTTTCAAATTGGTGAGCCTGTTATAATTAAATTTCTTTTCATAATACTCTAAAAATGCAATGCGATCTACATCAATAAAAAAATATTTTATCTCTACAACGGATATATTATCTTAATAAAGACTCTTTTGTTAAGAGTAAATTACAAAGCTTTGAAGAAAGAAAGAGATAGAGAACGAGACCAAGAAATAGAAATGGCTAAATGCCTAAGGCACTCAAGCTGATAAACTAGAAGAGAATGAATGAGGGAAAGAGTAAGAAATAGCTACGAGTTGAAGAATTAACAAGATCTTCTCTAAGCATTAACTTTCAGATCATCATTAACAAAAAGCCAAACTTTCATATCCCTACTCCATTGTAAACTCATCCAATAAATGAAATTTTGTTTACCAATCAACTTTATACAGAAAAATAAAAAATAAAAAATATCCTCTAACGCTTATACATGGGTAAAGCACATCCATTAATTAACCAAGATTTTTCCCACTGGTAAGGTTTTTAATGAGAGTTTTCAATGCGTATCACACATTAAAAATAGTGTAATCTTTTTCCTTCACTATTTTTTATTTTTTTTCCTAGTAAGGTTTTAACGAGACATATTGGTTGTGTAATGGACATACAATGGGGAGTATATGAATAATATATTTGTGAATGTCCATTTGTCTTCTTCAACTCCAATTCTATAACATCCAACATCTTCAATTCCCCTCTTATTTTTAAATTTATATAAATTCAAAATTTTGTTTACTTCTGGTAATATACACACATTTATCATGAACCTATAAATAAAGGTTTTGTAGAAAGTTTGGCGTATCTAAGTTCAGTAGCTCTCTTATTTCTCTTTAATCCTACTTTGCATACACCATTTCATTATTTGTAAGTAAAAGTGTAAAACAATTCAACACATCCAAGACAAACTCCAAAAGGTTTCCAAGTTGTCAAATATTCCCGCTACTATTTTGCTCTACAATTCAAGGGCTGCAAAGATTCTTTATATCATCCTCCTTGGCATACCAGTTTGGTATGATTTTTGATACATGAGGATAAAGATCCTTATAAGAATTCCTAATTGTCCCCTCCGCAACTCCTGTAGCAGCCGATATATCTGCACTAACACACTCATGTCAGAATCACATACATATATGCATATAGTACGGCCGGTAGTACCTAAAAGATAATGCCACTGATAGATCCTTGAGTTAGAACTTAATTTTTCAAATAAATTCAATCCAAATAGTTTGATTATCAACTTGTCAGTGGCGCATGCCCCTCTTATTATATAAAGAAGAATATACAAACCTTTGTGAGCCTTTTTATTATCAGAAAGCTGAGTAATGATATAAATAACTGCTGCTGCAATCGAGATAGGGCTTCTCCTGAAAGATTAGTGAGATTGCATTAATATTTACCCAAGATACCAGCATACCTGTCAGAAAATAAAGTTCAACTGAAGCATATACTCTATCCTACCACTGAGTGAGTATTTTGTAACCAATACTCAAGACATTCAATAGTAAAAATTCAGAAACCTGGTCGCTTTACTACAATGAGTATTGGGAAACGAAAATGAGCCAGATGAAAGATTTGTGAATATTAAAATTATATCGAATTGGATATTGCCATTATGCGTGAGTGGTAGCAGGTAAGAATGTAAGCCATGCCTGTTTGTGATAGTGCTTGGAAAAACAGACACATGCACGCAAAATCCGTATGCCACATATTCATGATTACATAATGAAAGCCAAAGGTATAGTTGCATCGTGAAGCAGATTCAGTCAACCTTTTGACAATTTGTGCTAATCACTTGAATATATGAGCTAATTTGATGTAAGAGAAACTATACATGGCTGAGTAGCTAACAACTCTTAGAAGATGCAAGTTACATCAAGGTCACTGCCGAAAAGCTAAATTTTCAAAAAAATTGAGGTTATTTAAAGTATAAGAAATAAAAAGAAAGTACAAGTGACAAATATTCATATTAGTTGTTCCTCAGTAACCACAAAATCCTTTAAATGTCCAAGATCACCACACTCATCAAGCACAAGTGACAAAAAACACTGGAAGTCATAACTGGCAATTGATCCGAGTCAATTTGCATAATGATGTATATTAACAGTACAACAGAATTACATCAGTTGTTAATATAGTTATAGTTCTGCAATACACGTAAACAAATGTGTACCTAATATCAAACTCTTCGGACTTCTTCACAGCTTCTTGGGCAGCTTTAATGGCTTGATTATTCATACCAAGATTGGAACAAAATCGTCTCTACAGATTTTAGTTGAAATAAATGTGAGTGGCACTAATGATATCTGATAACAAGCAATATAAGGATGTTGCTTATTATGAATAAAGAAAGTTTTACCATGAAGTCACCAGCATGTATTGGTTCCATCTCCACCAACTGACCCTTCTCTAACCCAAGTTGTTTCACTATGTATTCTCTTGCTCGGCCGATTTCCTTCTTTGTGGCTCCATTGGCAACAGAGCAAATTTCTAGTGGAAATCCACAATTTCAGGACATAGGAAACATAAATCAGGAAGTATCCAGATGTTAAGAGAATCATATGCTGTACCTTTTACAGTGCGAGGCTTGTCTTCTTGTCTACAAGCAATATACAGGCAAGCAGCCAATAATGCATCCTGATTTCTTCCTCTACTAGACTTTTGATCTTCAACCCTCTTATATATCTCATTTGCCCGATCCTGCAAATCAATTGCAAAATGACCATCAGAGAAATATAACTCTGAGAGGTATTGAAACTGTAAAGAAGCTATAATATAAGAACAGTTTCAAAGGGAATATTAACTCTGTATTATGAAATGGACATGATTGGGGTCATTCAAGTTTGTGAAAAGATCTCTTTCAATCCCTCATCCTTGTTTTTTAAAGGTTATCACCACCAACTAGTAAATTTGTGGGGCATATAAAAATTAAGATCACATTTTCTTGTTCTAAGTTTTTGCGTGTTTAAAAAGGTTTCAGTTATGTTAATACAAAGTACTTTTAACATCATGATAGTTCTGAATTTGAGATATTTATATGTTCTTAAATGTAAGCTTTATGTTTCTCTACTATTAGTTCTCGAATAGGCACTGTGTCATGCATCATTGAACATTTAAGATATAGAGTTTTATCATCCTACTGGAACAGTAGATGTAACTTACTACTAACTTATTCAGCAAATGCTACGAAAATGATGGACAATAAGTAAATCTCTGTAATGCACTTCTGAGAACTTGAACAGTCAAATTTGGATCCTATTTGCAAATGCATACACACAACAGACAGCAATACAGTATACTTCTATGTCTTTATCACAAAAGGGGCACATGACATACCTTGATGGTTGCAACAAGGCTCAACCTGGAAAAAGATGACAATGTTAGCCAATTTTCAATTGTCCCATTCAGGAGAATATCAAGCTTGAGCAAATAATTACACTTTACGGAAACCTGACATAATAAGAGAGGAATTTTGACATAATAACTCCACTCGCAGAGTTTGTTTGTTTGTTTTTTTTTCTGAAAAGACTCCATTGATGGTATTAGCTGGCTAATATGGTAAACTAACAGTTTTTCAGAAACATAAAATGCAAGTTAATTATGATAGTGACAGAGTCCAAATTCCATATTTCTAAGCCTTATGTATGGTCTTGGATTACTAGGTCTCCTTCCATTAGACAGGCTTAAAGTTATATTGTTCAGTTGAATCGGTAGGTCGCAAAGGATCCTGGTGGAACAAAGTCTGGGACAAGTCTGGTTGTTCATCTCAAGTAATTTTCACCAAGCACCGAAGACAGAGTATTTCCAACGAAGAATGAACTGCGTTAATTCTATGACTGAGTACATTAAACCTAGCTATCTTATGAATTTATATTGAAAATTTCAATCATAAGATCCCAAGCAAGCATGGTGCAAATTCCTGATTTTACAATTCTTACATTAAAAAAAATGTCTATCTGGGTTCAATTATCATACATGTTCACTATCCAATTCCAATCAACCAAAAGAAATTCAAGCCAAGTAAATGTTTCCATATCCCATTATCATATAATTGCCCGTTATAATTAAAAAGGCCAGACCTTCCCATCAGCCAAGCACAGAAGCTAGAAATTTCCAGTTGATTAGCAAACCCTAGCATACCTATCAGACATAGTAGCAATGGTATTAAATGCCATAATCAACCCCCGATCCGGATTCGACCCGCGATTCTGCCACCGACCCAGTGACGACAAAAAATTTCCCTTACCATCTTTTGGCTTCGCTATAACAGTGGATAACCCACCATCAGCCAAAAGCAGGTTAGTGGGTCCACCAACACGAACCGGGTCATTATCCCCTGACTCATTCTGAAAAGTACGCCACTCAGAGGTCTCATCAATTGAATGAGACTCAAGAACAAGTCCACACTCGGAACAAACTGTGTCACCGGCCGAGTGATCGAAAACCACCTCGGTCTGGCGCTTACAGTCGGAGCAGTATGCATCATACATTTTCATTAATTTAAAATAGCTTGAATTACAGATTAAGAAAATAAATATAAACTCTCTAGCTAGGTGTTTGGAAGGAAGGAAAAGATTGGGTGAGTGATTTTCCAACAGTTTCTAGGGGATTCTGTTCGTTTCTTCTCCTCGATTGTCAGCAGAAGCGAGGCGAAAGAGAACCAAAAAATTAAAGTGATGCCCAATTGGGGGATATTTCATATTTATAGGAAAAAAAAAAAAAAAAGTCAAGGTTTTCATGGGCCCTGCGTCGGTTCCGTGTGCTTGGTTGGACTACGGGGAATGTTTTGATATAAGAATTTTCTAATCAACTGGATAAAGGATACGAAGTATATTATTATTATGCATCCTTTTGCTTCACGTGTTTTGTGTGTTTATTTTATTTTTATTATTTGTTAATAATGCGTTCAGAATTAAAAAAATTTGTGTAATTTAGTTGATTTGCAACTAATTTTATGTTTTATGTGCTTGAAATAAATAAATTTATATAAATTTTAAATAAAATTGATTTGAAATATGCAAACTCTTGTATTTTAATTCTAATTAAGCAAAATAAGTTAGATTTTATTTGTAGAATTTATTTGAAATTAATAAAAAGTGATTTATAACTAAGATGATATTTTTAGCTTTATTAACTCTAATCCTTTTTAAGTTAAAACTCAAGAGTCAATAATATTTTTCTCTTCAACTACAAGCAGTACGGCTTCTCTACTTATTCAATCACAAACAATACAACTCCTTGTTTATATATATAAATTAAATATATATCATAGCAAAAAAAAAAAAAAAAAAGTTTGTAATAATAATCTCTTCGCTATAACTGCAACAATTTTAGTTCATAACTTGATAATTAGATAAGATTTGTCAAAATCAAATTGAATATTCTAAATATTGACAACTCATTCTCCTCATGACTCCCTACGGTTTCCACTTAGACAAAAAAATATAATAAGTTACCAAGTATCGTTGTCTATAATGTATATCATTACATTTCATATTTGCTCTATATATGTTTAATATTTTCATATCCATGTTGAGTTTTGAGTACTTTTTCCTTCTATAAATATTTAAAGAAGATAGTTTGACTCGTAAATATAACTCTAACTTATATAGATCTTCTCAATGAGTTTTAAAGATATATTTCTTTAAATACTCTTATGTTCTTACTACTACATAAATATCATTTAGTTATTATTTTATAATATTAAAATATCATGCTTAAAATATACTATTTTAATTTATTTTTTTCTAGTTTTTCTCCCTTTTAATATTAATAGGATTGTAACTCTTTTTTACTATTAGTTTTTTTTTTTCTTTAATACCCTTATGAGTTTTTACTACTAAGTAAGTTACCATTTAGTTGTTATTTTATAGTATTAAAATATCATGCTTAAAATATACTATGAATTTATATTTTTCCTAATTTTTCTTCCTTTTAATACTAATAGGATTATAACTCTTTTTTAATATTAATTTTTTTTCTAATCTTATCAGTTTTGTGAATTAAAATTAAAAAAAAGAAATATTAAGAGTATAGTTTTTATTTTTATTATAATAATATTTTGTTAATTCTTCTTCTATGTTAAGAATTAAAAGAAAAAAAATTATAAATTTATATTGTGAATTTCATTTTTAATTATATCTATTTATTTGTTTAATTACATTAACAATAAATAACATTTAGTTATTATTTCATAGTATTAAAATATTGTGCTTCAAATATATATATATATATATATATATATATATCTAACTCTTCTCATTTTAATACTAACACAATTGTAATTCTTTTTTACTACTAATTTCTTTTCCTAATTATTTTCAATTTCACGAATTAAAATTTTAAAAAAATTAAGAGTATAGTTTTTAAGTTTACAATATTATTTTTTAATTATTCTTCTATCTTAAGAATTAAAAGAAAAAATTTATAAATTTATGTTATGAATTTTAATTTTTAATTAGATTTATATATTTGTTTAATTACATTAACATAGAGTATATTTTTTATTTATTAAATGTAATTTTTTTAATATATAAGACAATTCTATTTGAAAAAATATATATCATAAACATATTTCACACACAACCCGTGTGCCACACATATTAATTGTTATTAAAAAGACTTAGTGATTACTTGGTTTGAATCTCCTTGAAAAAGGTAATCAGGAATTAAATCTCCATAAATTTCCTGATTCTCTTGTGTATAACATGCTTTTAACCGAATCAAAGAGACAATTAGTTAAGATGAGCTAACCTAGACACATCAAACCACTAAATCAAAAAGTAAAATAAAATAAAAGGACTCGGTAATTATAACCAATGTGTAACATGGTATATATATATATGGATGATAATTACATATTTTTATTGATACAAAAGTGAAACCTCTCTTTCTAAAACGAGGGTTCAAGTTCAATCAACTTTTCTTGCATTGCTTTTATATCACTTGATATAAATAACATCAAATCAAAAAGATTTATTGAAGCATTTCTTTATTACTGAAAATTTATAGTTTTGCGATGGAATTTTGTCCGTATCAAAGTCATCCCCTTCTCCTCCACAATGTCAAAGTTGGTCGCTTAAAATTCGTTGCTCATATGTAATTCATCCATTTCTAATTTAAAACGTTCTTTGTTAATCATTCGTTAAATATATTAGTTTTTGATAAATTTAAACATTTTCATTATGTTTTCCTATATGTAAATATATTTTCATATGCAACATGTTTTCAATTTTTAATATACATCAAACATTAAATCGACCAATAAAGACACATATTTATCATATCCAATTTCAACAAAAAAATCCAATTAGTTTCCATAAGTCAAACATATATATATATATAAAAAAAGAGTTCAAAATATAAACTAACATCCTAATTATTGTCAAGATCCTCATCCTCTTATCCATCCTCGATCACATTATCTTTATCCTAATAATTAAAAAAAAATAAGTTTACATAACTGCATGATTTAATTAGTTTCTATTATTTATAATTGAAATAACACTTACAAGTCAGTCTTTGACAATCCCTATGCTGCATGCTTGAGATGACTCAGAGAAAGAAGTTGTTATCCTTCTAATCACATGCACAACTCCTATTAGTGCATTATCAACATAAGCACATATCTTCTCTTGTTTGTTGAGTTGATTATGCACGAGAATTATGAAATGATTTTCGGACCCTTGTGCACTAGCAGTAGAAGAAGTTGGTTGTGAGCTGATACGGGGCCGAAGACTATATCCGTGAACAGTGGTCAAGAGCAAGACCAAAGGCAGTACACCATGCCATTCTTGGAAGTAACACTCAACCACTTATCGGTATCTATATATAGGTGATTCAGAGAAGGAAAAACTTCCTTTTTTTTTGTATTGACTAGCAACTCTATCAGAATATTCCTCCAAAATTTCATCTACCTTCAACACATTGTTAAGTCAGGTACTTCAAGAACTGGACTTTACATGGCAATTGGTAAAAATCAATTTTTATGTTTTTTACTAATCAAGAAGGATGGTAATTCGTAATATTAAATTATTTGGTTAAGAAGGAAAACAGAACAACAAAGGACTAGGAAACGGTGAACCTCACCCATAAACTGCTCAACTATTACTTTCGGATTCACAGGCCAATGGAAAATCATCATCAAAAAAATCTATATTCCTCCATTGCCAAAGATACCAGCAAACTACCCCAAGCCTTGTACTCCAGGCCTAGTAACCAACCAAAGCACCTCCCAGACTGCCTTAGGTCTACCACAATCACGTACCACATGAAGAACCGTTCCTTCAACATCATCCTTTAGTCAATAACTTGTTATGAGCCATCTGGCATAGGAAAGTTTTGATCCTTTAACAGTAACAGAGCTTCATAGTCTGTCATCCTGAGGCCAACGCACGCTAGAAGAGGACCCTGATCATCAACCCACACATCAATCCAAAAATGGATGGAGTGCCCATTACCAACAGACCATTGAACCCCATACAAAAGCTCAGGCCGAAGCTCACAAACAGCTTTCCAGATACTGGAATTCGTCGATAAAGGGGACAGCTTGAGTAACCGATTGGACTAAGGTAGTATTAACCGCCGTTGGATATTGTGATGGGTTCCGTGCCCGTAATAATGTGCAGTTTCCAAAAGTTTCTTGAGCTGTTAAGCCCATAGTGCGTTTGGATAATATGTAAATAAGAATTGAAAATTACAATTTGAAATTCTCAATTTGTAGTGTATTTTAAAATTAAAAATTCTTACAAATTCTCAACTCAATTTTTTCAAAATATTGAGAAACAAATATAAAATATCATATTCAATTCTTATAGATAAACTATAAAAATTATAATTTTATTTTTTATTTTAATTTTAAATCATCTATATTTGTCAACAATAAAAACAACCTATTTATAGCGATACATTATGTTATATTGTTGGCCATAGCAGCCACCCATCAACTACTTCCTCACCCGTCACTAGCTGCCACCCACCATCATCATCGACTAGCCAGAGATGATCACCACTACCATTGAACCTATTGAAGACAACAACATTCATTACGGAAATATATTAGAGATAACAATAATTACTGCTGAGACTTACAATCACAATTTAGAAAATGTCAGAGATGAAAGGAACCTTGTCGGGGAACTGTGGGATACAAAGGAGATCTTGTCGACAATCAAGTGTTTTCAGCACAATTTCTATTATAATCTTTAACGTAATCCAAGACTTAAAAATGGTAATGGTAACCAATTCCAAGTCATAGAAGTGACCAATTTTAATTAATTCCTCCAAATGTATCTTGAAGGAAATTTTGGAAAAAGCCCAATTAATTGGCCTGAGAAACCCATTCAATTTGGGCAAACGAGAGTAAGTGTTGAATGGACTTCAACCTAAACTTGGCCCATAATTGGAAAGAGACAGACACAAAAAATAGTGAGACACAATTTAGGTATCATATGCCTAAAAAATATCTATAGTCTTAAAGATTATTCAATTAAAATTATTAAATTATAACAATAATAAATTTTGACATCCAAATAATTAATGTAACAAGAATCTTGAAGGAAAAGTTTAACAACATGCCTACCATGAGAGACAACCACCCCTTATACTAATAATAATAACAATAAAACAACAGCCAAATAAGAATAACTATAAAAAAAAAATGAATTCATAATTCATACAACAAATGAAACCTTCCCAACAAACTAACAGAAAAAAGTTTTTTATTTATTTTTTTTACAATAATACTTAATGGGTGACTCTTTTTTTTCTTTCTTAATTTTGTCAATGCTTACCTCTGAGACAGCTAAATAATAATTTTATAATTAATTTTAAAAGACTAAAAGAGCAATAATGTAGTATTTTAATTTAATACAAATTTGAATTCATTATATTACAATATTGAGTAATTTTCATTATGTCATCTAACAAATAAACAATGATTTATACCAAGTTGATATCATTTTCCTAATGCAATTTGATTACACAAACAAATAAACCGTTGGGACTTCAATTCACAGACAGCAATTATTGGTTGGTCAAACAAAAAGAAACTGTTGTGTCCTTCTTTTTTTTGATATTCTTTCCCAAAAAGCCAAAAATTGGAAATTGGCCAAAATCATAGCCTGACAGCGGTGTTGTTTTGTTTGTTTGAATTCTTATCGCATGACATATAGAATTACATTCTTAATTGGCTTTGTCCCATAGAATGCTTATCTATTATACGCTCGTTAAACCATTTAATTGAAATAAATGTATTCAGTAAATATGATTTAAATAGTAAATCGTGTTTAAATTTAGTTGTTGAAAGATCTCTGCAATATCAAGAATTTAAGTTTGAAAATATTTATGAAGAGAAATAATCACAAATTCTAAATGAGATTAATTCAATTTTCTTGGAAAAAAAAAATATATATAATAATAATAATAATAATAATAATAATAATAATAATAATAATAATAGCCTAGTAGCCTCATACCTCATACGATGTGTCGTTTTTTCATGAGTATGTTTATCTGAATTCTTATGGC